>JACEFO010003084.1:0-318494 GCA_015342445.1 Digitaria exilis
GTAGTAGGAGATGCTTATCTAAAAAGAACAAGTGTATTATTGATTAATTCTTTTTTTTTCTTTTTGGTTTTTGAAAGAGGGCTTGGGGTAGACTGGTAGAGTGATTACAATTGACAAGCACAACTGAGTAGCCTCCCTAACACAATGGGTGTCTGGTCCCTCCAGACTGCACGGTGCACCATGAGCTACCATATACACTCTCATAACATGGCATGTTGCAACCTCTGGAAGAAGGCACATGAAAGCATTATTTCCTTGAATAGAATACCTATGTTCTGTTAGCAAGTGCTCAGTGCTGACACCATGAAAAGATGCTAGATGCTGATTCTGCATCCAGCCTCCAACCTAAGGGTGTGTTTGGTTGGGACATGGGAGAAGGTTCATTGGCACAAGAGAATTTATTCTCAAAGGAATATCGAGTATCGACTGTCATGCTGAGCATGAATATAGAAAAGATGGACACAACAGCTTATAAGATAAATTTACTGCGTGCTAAATGAAATCATGGCTTTCGCAAAGGGGTCAGATTAGTCTTCACTTTCTTTACTCTTAATACAAATAGGAAACAGAAGTAATTACAGATGGCAATGGACTACCATCCAAGCTAACTTTAGTACACGCTTCATCAGTTAGCCACACACTGCAACATAAAGATAAAGTCATTTAGAAGATACTCCAGGAAACGAGTAGAAAGACACGGGCAAGAGTAAATTGTCGTGCATGGAAGTTAATCTCACAATACAATTTGAAACCTAGGAATTACATTAATCTAACTGCACATGTAGGTTTTAGTAATCCTATCCATCTTCAAAACAGTTAGCTTAGATTAAACAATAACAAGGGAATCTTTGCTTGGAGATGCCAGGGAGAAGTATGATTTTAAATGCTGTTTGGTTGGAGATGGGATGCATAAGGAAATAAGTAAGGTTTAGACTGAGTCTTTACCCAATTTTATAGACTACTCCTATGTAGGTTTGTGTGGCAATTGTGAATTGACTTTTAAGTTTTAACACAATTCACTTTTCTCCATTTCCCATTCTCCAATATTTTTAAAATGACAGCGAGGGCTCAATTTCTCTGACTGTTGTCACTAGTTTCCTTTTTTCTTCACTCCTAAAAGACCCTACAAACAAGAGAATTAATCCTCTGAGAATTTTTATCTTCATACTCTCCAAATAGAGCTATGCATAAACAGAGTATAACAATGTTTCAAATAAAAAATAGAATCAGATAGCCCCATAGTTCAACATAAATAGATGGCCTCACAACTGAGCCTATATTGGCCCATGACTTCTATGTATATAGATTCAGTTACCAAGTAGCCTGGAGCATCATTTGTTCAGTACCGGTTCTAGAACAGCTTTGTTTTCTCTAGCATCTTTGAATGTAACAGGAAGTCTTTGCTACCTGTCTTGTTTGGCAATCCCTTCTGAATTGTGCTGTAAACGTTTTTGGTCTTTTGCAATGCATAAAGACTGGGGCTTGGCCCTTAAACTCTAGACAAAAAAAAATATAGATTCAGTTCAATACCTCTTGGAATCATTACGCAAGCATGCACGCCGAAACCCTTCCCGACTTAAAAATAAGATGCAGTTCATAAATAGAGGAAGCTGCAATGCAAATGCCTGCCAAAACAACAAGTAAAGAAGTAAATATTTATATTAGAATTAACAAACACAAGCATTCTGAACATAGAAGAGCAATTGGTTGAGTGTGCGCCAATGACATTATAGATGTTTTGAATCATTGTTATCCTTGGTTGGTACTGGGCTCCATAAAGAAACAAACATATATTACCTTAAACCACCAAAGCAAGTCATAGATGATGCCTAATCATTTTTTAATTGTAACAGATCTCACGCATTCACCATGGGACAGAACAACAACGTCAAAATCGAAAAACTACACGTTTGAGAATAAAACGATACCTAGCCACAAATGGAGCCTGAAATTCAAGACAGGGCGTCCACAAAATTCTAAGGTCCACATGAGAACTACCACCCTGAGTTGCAACCTGGAGACGAAATTCCACTATCGAACCGTAAAATTACCGCCACATCAAGTGGATCCCCCAATGCACGCGCAGAGCTTGCTTCCGGTTCCGGAGGAAACAGAAATAGTAAAACCCCATTACATTATAGTGGGCAAAAGGACGCACAAAGCAAAGGAGGAAGATGAGAATATCCGCACGACACCGCGCCGTCGTCCGCGCCGAGCTGGCGCACGAACCAGATGTTGAACACGAACGGGATGATCCTCGAGAGGAATTGAGCCGCTGCATAGCACAGAAAGCACATCGGGCATTAGATCCGGAAATCACAGCACCCACGAACCAATACAGCGCCCGATCGACCAAAGCGGGGATCGGCGCAGGGCCAAGCACTCACCGAAGTTGTACTTGAAGGACGCCCATGACGGCGGCTCCGGCCGCCGCCGGAGGGGGCGCCGCGGCTGCCGCCACCCCTGCTCCAGCGAGAGGTGCCGCATCACCCATCGCGCCTGGCTCCGCTGGCGGTTGCAGGTTGGGACTGTGGAGTTAGCCCGCTCCGGCCGCCCGGTGCTTCCCGTGACGGAGGAGTCGGGTGGGCGGCGACGAGGATGCAGGCAGGTTTTTTTTTTTTTTTTTTTATATAACAGGATGCAGGCAGTTGGGCTAACCGCAAACAGGGAGCGCGGGCGGCGGCGCGTGTCGATCAGCACTTGATAGTCCCAGTCCGCGATGCCATCCGAACCGTCCGATACTCCGATCTAAAGGCCTGGCTCGTTCTGTAGATGCTCGCTCCGGTCAGCCAAGGCTATCAAAATGCAACCTGTCATTGGCCCCGTTTGGGACGGATTTTGCCCGCTTATATTGCATACAAAATCAGTTGAGAGCCCCAAAAGAGTCCGATTCTAATTTCTACGATTTTGCTCACCACGCACTAAACTTAGGATGGCAATGGGTCCCGTAACCCGATGGGTTTTTGCTCTATCAGAGCACGGGCATGGATCAATTTCTAGACCATGGGTCTATCAATAGGTAAAATGTTAGACCCAGCGGGTTTGTGGGCATTGAGTTTGAGATTAAGGTACCCATGCCCGTAAAACCATGGGTTTTTTTAAACCCAGTCCAATATATAACAGCAGCCATCATGCCACATATTGCTCCAAAATTGCTTTCAAATCTTGGCCCATTTAACATCGTATAGACAGTTGATGTGCTCTGAACCCTAAACCTAGTCCCTACATTCCAACCCTCTTGCTCATCATGAGTTGCACCTTTCAATTTGGTGGTCTTAGGACCGTTTGAAGCTATTATTTGTGCCAATGATCATATTAGTAGTGGTTAGTTCTTATATTGTTAATGGGCACACGCGACCCGCTAATGCCCGCAAACCCACCGGGCATGGGCTTGGGTCAAATTTTGAACCTGTCGCGGGTCATGGGTTTATTCATGGGCAAGATTCATATTCGTAGACATAGGTTTAGGATGGCAAAACCCAGCGGGTTTGAACCCATTGCTATCCCTATTTGTACTAGGACGCGGAATCGACACCTAGGGTCGATTCTTGGGAACACGGCTGCACTCCGTTGGTTGCCCGAACGAGCCCGCCGTGCGCTAGAGAAGAGGCCCCCGCGGGGCTTGCCCCTGCCCCGGCGCGAGCCGTTGAAGCTCGGTCCATGCCCATCCCTATCCCTTGCCCCGAGCTCTAGTGTCGACCTCGCACCGGAGGAGCTCCGCCCTCGCCCACGCAAGCCCTGACCCGAGCTTCGGCTCCGCCACACGTCAAAGAGGAACCATGCCGCACGGCACCTCGCACCTTGGGCGACAGAGTCGCTCTGCCCCCACTATGTTCGGGCGTCGGCGAGGAACCTCCCCATCCCCGTCCTGCCTCGGTGTGTCGTCCCCCGTCCCCTATCTGCGAGGAAGAAGACTTCGCCAACATGATTCTTATCGAGTATCCAAATGTCGTGTTTCTGGTGGATACGATTCCACCGAAGGTCGTTTCTTTAGAAAATCGAACTTTGAGATAAGCGTGTCGTGGAGAAGTTGTCCCAAACAGGAGATTTGTTTGGTTGGTCAACATGACCTTTGTTTGGTTGGTGTTTGTGTGAAGCTAGGCTAGCTAGACAATTTATTTGGTTGCGTGTCTCCTCTTTCTATGGGTACTTTTCATGACCTCACCTCTGCACCTGACGAGCCACGCTGTGAAGAAACGAGTTATCCTCGCGTACCTAGAGAGCCAGGCTCAAGTATAGATGGCCAAACGGGCCAGGCCAACGCACTAGCACGGCCCTAAAAAGCACGACCCTAGCACGGCCCAGCCCGAAGGCAATAGTGCTAGTGCAGTGCTAGTGCCTGGCCTAGTGCCGTGACTGGGCCGCCTCCCCAGTCCGCGGCACTAGCACGAGCACGGGACGGTAAATGGTAGCCCGACGTCGGCCCAATAGCGGCCCGATAAAGGCCCGACTATTCCATATAAAACCAACACAAACCCTAATTTTTCCCTCACTTCTGCCCTCTCTCCCACAGCCAGCCGCCGCCTACACCATCCTCCGCCCCGTCTCTCACCCTCCTCCTCCGCCGCCTCTCCACCCTCCTCCGCCGCCGCCATTCGCCGTCACTCTCCACCTCCTCCACCTGCACCCATCCGCCGCCGCCTCTCCACCTCCTCCTCCTGTGCCATCCGCCGCCGCCTCTCATCCTCCTCCCCATGTGCCGTGGAGCAGCCGAGTAGTGCATGGCCATAGGTGGCCGCCGCCGGGGCTGCGCCATCACTGCGTCACGCCATCCACCACCGTCGGGTTCTGCTCGTCCGCCGGGAGATTTGCAATCGATTTGATTTGATTTGTAATCGATTTGATTTCTATGATAGGTTTTCGATGATTCGAGTGATGTTTCTGGTGATTGTTGAATCAACTTCTCTGTTGATAAAATTTTAGTGCCTAGTGCTGGCACAGGCACTACCGTGCCATGGGGCACGGCACGACACTAAGCTTATCGTGCACGTATTGGTATGGTGGCACTATACGACACGGCTAACTTACCGTGCCGCTTAGGGCCGTGCCGATTAGTGCTAGTGTCGTGCCGGGCCGGCGCCATGTATAGGCTAAGGATCCTTTCTATACTTAACGGGCTAAGCCAGCTACGGAGACTAAGCAATCAATCGTCATGGCCTTGCATTGTGGGGACCTAGTTGGGGTAGTATGCGGGCAACCAATCAGCCCCTGAAGTTCTATGCTGGATAAGCGGTTAGACGTTCAATTTTAACCATCTTACTGGACAAGCGGTTGAACATACGATTTTAGCCGCTCTCTTGGACAAGCATTGAGAGCAAGCATTCAATTTTAACCACTAGCATTCTGTGATGGGCAAAATGGACAAATGGTTGAATCGCTTGATTTAACCTTTGTATAGGATGTGATGCCATTAGAACTAGAAACCGTTAAATTTTGACCATATCTTTGTTGCACAACCGAATAGATCGATTTTAACCTATATGATACACGTGATGCCAGTAAAATTGTTTTACCTTGGACTTTAGTGCTAGAAGCGGCCATCTTCGCTAGTCTAACGCCAAATGATCAATCCAATCTTGAGAGTCCTTAATCTCTCTCGTATGAGCCATTAAAGTAAAGGGAGTGTATCCTGTGAAAACCAAAATTATATGGAAACTCTACCTAGGATCACTGGATGCTCATCTGATGACTAAAAAAGAAGTGGGATAATTTTGCATAGAATCCCTCTTACCCCTCCCCATAAGCACGTTCCATAGGATTCTAACGGAGGCTCCGTCACGGCGCGACCCCGATCCCCCGTTATGTTGCACCCCCGTTCACTTGTCGCCCTCGATCCCACGCTGAGCCACGATCTCGCCACCAAGCACCGACCCTGGTCGACGTGCGACCTCATCGGCCCAAGTCCCTACGTGGAACGGGGTCACGGAGACTCTGTTACCCATGGATGGAGGGGAGGGGTGGGAGGGGTTCTATGTAAAATTATCCTACCTTTTTTTCTAGTCATCGTATAGGCATCCGGAGGTCCTAGATGGAATTTTCATAGTTTTCATATGAACCTAGTTTTCATAAAATACACTCCTAAAGTAAATACATGACATCTCTTTTTCTGGTAGACGGTCTTCATGTGCCTAATGCCGAGCGATCAATTCAATCTTACAGTCCTTAACTTCTCTCTTAGGAGCGTAAAATACATGGCATCTTTTTGTTTAAGATACAAATATTTAGCTGGACAAAAGGAGGATTTGGAGCAATTAGGACTAATGTCTCATAATATAGCATCAACCATGGATCATTCAACTAATAACGATACATTACAGTCAAGACCAGTGAACAAGCTCACAGACATGGGAAAATAGACAATGATAAGGAGTTTCAGTTTCAATTGCATTATACTAAACCACACCCTACTGCATCCAAAGGCATCTTAATTCATGCATATAAAACCAGCTTACCAGACTACTGATAAATATTGCAAGTCACAAAAGGATAAGCCTTTAAAATGCTGTCAATTTCCAAGCGTCCACTATCACTTGGTGAGAACTTTTTGGAAAATCTTAGTGTTACTCTTTCGAGCACAGTTGCACATCTCAAGAGTACTTTCAGCAAATCAACTTCGTGATCTTCTCCTCTGAAACGTTGGATTTCTACTTCCTTGAGATCAGTCAAGGAGATATTCTGACTTCTCCAGTTGTTGGTCTGATCACAGCGGCAATCTTCAGAGCATCTCTCCCTCTTCTGAAGGAAATTGAAGTACAATAATCATATCATATTAAAAGAATAATAATCAATAATGTGTCATCGATCCTTTGTACTGAGGGCACAATCTCAAGTATTTTTGACATAGATTTTTTTTCAGAAGGATCATAACCGAAAAAAGAGATAATTACCTCATAATCATCTAGCGTCACCTTAAGCCTTTGTATGGAGGTACAAAGGCCAAGTAGATGCAGGACGATTGTGCCATAAACATGCCCTCCTTGCTTGAGATCCAGCTCCAAAATAGAAAAGTCGGTAACTTGAAATCGGTGTACCTCTTGCTCAAAGGTGGTTGCATCTCCTGAATAAACCTGCATAACAATTTGGAGACATGTAAAATGTTTGGTCTAGTACAGCAGAGGAAATGAGCAGGAGAGTAGTAGACGCACACTGGTCTCTAAGCTCAGTGAGAGGACGCCAACACGAGGAGAGTGCTGTGGCTGCATATACATGCTTTGGCTGTTGTCAGTCAGCTGAGTATGGCCAAGGGGTTGCAAACATTTGCTAAAGGTCAGGTTCCACAAGTGCCATGTAACACCAAAGTAACGTTTCGCTCGGCTCTCGGACTTCCATATGAAATCCTCCACCGCCGGTGCCGAGAATGACAAGCTGAACTCCTTGTGGATACCGCAATGGGCATCTAGATACAGTTTCTTCAGTGCAGGGGCCACGATGTTGATACGCCGAATCTGCACGGTGGCACGCACGGCTAGCTCCTCGAGCGCTGTCAAGGCGACCACGACCGACTCAGAATTCCAATCAAGAACCCGAAGCTTCCGCAGGCGAGGACAACGGCGGAGCATGTCGTTGATGTCCATGTGGCAGTTCTCGAGGTGGAGGCTCTCGAGTGCCGGGAAGCCTCCTGCGCTTGGCAGCGTGAAATGGGCGTAGGTCAAGTCTAGCTTGATCGAGGTGGTGCGGTCGAAGCAAGGCAGCATGACGGGGCCAGGTGGTATCCCCCCGCCTGTGGAAGACAAACTCCTCCGGCGCCAGAGCCGCCGCCGCGGCGAGCAGGGAGGTGATCCGTGCCGGTTCGATCATGTGGTGGTCGGAGAAGTGGATGTCGATGAGCGAGGGCGGCGTGGGGTCGCCGGCGACCATGGCGAGCGCCGCGCCGAGCAGACCGGGCACGACGCAGTGGAAGGTGAGCCTGGGGAGGCGCGCCCAGAGGCCGCGCCACCGGCGGGCGAGCAGGCCCGTGTGCGCGGCGGCGCGGGCGCAGCCGAGGCCCGCGAGGATCTGGAGGAGCAGATCGTCGGGCATGGCGCTGATGCGGTCCACCTCCTCCTCCGCGCCGTCGTCGGGGAGGAGCCCCGTCGAGCGGGGGAGGAGGCCACCGCGGCAGCACTCCATCTCCAGCTGGTCTTCGCGGCAGTAGTCGCAGGCGACCCCCGCCGCCATCGCCATCTCCCGTGCGCGCCTCTTGCGCGGCCGCGCAGCCCGGCGGCGGAGTCCGCCGCCTCGGGCGGGTTTTGGGTAGGGTTTGGGAATTGAGAGACGATGGTGAGACGGGGAATAGTGGGGATCAGTTTTGACGACGGCTGAACGGTCAGGCGAAATTAACGTGACACGTGGGAATCCGTCCCCGAGCTGCGAAGGGGAGTTCGTTGAGGGCTTTCGGTTCACAGTTTACCACCCCAAGAAGGTTTCAGAGAGGGATTTAGTGAGTCCCCCATATGTCACTTAATCCCTGTGCCATTCTTGCCAAGATGAGACCACCCGGTCGATTGTGGGAGAAAATAGATGATGGTTTAGACCAGGTAAAACCTAGGCAGGGGTTAAACGAATACGTACGCCAAACAAATTATGTACACGTGCACGGTGCACCGCGTAAAAAAGAGAGAGAGGGAAGCAAACAAGGTGGCACGTGTGAGAAGAGAAAACATAAAGAAAGGAAAAGATAAATCAAAACTTTTTGGACGTGGGTGTTAGGACAGTATAGCAGGAAACTTATTTTACTCGTCGCCTGGCAAAGACAGTATGAGCACGATATACTGGAGGAAGCTGCCCTTTGGTACCAGGCCAGCGCCGATCTGCTAGGCGAGATAGGCTGGCCGTGCGGGCAGATGGTATCATCGTCGTAGGCTAGGCCCCTTTCCATACTCGTTCGGTTGTTGTTGTATTTTTAGAAAGTACTCCATTTAGTCGTGTTAAACCATGTGCATGTGCCCGGTACAAACACATACGTATAACAAAACATTTTTTCTTATTACAAAAGATACACAACTCTCCTATATATTCTCGAAAAAAGGAATGATTGGGTTTGGGTTTGTCTTTGTCTAGGTCGGTTGGTTGTTCACTTGTTCTAGAATATCATAGGTTGGATGATGCGCGTTGTAGCCTGCGGCTACTCAGTAACTCGGGCATGTAAATGACAAGGACAACAACAGAACAGTGAGGTTCAAGTGTATTCTGTATTCGTTGTATCTTGACTAGCAAACGTGCTCATGCATTGCTACAGACGAAAGGTAAATGTACATAGCACATTTCAAGACTAAAAATGATTTATATAAGTAGACTACATTATATGATATTTATTATTTTTTTATTATATTTACTAACATATTTTATCATATCTAATTTTGCATGATTCCCTTGGTTTTGTAAGGTTTCCAACATGAAGAAATACTCCTAGTTTAATAATAATAATAAAATTTTGTTTCATCTTTTGGTTGCTTGCAATATAATTTTAATTATGATTCGCTGCAGTTTTATAATGCGTTTGGATAGCTTCCAGATTTTGCCATGCCGAGACTCCGACGACGCTGCAAGTGTGGCGATGAAAACGAGCATTACCACAAAGTATGGTCATCAAACAAACATCTACCTAAGCAACTGTGGCGTGCCAGAGTTGTGGCGCGGCAACATATGGACGCCATCCAAACACGTCCTTAGCCATGAAGGGTGCTACTCCTTGTGCCAAAACGACCTACACTTCAAAAAGAATTTCGGGAGGAGGTAGTATTTTTCTACCCCATGCATACGTTTTAGAGTTCAGTGTCCATTTCATCACTACGTCGATCGTCTGCGTGAGCCTTTTGCTTTTATTTTCCACCCACTTTTCATTTCCCCAATTTGGTGACCAAGAGTTCAGGGTTAAGTTCCATCTTCACGATCGATCCCCAGATTTTTTAGGCATGTCTCATCTTTTTTTTTTTTTTGTCAAAAAGCATGTCTCTACATTTGATAAGCTCGTAACCAAAGCATGAAGAATTGTCAATCATGGGTTAATTTTTTCAGTTCCTCGAGTATCATATATAGATTTTTTAAATTTAATTGTTTTTTTTTGCCGTAGACAAGTAATTCTTTAAATTGCATAGCATGACAAGGCGAGATTATAGATTCACTGTAGTCTTTTTTTTTTTTAACAAACGGCAAGAGTTTTTGCTGAATTTTTATTAGAAGAAAAAATAAAATTACAACTTCAATATTGCTGTGACTACAAGTAGGATGGAGTATAGTATACGTGTAATCTTAGTACCTTTTCGTACAAGACATCGTACATCACCTGGTTCACTTACAGTAACTCGACTAATAATCCGTGGAAGGGGAATTATTTGGAGACCTGTTGTGTTTTGCGACTGATCGATACTGCAAAACCTTAACACACTACTAGGCTCTTCTCACATATTGCTTGACAGCCACGACGGTAGGCACCCTGCAATATTTGAAGGGGAAAAGAAAATCATTACAATTCAGACTCAAAGGCAATGAGAATTAATCTCGATGCTTCAGACTGGAACACGAGAGCAGCAGATTAATTGACAACGTTATTAGGAATAGATTCACGATGGTGGAGCAGCTAGCTTACATGGCACCGGGAAGCTGAAGCACAGGCCAGGCTGCTTGCCGGCGGCCACCGGCAGCTGCCTGTGCTCGGCTACGAGGATGTAGAAGAGGCCCATGACGCCCGTGTGCGGCCGCTCGCTGCTGTAGTTGGACACCACGGTGAGCGCCTCGCCGTCGCGCACCGTGACGGTGCCCGGCTTCGGGTAGCACGTGGACATGCCCACGATGTACCCCGCCTCGTCACCGGCCTCCTTGCCCTCGCCGTAGGTCGCCATTGATTCGCACAGCAGGCGTCCGTCCTCGCCGTGCAGAGAGGAGCCGATGCCACCCGAGTGCTGGTGCGCGACGCCGAACACGATGACGCCACCCCGCGGCAGGATCTGTTTGGTCGCCTCGACATGGACGCAGTCGTTCTTGGCCCGGTCCTCTGATGAGCTGCATCCCTCGACCTGATACTACACCTGCACAAACAAACGCTTCATCAGGTCGCGTACGTACGTACGTACTTGTTACATCTCTCAAAAACCTTATGCTAGCTAGTGGCATCGCAAATGCATACAGTAGTGTATATATATACCTTGCAAGCAGTCTCAGATTTGCCCTCCAGCAGAGCTCTGTCAGTGACGTCGAAGATGTAGATCCTCACCGGCAGAAGGGAGTCGCTCCAGTCGAGCCACATCACGGTGTACCTTAGGAAGACCTTCCTTGTCTCGACGACGAAGCCATCCTTGAGCTCGCACTGGGTCCCATCGTAGCAGCAGTGAAACCCGCCGGGGTAGCCCTCTGGGATGCGGCGGCCTTCCTTGTCGACCGTCACGTTGTACAGGTCGCACCTGCACTCGGTGCACGCCAGCTTGTCGACGACGCCCCTGGTGTCGATGGCGTGCACGTTGAGCAGCCACCTCTCCTCGTACCCCTCCGGCGCCGCCTCCGGGTCGCCGATCTCGATGCCGTAAGGGTCGGGCACCCACGTCGACGTGCGCCGCGTCTCGGAGCCCAGCCCGTAGTACTGACCCATCGTGTCCTTGCACACGCCGGAGTTCCTCGCCGGGATGATCTTGGAGAGATCGTCGTGGGCATCGGTGTTGCCCTTGGGGACGTAGTAGGGCTCCACGACCCAGTGGTGAAGGTAGGTCTCGTGGAGAGGGACGGGGACGCCGTGCTCGTCGACGACCTCGCCGTTGAAGCTCTTGAGCGCGAGGTGGCCTCTGGGGAAGGCGATATCGAGGTACCACTTGTCGGAGACGGAGCCAGGGCTCAGGGAGATCGCCGGGGACAGGAACGTCTTGGACTTGATCGCGTTGAGCGCCTCCGTCGACGGAGGAGTGGTGGTTGCAGATAGCAGCGCGATGAGCAGCACGTGCACTAGGAACGGCGACGATATCTTCATCTTGTTACCACTGTAACACCCGCAAAAGTTTGCGACCCATTATGAGCGAAAAGGCAATGGAAATTCCACGAGAAATCAACAACTGGAACAAGAGCATCATACCAGACTGCCGCCAGCCGAGGCGAAGCGCGAGGAAGCCGCGGCACGGATAAGTGGTCAGTGGAGCGGAGCCCGACGCCGGCCGCATCCTTTTATACGGGTTCATTCGCGGCTGGGTCCCGACTGGTGGCGCCACTCGGCGGCGCCGCTTACGACAGCGCTTGCGTCTCCGGTGTGGGAATGGATGAGGAAGTGGCGAGCGAGATGCTACCTGGCGGCAAACAAAGCACGCACGGCACGTAGGCGATCGATAGGCTGCATGCAGGCACGTCACTGCTAGCTGCTGCCTCCAATCGATCTATAGACAACACGCTCCGCGGTCCACATGTACACGAAGAAACCGACGGCTCCATGCATGTCTCCATCTCCATGCATCCGTGTGTACCTAACTTTCTCATGCATGCTCTCCACGAACAAAAAAAGTCGCACACTACAACAGCCAACAACCAAAAGATATATACGTACTCGTACGAGTTGAGTACTTGAGTGTTGTTTCCACATACTTATCTAATCCAAAGAGGTAATCAGCAGATAAAAAGCGACACGAAGTTCTAGGGCCTAGGCGCCTAGCAGGCCAGCCGAGACGCCTCACGAGTCATGACGGATAAAATTAGAGTGCAGCCGATACCTACATGTATATTTTCCGTAAAATATTTGTGACCGTTGATATAAAAATGCGATTTTAGAAATTAAATGAATAATAAGGACATACTTATCTGATATTTGATCCCACAATTGGTACTTCATGGTACTATTTGGAATTTGATCAGAGCTTCATGCAAGCTTCAATAGCAATAGCAATGAAGAATCATTTGAGCAGAGATTCACATGACTTTCAAATGCGATGAAGAATATGATTTCTGATCAGGGACTCAAGGAAAATTCAAGGTACGAAGCGTGATCATGAATAATAACCTCAACTATACGGAGTACATATCCAAATCCAGTGAAAGTTAATAGTTGAGCAGGGTTCCATGTACTGGATTTGCCATGTACGCATCCACAATATAGCTCTTGCTAACATAAACTGAACTCTTTTAAGCTTCAATTTGTATTTTATAAATGTCATTGGCATAAAAATAATTAAAATTTTAATATGAAAACTTGGGCTCCCACTGTTACAACTGAAGGCAAGCCGAGCAAAACAAGCCAACAAGGCCGGCCTATGTACCGCAAGGCCCAACTTTCCGGGCCCATTTACCACTCACCATTTCAAACCCTAGCGCCCCATCCGACGGCCACGAGAACTCCATCGCTTCGGTATAAGGCCTCCCCTTCGCCGCCGCCACCGAAACCCCAGGCTCCTCTCCGCACACTCCACCACCTTCCCCGGCGCCGCCGCCGCACGCAGCTGCATCCGCCATGGGTGAGCTCTTCCCCTTCTCCTTGCCGCTGATGTCTCTCCGATCCGCTTGCGTGGTTTCTGACGGTGTGTTGCTTCTTTTCCCGCGGTGGCGCAGGGGCGTACAAGTATGTGTCGGAGCTATGGAGGAGGAAGCAGTCCGACGTGATGCGGTTCGTGCAGCGCGTTCGCTGCTGGGAGTACAGGCAGCAGCCCGCCATTGTCCGCCTCACCAGGCCCACCCGTCCCGACAAGGCCCGCCGCCTCGGCTACAAGGCCAAGCAGGTAATCTCCCATGCGATGTTGATACTGATGCATTTGTGGGTAGTGCGAGCGGTGGAATGCAGTGCAGTTGTCGTTTAAAATCGTGATTTGCTCTGCTACAAGTGTACGCTGTTTGTCTTGACTAAATGTTTCAGCCTTGATGTAGGGCATGCGTGTAGTATTTCTGGTGATATATAAGTGTTTTGGAGGCGAAATGAAGGGTGTTTATGTTCTTGAACTTGACCTAGCCATTCAGTTATCCATTAACAATATAGATTACTGAATTTTGTGCTATTGGTCGCTCTTGTTTGTTTTAGATCCCAATTTTGTAGCAATATCACAACAATTACACTTTAGACCCTTTTGTATGGTTGGACCCGTGATGAATCCATTCATTTTGGCCTCTTTATGGCTAGTTCATGGTCGAAGTCGAAATGGTAGGCTTGATTTTGAGTGCAGTCTTGTCACTCCATTTAGTGTTTACGTATTTAGGGTGTGTTTAGATTGGGGGAAAGACTCCCTGAAAATATACCGTTCACAAAAAAAAAAAACTGTAGATGAATAGTGTTATGTGAGTAAGGGCACCCGCAGTGTGAGCGAGGCCAGAAAATTCAATTCAGCTCCACGTAACACCGAGGCTTGGACTCAGTTTTCCTTGCAGTGTTCATCGCCGATGCTCAAACCGGATGTGGGCCCCATCGTGAGTAAACAATACGCTCAGCCCAACCACCGATTCTTTGCCTTCCACTTCGCGCTAAAAAAATCCCCCTCTTCCATCCGATTCTCCTTCTCCCTTCTCCAGCCAGGCAGAAAAAAAACACAATCGATCTCCTCGCAAGCCAGAAATTGAAGGCTCCTGACCCCAAATCTTGGATTCATAGGAAGCTGGCATCACGGATCTGCCAGAAGTTGAAGCCCTTGCATTGATTGGTACCTGGAGGTCATGCCCCATTGACGGAAGACTGCAGTCTTGCGGTGCCGCAACGCCGCCCCTCCAGCAGTGCTCTGCGGCTGCCTTCGCGAGCTCGAGCTCCGGGGCTAGCGCTAGCCGGGTAGGATTTCCACCGCTAGTGGGACTCGTTGCCGCCTAGGCAAGCTCGAGCCGACCGCCACCGATGCCCGTGGCCGGCGCTGACCAGGCAGGATCTCCGCCGCCGGCGCGTCCCGCTCGCGCGGCCGCCTGCCCTGCCCCGCGGTCGCCGCAGAAGACGACCCAGGAGGAGGAACGAGGTTGGGGTAACTAGCGCCGCGCCGAGGAAAAGAATATTTTAATCGTGGAAGGAAAGGAGCACCGGGGTATGTATTGTCCCCGATGCCAGATTTTTTCAACCCAGCATCGCTAGCTGCAATGAGAAAATCGGGGAAAAACGATGCTGGGTTTAGGAGAGAGAAGAACTCAGCATCGGTGGAGGACTACACTGCGGGTGCCCTAAGGGTGCGTTTAACAAAAAAAAACCACTATTCATCCAACTTTTCCCTACTCATCCCATCCCTCCCACTCACAGAACACTATTCATCTAGTATTTTTTGTGAACTGTGTATTCTCTGGGAATTTTTAGGGAAAAGTTGGATGAATATTATATTTTTGGGGAATGTTTTGGGAACTAAACATGGCCTTACTTATACATAGTTTTCCAGCCTTTGGTCTATAAGAATAAGAGTATTGTTTGTCAGCATGTTGACATTTGCCTCCATATCTTTCATGCTGTTTATGAAGCTTGCTGACTTGTTGGTTTTGATGGTTTACAAACTGAAAAATTCGAGTAGCTAAGGGATGTGGCTACGATTAAAATGAATATGCTTAACTCTATGCTCTTTGTTTTCAGGGTTATGTTGTTTACCGTGTCCGTGTCAGGCGTGGTGGCAGGAAGAGGCCTGTGCCTAAGGGTATTGTCTATGGCAAGCCCAAGCACCAGGGTATCACCCAGCTCAAGTTCCAGAGGAACAAGAGGTCTATTGCTGAGGAGAGGGCTGGTCGCAAGCTTGGTGGACTCAGGGTTCTCAACTCCTACTGGGTGAATGAGGTATACTTTGCTGTAACCAACAAAATATCCCGAGAATCTCATCCTATCTGGTACTAATGCCTTCACTTGTTCTTATTACTAAACAACAGGATAGCACCTACAAGTACTTTGAGATCATCCTGGTTGATGTGGCCCACACAGCCATTCGCAATGACCCAAGGATCAACTGGCTGTGCAAGGATGTGCACAAGCACCGTGAGCTCCGTGGCCTCACCTCAGCTGGCAAGAAGTACCGTGGTCTGCGCGGCAAGGGACACACGCACCAGAAGAACAGGCCCTCAAGGAGGGCCACCTGGAAGCGCAACCAGACCCTCTCCCTCCGCCGCTACCGTTGAGCTCATATGTCTTGATGCTCTCGTGCTGTGGAAACCTTCACATCCAGACTTCGATAGTATTTGGTACCTTATTGCATTATCGAATTTTGCTACTTGTGTTCTGAGCCCCATGAACTTCGTTAGCAGTGTGTACTTGGAGCAAATGCTGTTAACTATATTTGCGATTCACCTGTGTTATCAGATGACAAAGGTGCTGCGTGCTCTAGTGCTTCACTTTCATATGTGATTTAGTGCTTGTATGGCCACTTGCTAGTCCATCTTCATCTGTTGCTAGGAGGCAGATATAGACGGAGCAGGTGCCTTGTTTCGTGTGATGCTCTGCTATGCTCGGTAGTTTAATCATTGATGTTACTATAATTCTGGCCAGATTTCGTACCTAGTTATTCATTCACAATCCCCCCACCTCAGAAAGGATCAGTTGTCATCTGCTCGTTGAGGGGGACTACTTTTTGTTTATTAAGATTCTGTTGAAGATGCTCTAACGAACACGATTCGTTCAACAAAGGATTTAGGCCCTGTTTAGTTAAAAAAAAATTCCCCAAAATAATACTATTCATCCAACTTTTCTCTATTCATCTATAGTGTTAACATTATTCATCTATAGTGTTTTTTCGATGAGTAGTGTATTTTCGGGGAATCTTTGGTGAACAAAACACCCGTAGTTTCATTTTATATTATGTAAGAATGTATTATGTAAGAACTAAACACCGCGGGAAAAACATATGTATAAATGTATTATGCAAGAAGCACGCCCTACGAAAATAGAATGCCAAATTGCGCCATATTTTTTCTTTGAAGAATTTAGGGGGTTCTCGCCAAACATAATGCAACAGTCTTCGTTTGTATTATGTTAAAAAAAAGAAAAAAGATGAAACGGGCGAAAAAAGTTCATTGATCATTAATCCAACCAATCTCTGGCAACTTGCCATCGCAACTCAATTAATTGAACGAGGAATTCTGAAGCTGTCCTAGTCCAATTAGATTAGAATATATAGAATAGTATTATTAGTTGCATCAAAAAATTAAAATATAAAAATGCATTTCTAAAATGTTTGTCAAACTTAAGGCAGTTTGCTTTAGGTCATGTTTAGATCGAAAAGATCTTTTACACTTTACTATTCATTTCTCTTAGAAAACACGCTTCCCAGAAAAGTTTCCCTTTAACTCCTTTCAACTTTCCTATTCATGGCTGCGTTCAGATTGGAAGTGAAAAGTACTTTTGCTAGGGCCGTGTTTAGTTCCCAAAAGTACTTTTTACTTCCTATTCATCCCCTCACAGAACACGCATCCCCAAAAATTCCTTTTTCCCCTTTCCTATTCATCCCCCTCACATAACACGCATCCCAGAAAAAAAAGTACTTTTTTCCCTCATCTTTTTTTGGAAGCGTGTTCTGTGAGTGGGATGAATAAGAAAAACTAGTTGGAGAAGTACTTTTGAATCTGAACACAGCCCATCCCTCTCACAAAACACGCTTTCAAAAAAGATCTTTTCCTCCCCTCTCAACTAAACACAGCCTTAGAATGTGTGCTCAAAGGTTATATTCCTGCTTAGAACTCTACTGGATTTTGTGGATGTTTTTAATTGGAGACCTCTCGCACTCTTTTGACTAATTAAACCAATAATATAATGCGGTGATCCAGATTGAAAACCACAGCAAGGAAAACAACCAGGAGCATTATAAAATCACTCAAAATCGTCTGTCTGAATTGTCAAAACGCCCATAGGCTGCCTGGTGCGACTGCGAGCGGCAGTTATCCACGCCTACAGGGGCCCACCGTCCCTATCAGTCCCAATCCCGCCGGACGGAAACAGGTGCTCAAGTCAATCAATGCACGCACGTTCACGGTTCACGTAGGGAGGATCTGCCAGTTGCCACGCCGCCGTCCACACATCCATAATCCCATTGCCATTCCCATTCCCATTCCCATTCCCGACCCCCGGGTCCCGCCCCCGCCGCACCAAACCTCCGGTTCCGCGGCCGCGGATGCTTCTAGAACCGGGCATCGGTCCTCGCCGGGCCCACGTGGAGGCGAGGGAGCGAGAGGCGGCGCGGCTCGCGTCATCACCGGGAATGGGAGCCCAATCCCTCGCCTCCGCCATTGACTCGACTCCCCCCCTCTACCTCATCCAGAACCAGAATCCAACGAAGTAGCAGAGGAAGCAGGGCGCCCCCAAACAAAAACCCAACTCGTTTTCAGCTCGCGGAACGGGCGGTCTCGTTGCAGAGTCCCAGTCCTCTCGCTTTCTACCCCCGCGATTCGCCTCGCTTCCATCCGGTTCGATTCGGGAGCCAGAGCCAGGGAGAGAGGGAGAGGTAATCGCCGCGCGCGTGCTCCAGCTCTCCGTCCATTTCCACTCCGCCCGCTGATTCGCCGGATCGGGCCGTGGTTCGTTCGATCCCGCTGTTCACTCCCTGCCGGTTTGGGTTTGGATCTTCTCCTGTTTCGTCCGGGAAGACTTGGGTCGGCGCGGAGTGCATGTTTTTCTCGATTATCATTTTTTTTTCCTTGTTATCGAGCTGTTAATCTACTCCTGTGCTGGGTCGGCTGGCTCAGTTTGATTTAGAGCCCGTTTGGGTTTGGGCTTAGGAGCTGGTTTGATTTTGAGCTCCTTTGAGTTTAGGAGCAAATAATCCGTGTGGTTTAGCGTTTTGCTTGTCGCTTCGGCCCTCAGGATGCCTGTTTTTGCTGGTTGTTTTAAACTGACTTATGCTCTGCTGCTATGGAGTCTGTGTTCGTTTTGAATACTACGCCTACTTAATGGCTCAGTGGATGCTGGTTGTCTTATGCAGGTAGCGATGCCGCTGGCAGAGTCGCCCCAGTGGCGCCGGAAGGCCACCGATTTCTTCTCTACCTCCAGTAAGTTTTGTTGGCAGTGATGCCTTTTTGTTTGCTGTAAAATTATTTGGTAATCATTTCTGTACGGATATATACCTACTTAACTGTGTAATCATTCCATCAAATAGCTTTGTCATGATAATGTTGTGATTTACTGCCGCTTCGTAGCGTCTGTACACTGATAAAGAGAGAAATTACCAAGTACTACCTCTGTTCATCTTATTTGTCGCTGATTAGCTGAAATTTGAGCTAACCAGTATCAAATAAAAGAGAACGGAGTGAGTATGTTGGAACTTTGGAACTATTAATAAGTGCTGAGAGTGTGACTACCATGCTTCTGGTATTTGTATCCTAGCATTTTATTTGATACCCGCATTACCTGCAACCTCCACCTTACTGTGCTCCTAATTTAATGCAGGTGTCAAGCTGAAGCAGGCAGGGCAATCAGCTGGGGATAATATAGCTGATGTTGCTGGGAAGGTTGGATCTGTGGTGAAGAGTCGCTGGGCTGTCTTCCAGGAGACTAGGCAGCAGCAGCAGCAGCAGCAGCGTTCACCGGGTGAGACAGTGCAGGAGCGTTTCATCACTGCTGCTGCCTCCACTGGGTTGCTTTTCAGAAAGGGTATTTCAGAGACAAAGGAGAAGGTTGCTGTGGGAAAGGTCAAAGTTGAAGAGGTAACCTATTTATGCATTTCAGCAGAATTGTTTTGACATATTATTCATTCAGGGGATTTTTTTGCGGGAAATTCAGTGGATTTTACTGCTGTGAAGATTCTTTGTGTAGCCTATATTTGGTGGCGTCATTTTATATTATTTCCAAAAACTGTGATAAGACCAACAAAATGAGCTCCCTATTTACTGGTTATTGTATATTTGCCTATTGTGCTCTATGCCTCTATCCCACCATAAAGTGACTGAATAGTGTGCTAAATCGTTGGCAGGAAAAAAAAAACAGCAAAATGTATTTCAGGGTAGCAATGAAGTCTATTGAGTACATAATGTTATCTTGGATGTTGGAGTTTTGACGTTGCATTCTTTTTTGGGTACCTTTTGTTAATCATTCTCATAAAATAGTAGTTTCTTTGTCTAAGCTGATTGTTTTCTGGATTCATGTGTTGCAGGCTGCTAAAAAAACTGCAGATAAAAGCAAGACTATCTTGAACAATATTGAACGCTGGCAGAAGGTCTGTGATTTGGAATCCTTTTACCTTGTAACACAATTTCACTTTTTGGTGTACAATGCTGATTCTTATTTCTGACTATTTGCCCCAGGGAGTTGCAAGCACTGATGGTATGCTCTCCACTCCACTTTCTTATCCACGATACATATGTATCATAATTGCCAAGGCAATTACATTTTCTTGTAGCAGCCAGGCATCTAAATATTCTTTTAGCATCTAATCGGCTAAAGCTTCTTGTAGCATAGTGGTAGTTCTACATTGATAAGCCTTGACTTATGCTTCAATATTTCTGTTCTGTCTAGTGGTGAGTAGTGACCAGTGAGAAATGTCCCTCTGATTACAAAATGCAAATAGTTGTTAAAGCCATTGTACAGTAAGAGCAGCAACAAACAATGAGGAATGACCCCACTACTGCCTTGTAATCTTGCAGTATTTGGTGTTCCTATTGAAGCCACTGTACAACGAGAGCAATCTGGTAAAGCTGTGCCCTTGGTGCTAGTGAGATGTGCAGACTACCTTGTTATATCAGGTGAACAAGCTGAAAATTGCATAGAAATTTTGTTTCTCTCCATTTCAATTTTAGCAATGAATATGATATATGAAACGTTTTCCTCCTAGGTTTGAACAATGAGCACTTATTCAAATCTGAAGGTGACAGAAAAGTTCTTCAGCAGCTAGTGTCTCTTTACAATGAAGGTATTGCTGCCAACTCAATAATATTTGAGCTTAGTTTTATAGCCATCATTCATTACATGGGCCTCTGAAGTATTCTATGTTTTGCAGACTCGGGTGCATCTTTACCTGAAGGTGTGAACCCTATTGATGTAGGTGCACTGGTGAAGTGCTACCTTGCCAGTATCCCTGAACCACTTACTACATTTGCCCTTTATGATGAGCTTAGAGATGCGAGGGTTAGCATTCCTGATCTTAGGAACATATTGAAGAAGCTTCCAAATGTTAACTACATGACACTAGAGTTTGTTACAGCTTTGCTACTTCGAGTAAGCCGTAAATCATCACTTAACAAGGTAGATCTGATCCCTAATTTAATTATTTTGCTTTGTGCTGCATTTGCCACTTGTTATTCTTTTTTGTTGTTGGACACTATTTGAAGGGACTAAAAATAATAAATCTAAACTGAATATAAATCAATTAAAATGGTCACTGAAGAAGTTTTTAAAGAACGCCATTTAACAATCAGATTCAGTACATATCTGGAGCCGCTGAATGTGGAATTTGTATGTCTAACATTTTAATTTTCTTTCTCTTAAGCTTTGACAATTGTCAATAATATTAACTTTGTTAAGGAATTTCAATTTGGCTCCATGCAACTTGGGCCGACTGTTAGGGGTTCTGAAAGACTTCAGTAACAAATCCAGTGACAGCTACATCCTGTTCTGACTAGTATGAAGCAATGCTAGAGATCAGCAAAACTGTTCATAACACATTTAGGAGGACAAAATGGTTGATTCATAGACTACCCAGCTGTTTGAGAATGGGGTGGGGAATGGGGATGCAGCACCTATCTATTGGTTTGATTGGCTCTAGAGGTTTCTGTGAAAAAATTTAGTTACCTTTATCAAACTGTAGCTAAAAATGTGTTTTATGATAACTTTCTTATTGCCCAAGTCAAAGAGTTTAATATGAAAAATCACAATGGTATGTTTCACTACTTCTCTTTCGAATTTAGAAAAAAGGAAACTCCTAAGGGCCTGTTCGGTTTTTGTTCAATCCAGGTGGAACGGTGTGGAATGAAGGGGATTGATTCCTAAACAAGTTACTTTAGGGTTTGTTCGGTTCCATCGGATTCAATCCGGGCCGGGAATGAAAATGTAATAAGAAATTTATGATAGGTACAATAAGAGGCCGGGATTCATTCCGGGTCAAAAGCTAATTTACTCACCATAGTGACACCAAAAGACAAGGAATCAATCCACTAGTCAAGAGGTGGGGAATCATTCCGGGTCTCTTGATGTATCCATCACAAATAATTAGTTTATGACCCGGAATAAATCCCGGTCTTTAGATGTACCTATCATAAATTTCTTATTATATCTACCATTCCCGGCCCGGATTGAATCCGATGGAACCGAACAAGCCCTTAGGATTCAATCCCCTCCACTCCACTTGGATTGGAAAAAAAAAAATGAACAGGCCCTAAAAAGGGAACCGCAATAGTTAAAGGGAACCACAATAGATTGCTGAATTATCTGTAGATTGAATTGCACATTTGGCAGCCATTTCTATCTGATACACCCAACATGCATGAGGAATATGGCTAGCAGAGGTGATCCTAATTCAAATTAATGCAGATGTTAGCTGGGAGCACAAATGGGTTGACAAGATTGTCTTTTGTTCTGTCTGTATACTGATAAACCACATTCTATACTTTTCACAGTAAATCACATTATAATTTAGTAAGGTACATATGCGAATCATGCTGTTTTAGTTTGGTATTTGTTGAGATTGTCTCTTTTGTCCTAACTAATATAAGCGAAACACCTTTCGGTTGGTATTTTAGTATTTTACAAGTTTTTGTTACATATGATATAATGCAGATGGACTCTCGTAGCCTTGCTGTGGAATTTGCACCTTTGATCATGTGGCGGCAAGGCGATGCTGGCACAGATTTGCGTAACCACCTCAAGTTTACCTTGAAACCACCTCCTAAAATCGTGGACACAACATCAAATACGGCTGCATGGGACCTGTTAGGTATGTAAATTGTACTCTGTTAATTTCATTATTAACAAAACACCATGTAGTTGTCTCTAATGATTGTGGCATAGAGCATTAGTCTGTTCACAGTAGTCTATTCTTGGCTGCCCTTGTGGTAGTTGTCTGTATCAGTTGTGGTATAGAGCATCGAAGTGATCAAATCTGGAATTGGCTCATGTTAGCAAAGAAAGGTACTTGCTGCCCTATACACCTTATGGTCCAATACGGATAAATGATTGAGGCTGTGGGTCATGTGACAACTGCCTACCAGCTACCAAATCAGAGCCAACCGAAGTTACAGGTGTGCGTACAGAGGGGGGGGGGGGGGGCGATCTGTGATCCTTAAATACTTTTGCATTGCATTAACTGGTAAACATTTAGGTCACTAGTGAAAGGCATATTAATAAGAGCTCAGATTAGGCCTCCCCCAAACCGTGTACAGTGCACTAGATACTAGCACTGTTTAGGATGTCCAATTGTGTCTTTTAGGCCTTGTTTTGGGTGGGCCTGGGATTCTTTTCCCAAAGGTTTATGCTGTTCAGTTCACAGTTGTCTGTTTAGTTAATAGTTTCGTCCACGCGTTTTTAAGTTTCTGTCCTAGGGACTACCTTTCGATATGTTCACATATATTTATTCTTTTCAGATGATGGAACAAAACATTTTCTTATGTTCAACTGTTATAAATCGTTATTTGCATAATTGATTGCAGATGAGGATGATGAAGACGCTTCATCCCAGATCCCCTTGGATGATGCTTCACCCCCAGACTACAGCTCCATCGAGGTCATCCAGTGTCTGATCGAGCATCACAATGCCATTTTCACCGACGCAAATGAAACTGTATGGAGATGATTGGAACCTCTCTAGATCTCTCTGATGTTAGCTCGTGCTATGTACAAGTTCCAGGTAGGAGGGTGGATCACCGCTCGTTATTGTTAGGGACAAGCATTTTGGCCGGAACATTTTTGGAGTAGGTTTGTATATACGCTAGTATTAATTCTTCACGGGAAGAAATCGTGTAGGATCTGGTATTGACTCATCATCAATAATAATGTACTTTGATGTAAACCAGACGATCGTGTCTTGATGCAATTTCTTTTTTCAGTCGATTAGTGTTGCTTAGGAATGTTTTCTTTTCCTTTTGTGGATAATTCACGGTTGACTGGTATATACATATATACATGATGAATTGGTGATATCCTGCCTGTCTTTAGAACAAATCAGTGTTGAATTGTTGATGACCTTGCGAAATCAGACCTATATGTATATCGTAAGGTGGAACAAGAAGTTTTTCTTGGCGGCGTACATACGTCATTGAACTCGGCGTGCTTTGGTAATTGGAATTGTGCTAGTGGCCTACTAAGTGCAATGAGGTTGATGTCGTGGTTCGGCTTATATCGTTACAGATGACAAGAAACCCTAACCGTGATGGAATCTGTAGCCCTCGGGCCAGTGGTGGCAGCCGAGAGCTTAGGCTTCAATGACATTTAGAGTTCTTTCCAATGTATAGAGAAGAGGTAAGAGATTTCATGGTGCGATCAGAGTCTGACTACCCTGTTCATCAGCTCAACCATCCTCAAATATGATGTCTAGAGTACCATTGGACACCTAGCCACTACGTTTTAGGTCTTAGCTTACTCCTGTAAGATTATGAACCCTAGGTCTTAGCTAAGACTATGAACCCCTTTCTCTCCGTGGCTCTGAGTTGGCAGAAAAATCTAAAATTCTGTGAATTGTGTTGTCAAAAGATATAGTTAGCTCTACTCGTTGAACTCATTATAAAATCATGTAAGTGGCTGTGGTGTTGACTGTTGAGATAGCCACGTACACAGCATGATGTAATAGCTGTTTTGTAATTATCAAAACTGAATCTATGTTTTTTTATGTCATTATCTGATATATTCAGATAAAAATAATCTTATCACAATCAATTGATGGGTCTTATGTTGAATATACAAAATATGTCTCTCCAATTAACATGCAAATATTTGAAATTATTACATCCCAAACATATTAATCCAATATCAATTTCTGATTCTGTATAGTAGGAACGTAGCTCCAGCCTGTAAAACCCTAACTCCCCAAACGCCTAAACCCTCGCTCATTCGGTCATCCCCTTGCGCTGAACTGCTGAAGCCGACGCCAAGCAATGCCGTAGAACAGAGCAGAACAGCGCAAGCTCCGCCCGCCATGTCGCTCCGCGTCGCGCTCCACCTTCGCCGCTTCTTCTCCACGGATGCCGCCCTCACGCCGCCGAAGCTGCGGAACCTACCCTACCGCCTCCGCCACGCTGCCGTCCCGGCCGCGCGCGCCGCCGTCTCCGAGTACCTCCACTCCACGCGCTGCCTCCCGTCCTCCCACGCCGACTCCATCGTCGCGCACTCCCCGCGCTCCCTCCTCTCCTTCCTCGCCGCACTCCCCGCCGTGCCGAGCTCCCTCCCCACCGCGGAGCTCCCGTCCCTCCTCCGCCGGCACCTCAGCTTTCACCCGCTCAACGAGCTCCCCTTCTTCCTCGAATCAATCGGCGCGCCCGCCGCGGCGGGCCCAAGCTCCGACCTCATGTTCCTCGCCGACCACCCCTCCCTTCTCGGCGCTGTCGCCGCGCTCGCGCACTTCGGATTCCCATGGTCACGCCTCGGCCTCCTCTTCCCGGCCGTCCTCCTCGGCGTGCCTCCGAACCTCATCTCAGCTCGCCTCGCCGCTCTCGAGGCCCGCCTTCACCGCCTCCCACGCGCCGCCATCATCGCCGCCTGCCTCACCTTCCCATCGCTTCTCGAGCGGGATCTATCCGACTGCGACACACTCGTTAAAGATCTTGGCACCACGTTCAGAGGATTAGGCCCGGATTTGGGGGCCAGCAATGACATTGATGCGTTCGCAGGCGTGTGCCGGAGGATGCGGTTGTTCTATGATGCCGGGGCAGAGATTGGTAGCATTGGAGGACTTGTTGGGGGCAGCTGGAGGGTGTTTCTTGAGCTGGAGGAAAAGAGGATTGCTGAGAGGTTATGGTACTTCAAGGAGCTGGGGATGGCGGGGAAGGAGCTGGGAAGGTTCTTGCTAAGCAATACCGTGCTTTTTTATCATGATTTATCTGATGTGGTAATCTCGGTGCCCGAATACCTACGGAGGGTTGGTTTGATGGAAGATGAGGTTAATGCAGCGATAGAGAAACATCCTTATGTTGTTGGGAAGAACCAGCTGGGGAACCTCCCCAGGGTGCTGCGGGCAATGAATCTGGAGCATCGGTTTCTGGAGAAGATTTCAGATGGTGGGAAGAATTTGCGCTATTTATCACCATATTTTGCTTTGGAGGATGACAGCTATAATGCTGAGGTTGAGAGAGCTTTCTTGGATGGCATGGCTAAGGTCAAGGCTGACAAGAAAGCAAAGCATGTGGACAACAAGCTGGAGTTCTTGAAAAGCATTGGATATGGTGAGAATGAGATAGCCACCAAGGTAATTCCTTTCCTAAACAGCACTAAGGATTTGCTGCAGGAGAGGTTTGACTACCTTCTGGAAAGAGGGGTAGAGTATACGGTGCTGTGTCGGATTTTGACTGTTTTTCCAAAGGTGATGAACCAGGGCAAGGATATGCTCAATGAGAAGTTGAATTATCTCACAGAGGAGCTGGGCTACTCCATAGAGTACCTGGATTGCTTCCCTGCATTTCTGTGCTTTGATTTGGACAACAGGGCCAAGCCTAGGTACATAATGCTTCAGTGGCTCCGAGAGCATGGCCTACTCAGAAAACATTTAGCCCCTGCAACAGTGCTTGCTAACTCGGAGAAGAGATTCATTACTACCCTCCACCTTGTGCATCCTGCAGCTCCAAAGTTGTGGCTTGAGTGCTTCTCTTCAAGAATGCATATGGAGTGTTATCTCAAGAACATTTATTATCAGCATTCGGACAACAAATAGTTAGACATCTGGAATTATGTTGACTTGATTGTAAGAGGTACAGAGCATCTGTCATGTGCATCCTTTCCCTGTTAGATGTAGCAGCTTTACATTTGGCACAATTCTTTGCTCCTGCATATATAGCAGTAGGCTGGAGGATGTAGGATGAATTGGGATATACCAACTAGATACAAACCTTGTAATATGATTTGTGGCGAAACTCTGCTGTAAATTTGAACTCAGTTCAGTCTTCCACCAGCCCTCCTGTGGCTATGCCGTATGCACTGATTGGAACATCTTATATTAATAACATTCTTAATAATAGTTACTGCCATAGTTTTCATCTGGTGCACCATAGGACGCCCTTATTGTTAATGCATTGTTTTATTTTCCTGATTCCCTATATTAAAGCTATATCCTGTGGCGATATGGTTCCTGCTTCCTTTCAAATTGAGATTTTTTGGCCTGGCTGGTGGTAATGTGGAAAATGTGAGCATATCATTTCTTTGTTCATTATACAAGCAAAACTGAATTAGTTCTTGCATGGGACTTATGATTTTTATAGAAGATGAGCTATGGATTTACTACCTTTTCTTCTGCTTTCCCCATAGAGGGCTTGGCATTGTTTCTTTTTAGGTGGTTTTAGTTGGATTCATTCTTTGAGGTCATCATGGATCCTACATCAAGAAGAGTAAGACCTGTTCTTGACCCATACAAATGGTAATGTTTCTTGGACATTCTAGCTCACAAAGATCACGTTTGTTAAGTGGCTGAATGCAAAGGGCCTTTTTTTTTATTTCATGGCATGATTTTAGACTTCTTGTACTATTGTAGGCTTCTTATTGACAGTGAGGTTGTTTTTTTACATGCTGCATCTATAGGATCTGCTTTATTTTGCCTTGTTGATGGAGGATGATATTGTATCCATAGGATCTGCTTTTGTGTAACAGACCTATGTCCAGTTAATATCCTGAAACAGGTCTGAACTCTGAAGCAATAAGTGTGTGTTTAAGGCTAACACTTGTGAATTATGTTGATGTCGATGCAGCTCAGTCGATGGTGTTTCTGGGCCAGCTGAAGGAATACTGTACGCTATGCAAACTGTGGATATGTTCTATAGACGATTTGATGCAATTTATGGTGGGCTAATATTCTGGAGATGTAAATCATGCCAGCAGTACCAAAATGGCAAAATCTCTGCAGTAAGCCATGACTATCACTAGAATAGATCCAAATAATTTTTGGTTTGGAATCCCGTGGTTTGCTCCAACAATTTAAATGCATTCAGGCCCACACATTCATGGAGGCTAACCTTTTACAAGAGACAATTATCTACAATCACGGGTTTGGTGTCCTATGATCTGCTTGTATGATGGATGGAGTAGAATTCTGGCAGCCAGTGAGAAGTTTGGTTCTTGGCTCCATACATGTGCATCGGATTGGTTCTGGCTTTGTGTTGATCCTCTGATGAATGAACTAAGAAGGTGCAGCTCCCAGTGCATTTCAAAAGAAGTTATCCAGCATTCCTACTTGAATTGGCTGAATTTAATCCTGAGGTAGTGCGGTTTCACTGACAGACTCAGACTGATCCTAAAGACTAGGAAGTGGAGATGTCAACTCAACGGGTTCTATGCAATTTCTCATTCTGATGTGTTTTGCTTTTGCACTAGATAAGATGGGTGAGTCGATCACGTAACTATTCATGATGTATCCCTGGGTGGCCATGAACTTCATTTCGAGAAGCTGGAAGCAGGAACAAGCGATGGGAATTGTACTGCTACAAAGGCTGCAGGCAGGATCATCTCCTAATTGTCTTTGCGACCTAACCTACTGTGGTCTCGATGAAAATGTCTTTAACTCGTCAATTGAATATTGTCGCTGGTTTATACTGATACAATTCATTCGCTTGTAGCCGGTGTGTTTTGTCAACTGTGAATCTGCGATTGCCTGTGCAGGGGGGGAGGGGATGATCCCAAAAAGGCAAGAAACGGAAAGTGAGCCTGTTTCTTTTTAGCCTAATGGGCTACTACCTATACAGAAAGTGGCCCATCCAATCCGATCCACCATCATCATCATTCAGTCCGATCGGACTCGCCCAAAACCGCGTCGATCAGATTCGTCCATTCACAGCCCGTCAGGAAGGTGGCCCATCCATCCATCCAGCCTGCTACTTCTGATCGGACTCGGCCTAAACCGCGTCATCTTCCTCGGCCCGATCTGCTTAAATCCCACGCTTTCCCTCCCCTCGCGCGCAATTCCCCACACCCTCCGCCTTCCTCCTCTGCTCGATCCGATCCATCCATCCACCCAACCACAGGCTATAATTCTGCGTGTTCACCTTCCTTCGATCCCCTCCGCTTCTCCTCGATCCGACCCGTCCCCGGCGAGCTTTCTCTGATCCAATGGTGATGCTGCCGCGCCGCTCCTCCTCCGGCATGCAGAGCATCCGCCGGGAGCTCCAGCGCAGGAGGCCCAAGCCCCTGGCACCCAAGAGCTCAACCACCAAGAAGACATCCGCGCCACTTCGGCTGTCGCCGCCACTTGAGGGTGCTCACCAGGAGCACTCGTCGTCGTCCGCCGCCTCGAAGTCGCCGCGTCCTCGGCCTCCTCACCCTTCGAGCCGCGCCGCTGCCGTCCATCGGTCGTCCGGCTCCGCGTGCCCTTCCACCAACGGCTCCGACGAGCGTCTCAGGCCCGGGACGGCGGTTGGCGTGCGCACGAAGACCACGAAGCTGAAGACCGGGAAGGTTCTCGTGCTCTGGCTCAGAGCGACGATCGTGTCGCCGACGCACCACGGCTACGAGGTCATCTACGACGGCAGCTGGCCGCCCAGCGACCCCTACGGCACCGTCCACGTCCCGCGCCGACACGTCAGGATGATCAAGCCCTCGTCGTCGCCGACGACTTCGCCGCCTCAGCAGACTCCTCCGTCCAGGGCCCCCAGCTCGTCCGCCTCCGACGACGCTACTGCCACGGCGAAGAAGAAGGAGATGGGGCCCGCACCGAGGCCGACCACGGCAGGGAAGAGCGTGCACCTCGTCCGCAGCCTCTTCCCGGAGTTGGAGCGACAGGCACGGGCTGCCTTGCCGTACTACTAGTCAGCATGGTTCCAGCAGGATGCATCGCTTGTTCCGCTGTTCGTTCATGAGTAGTCTCTGTTTTTGTTTGATTAGCTCATGGATTGTGTGTAGTCTCAAGGGTTCTTGTGTTAGCCAGGAAACAAAATTGCCAGCATGGCTGGTTTAAACCCTTTTAGTAGCTTCTGATTAATTATATGTATGTTTGAATGATTATCAATCGGTTAATTTGTTTGAGTGGTTGTTTTGCCAGCATGGTTGGTTGTATCATGCAGTAAACGTTCTTGCTGAAATCAATTTACCTATTCTCTCCGTAAAAGCAACCACAATTCTGTCAAGAATACCAGCAGCTCACCTCATGATAAATCCCTACCAGCACCACCAACTGCGTAATCACATATTTGAGATAATAAAAAAGCAACAAGATCGAAACAACCACTCAAAAAATTAACCGATTGATGATTTCAGCAACAAGGCGGTTAGTGATGTTGCTGCAGTCAGGAATCAGTTATTTCCCAGATTGCTGAAAGTATCTGAAATTGTTCAGTTAGCCATCTGAAATAATTTTCTGCTATTTGATCCAGTACTTGAGCTCTTGCCGAGAGATAGCTGGTTCCGCTTCTGAATTGTTGCCAGGTAATGTAACCCCAATTAACAATATGGTACATAAAAACACATCCACCTTTTGTTGCGTGATTCTGAAATTCAGAGAAGAGTACATTCTGCTAGCTGTTAGTAATGTCATTGCGATCTGGTTGTTCAAATTATCCATATAGCCCCTTCTTGCTTTTCAACATGTATAGTGCATGAGGTGTTTAATTTGTTTGATCGATTTCCATCTTGTTATTGTTGAACTCAACGATTTTTATTTGCAAAATGTTGACCCAACATTTGTGCTTTGAATTAAATATGTTTTATTTTATTCAACATTTTACCTATCACCCAATATTTTTAATCAATATTTCTCTAATATCAATTTTCTTTATTACTTAATGTTTTAACATGTTTTTTGTAATACTAAATGTTTCTTTAAATTGTTGTTTCAAATTTCTTTATTATTAAATTGTTTTTAACATGGGCTAGCGCATGGGTTGGGAGTCGACTCGACCGATGACGGTGGCCAGTGGGGAGAGGAAGACACGAAGGGGCGGCGTTATGGTGAAAATAGACGACTCTGACGTGTATATAAAGAGGGAAAAAAGTAAAGGAAAGATAAAAAGGAATATTTATTTTTCGACATAATGACAAATGAGGTAAATTATTTGCCACAAATAAATTGTTGCAATCGTTCAGTGCCATCCTGGATCTGACAGAGAGAGAGATTCTACAGATCGGTATTTTGCTTTTTTGCAACATTTTTGTTTGCATAGATCTTCTGTTGCGAAGCAATAAGTTAAAGGTCCACTATTAACACAGCAGAAGAAATGGTCCGGTCCCCTTCTCTCGACACAGGTGCAAGCAGGGATCTTGCCATTTTCCACCTGGTTTGTCGCGTGACCTGCTGCACAATAGACATGAGAGACAAGAAGTGCTAAATTTAGAAAAGCAAAGGGATTCTTCTAAGCATGACATCAACCTCGAATGGAATATATTCTGCAACTGGGTATATAATTTGATTTGACTTACACTGTGATGCTAGCATCAAATATCCAAAGAGAATGAGCAGAACAGTCACGACACGTCCCTCCATCTCAAGCTTTCTTTTTCCACGGTATTTGCTTGTTTTAGAATAGCGTGAGTCTGGATGCTTTGCGAAGACAAAACTACAAACAAGGATCTATATATAGAGGCTAGGCGCTATAAATTTATTATTTAATTTTAGCAGCCATTAATAATTTTAATTCCAGCAGCCATTAATTATTTTAATTCCAGCAGCCATTAAAACTATTATTTAGCTCTAGCAGGCATTAGGGCAGTCTCAGCCCCATGAAAGAGGATGGTGTCTATAGAATTAAATGAGCTACCACCTACGAATTTAGGGTAAAAGATGATGTGCATGTGGCAATGAAGTACAGGTGAGAAGGAAACCGGGTATTGCATTAGACATAGTTTCTACACACCATTCAAGACATAATGAGAGATAAGAAATATTAAATTTAAGTATAGAATAGTGATGTAGTGTATGTTTGTATGAAAACTATGACTATATGAGTAGTGTCTTGGTTGGGAGTTGCCTTAGAACGGTTAAATTCCATCAGCCATTAAATTCATTATTCAATTTCAGAAAATATTACCTAGAAGATGAAACACTAGCCCAACCCGGCCCTGGGAAAACATCTGACAACTTTTTTTGGGGGGGGGGGGTAGGGGGGGGTTCGGATTTACACGCTTCAACTATAACAAAAGTATGATTTTCAACCTGTAATTATAAATTGGACACAACTTACCATCCAACTATCAAAACCATGCAAATTTAGCCTTTTCCAGTGATTTCAAAGGTGGTTTTCTATTTTATACAAAAATTAATTGTGATTAAACTAAAACATTCATAACTATTTCATTTTACATAAAAAATATATGAAACCGGTGCCAAAAGATTTCTAAAATGCAACCTACCTATTGATATGCCATGTAAAATAGTCTACATTTTTCGAAAATAGTTGGCACAAGTTTCATATCTTTTGACTTAAAATAAATCAGTTATGAATTTTTTATATTAAATTATTTTCGAAAATTTTTAAAACAAAAAAACCGCTTTCGAAACCACCCAAAGAGCTAAATTTACACGGTTTTAATAGTTGGATAGCGTTTGTTTCCGGTTTTATAGTTGCAAGTTGAAAATCGAACTTTTGCTATAGTTAAAGACCGAAAACTGGATTTTTTTTAGGTTCCGGCGGCCTAGTTGCTGTTTTTTTTTTTTTTTTTGAGGGGTGCCTAGTTGCTGCTAGACCCGTCACGGAAGCTGGCCCATCCATGCAATCCGATCTATCCCACCCCGTTAGAAGGGTAATTAACGGGCTAGTAGCCTAGCCTTGTAGGATCTCTCAGCCCAGCAGCTCAACACCATTCAACTTGCCCCGGTCGGTCACGGAAGGTGGCCCATCCACCCCTGCCACTTCCGATCGGACTCGGCCTAAACCCCATCTTCTTCCTCGGCCCGATCTGCTTAAATCCTACGCTCTTTCCTCTTCTCCCGCGCAATCCCCATACCCACATCTCTCGCTTTCCTCTGCTCGATCCGATCCATCCACCCGCAGGCTAAAGCTCCGCGCGCTCGCCTCCGTCTCTCCATCCTCCTCTCCTCGATCGGACCCGCCCCGCCGAGCTTCGTCTCTGATCCATGGTGATGCCGCCGCGCTCTTCCTCCTCCGGTATGCAGAGCATCCGCCGGGAGCTCCAGCGCAGGAGGCCCAAGCCCCTAGCGCCAAAGAGCTCGGTCGCCAAGAAGCCATCCACATCGCCGCCGCGTCCGCCACGACAGGAGGATCCGTCGTCCACCGCCTCAAAGTCCCCACCAGCCTCTGCCGGCGCCCACGCGACGCGACCGCCGCTGCCCCGGGCTCAGCTTTCCCCGCTCTCCGCTGTCATCTCACCCTCCACGCCTTCGTTGCCGTCCCGCTCCGCCCCATCCTCGGCCGGGTCCGATTGCCGAGCCAGCACTAGCGCCGCCGCTCATCTGATGAGGCCCGGGACGGCGGTTGGCGTGCGCACGAGGACCACGAAGCTCAAGACCGGGAAGGTTCTCGTGCTCTGGCTCAGGGCGATGGTCGTGTCTCCGACCCAGGAAGGATACGAGGTCGTCTACGACGGCAGCTGGCCGCCCGGCGACCCCTACGGCACTGTCCACGTCCTGCGCCGACACGTCAGGATGATCAAGCCCTCGCTGCTGCCGACGACTCCGCCGCCGTCCCTGCCTCCGTCCTGCGGCCCCAGCTCGTCCGCCTCCGACACCATCGCCACTACGGCCACCGCGAGGAAGAAGGAGATGCGCCCAGCGCCGAGGCCGACCACGGCGGGGAAGAGCCTGCGACTCATCCGCAGCCTCTGGCCGGAGTTGCAGCGCCAGGCCCAGGCTGCCTTTCCGGGATACTAGCTGCAGCTCGGTTGCATTGCCTAGTTCATTCATTCATGAGTAATCTGTGTTTTTGTTTGATTAGCTCATGTGTTGTGTCTCGAAATCTGAAGCGATCATGTATTATTGGCGAAACAAAATTGCCAGCATGGTTGGTATAGATCCTTTGAACTTCTGACAATCTATATGTATGTTCGAAAGATTATTTGTAAACGTTCTTGCTGAAATCATTAACCAGTTAATTTGTTTGAGTCGTTCACTCGTTCTTATGTTCTTGCTTCACAGTATCCCAAATTTGGCTATCATGTGATGCATTTTGCGTTAGGCAGAGGGAAGCCTGGAAATGTAGTAAGTTGATATCGATTTAACTGATAGATTTTGAATTTTTTTCTGACATCGAACTGTGCTACTGCAGCAATCACTTGATTGTCTCTGCATTATTACTGTTATCTGATCCTGTACTTTGGCTCTTGCCTGGAGAAAGAGACAGACTCGGTCAACTTTCGCCATGCGTTGTGATATTCAGAGAAGAATAACATTCTCGATCCAGGCATTCATCGCTGTTGTTACAGCGATTCCTGTGCATTGATATCTCCATTTTTGCTGATACTTGCTTCTGAAAAATTTAGTCTGAGTCATTCCACGTAGTAAGGAATCAGTCATTTTCTCAGTTTTCTGAAACATTTCTGATATTCAGTAGGCACCTCTGAAACATTTCTGATATTTGATCCAATAGTTCAGCTCTTGCCGAGGGAAAGAGCTGGTTATAGCTGTTGAATTGCAGAAATGCATCGCGGCCGACATGTACCAGGCTACCAGCAGCCTGTTATTAACTGTAACCCGCTACTGTACTTCTGTGTTTTGCTGTGTGATTCTGAAATTCAGAGAGGAGTGTGATCATGATCCCTCATTTCTCTGTTCGATCAGATAATCAATGCCCCCTTATTGCTTTTGCAAATTGATGCTATGAAGGATTTCACTTTGCAACGGTGCTGTCAGATCTCTGCAGCTGCACGGGGAGGCTTGTGCACTGAGGGTCAACAAGGAAAGCAGCAGAAATACTGTAACAACTATGCCGTGGCAACGCCTGCAGATAGCAATACCAGCTCAGTGTGCATCCATCCATCCGTTCCCGGCAAACAAATCACCGTGTCTTGTGTGATTCGCTGTCTGCATCGCCCGCGGTTGACGTGGTCACGTCCGCCACCGTGTTCGTGGCTTCCGTTCGCATGACTTGCCTTGTGTGATTCGTATCCATCTCTCGAGCAAATAGCAGCCAGCCTCCAAGCAACGCATACAAGTCCTGATTGTGATTGAATTGTTCTGCTCGGATTTCCATAGATCTTGCCAAATAGTTCTGCCGCTGGAGGAGCCCAAAATCCCGAAAGGCGTGTGGATTGAGACCCAAATACTGAAATTTCTTCATGACATGAAGAATTTTTTTTTTTTAAAAAAAATCCGTGTGTACATTCAGGAAATGGTAAAAACACAGCAAGCTTGAGATAACCAAACACAAACTGTACCAATGACAGTTTAGTTCTTTTGGGACTAGTCTAATTCTTAAGAATATCAAGCAATGGTCCACAATAGTCAATAGGTTGTGTGAGATACTTAGATGTGTGTATAGCCAGGAAGCCTTTGGTTGGTTTGCTACTTGCATGCCATTCATTCTTGAACTTTGAGATCGTTCGTCTCTGCAGCTGACGTGCTGCTGAGGCTGAGCTCCCTGATGAAGCCGACGAGCCGCTTGAACTCCAACGCCGATGCCCCGCCCTCGGCGATGTCACGCTCCACCTGCTCCGCCAGAGCGCGAGCCGATCTCCTGATCTCGTCGGAACCCATGGCCTCCCTCACCGTCTTCTCCACCACCGCTCTGTCGCACACGTCCTTCATGTCCAGCCCGTTCCTCCACACGGCGCCCACGAAGCGGCTGTTGACCTGCTGGTCAACGAAGAAGGGCCAGCACACCATTGGCACGCCCTCCACGATGCCCTCCACCGTCGAGTTCCACCCGCTGTGCGTCAGGAAGCACCCCACGGCGCGGTGCCGGAGCACGTCGCGCTGCGGCGCCCACGGCACGACGCACGCCATGTCCTCGCCGACGGTGGCCATGGCCTCCCTGAACGCGGCGTCCTGGCTCGCCCCGAGCATGTCCGGCCGGAGCACCCACAGGAACGGGTAGCCTGCGGCGACGAGCCCGTGCAGGAACTCGGTGAACTGCTCGTGGGAGATGACGGTGAGGCTCCCCAAGCTGATGTACACCACGGACCGGTCCTCCTGCTGCCCGTCGAGCCACGCCATGCACTTGTCGTCGTGGCGCCACAGGCTCGTGGCGACCGCCGGCGCCGGGGACATGGCGTGGAGCGGCCCCACGGCGAACACGTCGCGCATCTCCTTGCGCAGGTGCGCGAGGGATGGCTGCTCCAGTGACGTGGCCGTGTTGAGCAGTAGCGCTCGTGCCTTGCGGCTGTGCGCTGTGGCCGCGACCACGGCTTTGAGCAGGGGGTCTTGGTATGTGTCGGTGATGGAACGGCACTGGACGGGGAGGTCTCGCCGCCGCAGGAAGGTCTCCATCCCCGGGACGCCATGGATGGGCTCGTCGAGGTCGGCGTCGTCCTCGGGGAACGGGAGCTCGCCGAGCTCGATGAGCTTGGGAACGGAGAGGTAGGCGAGGACGGAGCACGCGCTCACGGTGCGGTACGCGATCGCGGGGACGCCGAGCTCCTCGGCGATGTCGACGGCGAACGGCATGATACCATCGGCGATGAGGAGGCGGCGGCCTTGGTGCGCAGGGACTCCATGAGCTTTGGGATGCCATCGACGTCGCGGGGGTCATCGTCGGGGAGGCCGTCGGGGACGGAGAGGAAGCGGAGGCGCGGCGAGGAGGAGGAGGCGGCGGCGGCGGCGCCCAGGCGGCTGAGGATGTGGTCGGTGTGGAGGAACGTGACGTGGAGGCCCGCGCGAGGAGACTCGTGGAGAGGTGGAGGTCTTCTGCAGCTCTGCAATGCTCCGGCTCGGGGCGGCAATGGCGTCTATTTAAGGGGGCGAGGTAGGAGGCCGGAGAAGGAAAGGTCAGGGACGTCACGCGGCATGATCGGTGGTGGCACACTGGCACCAGCCGTGCGGCAGCAGTGAGCTAGAGGACGCGGGGCAGCGGCTGGACCACACACGTGTGACGAACGAGTCCGGTTGGTGGCGCGGAAGACCAGCCCGTTGCCCGCCGCGGCGCCGCGGCGGGCACGGTCGTCGACTCGTAGTCGGTCGAAGAAGCGAAACGCGAATGCCTCGGCTGACGGCTGATCTGCTCTGCTCTCTCTCGGTCCCAAATTAAAAGTCATTTGACTTCTTTTACCCCAACTTTAATCACTCATCTTATTCATTTTTTTTAAAATATCATACTTTTTTATTATGTCTAGCTTTAGTAATAATAAAATTTTAAAAATAACTTAAATTTGACTATATTTGTAAAAAAAATTGAATAAGACAAGTGATCAAAGTTGAGATAAAAAAGTCAAACGACGGATGATGACGGCGCCAAGCGCAGGAGGGATTTGGATAAGTTACCTCGTTTATCATGTCATCACGGCTGACTGCTGAGTGCAAAGTAAAGGCTGCCCCGCTGTCATATAGGGTGAAAGTGGTGAGGAAAATTTCTGACTCCGATCCGATCCCCGATCCGATCCGAATTTGACTTTAGCGGATATGAACACAAGTTTTTGTTATCCATACGAATATGGATAATCCAATCTGCTTGTGTAAAGATATGAAGTTGGATATGATGTTAGAGAAATCCGACGGATATAGATTATCTGATAATTTAATATGGATTATCCGATCCTTATAATAGGATATCCGACTATCTTAAAAAGGCAATACAATATAAATTGAACTCAGCCCATACACACATAGTAGTACGCTAGGTGAAGTGAGGAGAACTAGAGTATAAAGAAGAAGTTTTACTGGAATAAGAATATTTTGTTTTCACTGCTTGCTCTATGCTTAGTTGAATCAAGTGAGAACGAACTCTTAATAATTTTTATTCAATGTCAACTGTTTAGTATGATTGTCAATTATTAAAGTCATTTTAATTTTGCTGGGAAACATCAAAGACGAGTGTTTCTTGTGTTATTACTAGTTTATAGATTTGGTTCATGAATTATTCATTGGCATAAAAAAGTACATACAAGCATATATTATCCAACTATAATAATTCATGTCCGCTCCTATCCGCTCCGCTTTCATCCCTAGATGTCATATGCTCATAGTTAGGGATGGCAATGGGTCGGGTTTGGATCGAGTGGGGTGTCTGGGCGCCCAAACCCAAAACCCGAACCTAAAATTCGAATCCGACCCGAACTACTATTCGGGTGAAATTCCATTCTCAAACCCAAACTCACGGATTAACCGAAACCCAAGATTATCATAATATAAATTAGCATTCAACATACAACAATACTGGAGGGGACTGCTGGACCAGGGGGATGCGATCTGGCGGAGGTGGGGGCGGCGTCCAGGTAGAGCAGCGGAGGCGTTGTGCTGTGCGGTGTGTACTCGCTCACTCACGCCAGTGGAGACTCCTGACTGGCCGACTTCGAGTCTCCGCGACGCGAGGAGCCGAGGACCGAGAGTCTGAGATGTGATCGTGAGGACCCGAGGCGCCGATGGTGGGTGGTGGCGGCGTGACTAGGGGGAGGCGGAGGGGGGTAGGGGGTGCTGGACTGGAGGGGAAGGGATTTTTAGTTAGGGTTGCTAGTGTGCTTTTAGTGGGCTGAATGTTTTGGGGCTCCAATGGAGCTCCACGGGTGAAACTCAGAATCCGCCTCAAACCCGATGCATTTCGGATATCCGAACCCGCAAATCCTTGGGCACAAAATAGAAACCAAACCCAAAATCCACGGATATCCGGTCCGAACCCAACCCATTGCCATCCCTACTAATGGTGTTCTAGGACCAGGCTACCGATTTTTTTTTCTATCTATTTGTCAATCCTTTTGTCTATGTGTAATTCACTAAGTTTTTGCACCTGGGCTCGTACCATGGTGCAATTACACCCAATTCATTTTGTAACAACGCGACTAGCAGCTGCAATTAGGGTGGGTGCATTAATATTCTCTGTACTAGTTATAGTTATAGCTGCACACGAACCAACTGCAACCGCACGTCTGCTAGATCAAGTGTAGCTATGACACCTTACCAATTACAACTCGATGGACCAGTTGCAACGGGACGCGAACCAATTACAACAAGACACAATCCAGTTGCAATGGCATGAACTAGTTGTAGCTTCACATGAACCAATTGCGATTGCGAGACTAGATGAATTGCAACTATCACACCATACCAATTGCGATTGCGAGACTAGATGTTGCAACTATCACACCATACCAATTGCAATCGGGCGACACACAGCGGATCAGGCCCAGTAAAGGCGCCTAACGATGATCCGATGGCTCTCACTATTGACTTACACAAAACATGCTTTTTAGATTTAGGCTCTGTTTGGTACATTTACAAGATAGGACTAAAGGTTAGGCCTAATTTCGAATGTTTGGATATGAATTAGGAGTACTATATAGATAACTGACAAAACTCATTCCATAACTCTTGGTGTAATTGCAAGATGAATTTATTAAGACTAATTAGCCCATGACTAGATAATGTCATGCTACAATGCATTGATGGATTAATTAGGCTTAGTAGATTCGTCTCACAATTTTACATTCATATATCTAATTAGTCTTATAATTATATCATATTTAGTATTCCTAACCTTTGGTTTAAAATTGCTACAGTAAAAAATGCCAACTTTTCACTAACCTAGTTTAGTCCCCCATGTTTCCATAAATGGACTTAAAAGAGACTAAAGTGTATTAAATGAGCTATATAAATATGTTCTTTCATGAATGTTGTGTAGAACATCTTCATTTAATCAAGCTAAAAGAAACATATTAAAGCACATTGTTAACATATTTGAGAGTATTACATCTTGATCCTTTTACATCTTATTAAAATTACTCTCTTTAGTCAACTGACAACTTATTCTTTCCATGTCCTAATTCACGTGATCTCTGACCACATAGGTTGGATTACCACTATGACAACTTATAAATGTATCATACCCATCTTTCTCAATGCACTATCTATCACATTTTGTGATAAACCTTCTGTAAAAGAATTCATCAGGTTTTTACTAGTTTGAATATAAGTCACCATTAGATTTAGTCCTACATAAATAATTAATGGTGGGGGAGCAAAACAGATAAGGTGGGACAACCCTCTTATCAGGCTAGTCTTTTGGGTTGAGTTAGGCTAAGACCTTAGTTGTGTTGGGCTCCAGTGGACCTGAGGCCTGTGGGGCGCCGGCTCGTGTGTACAGCGGGTCGGGCCGGTATCCACTGCAGCACTCTAACAAGTGGTACTAGAGCCATGGTTGGATTGGATCTAGAGATTATATGGTGATCACCGTGGAGGCGCGAGGATCATGCTCGATGGGTGCGAGATGCTCGATGGGTGCCGCGGGACTGCTCAATGTGGCGACGCAAGGTGGAATCTGGTGGCAATCGACGATTCGATCGGTGTTGTCGGACACTCTGGGCAGGAGGCTCGGACCGTTTGACAGGCTGCGGTTGGCAAGGATAGGCCAAGCATGGTGATTGGGCCAACACAGTGGCCGGTGATGACGACATAGCGACAGGTCGCACGGGGAGGCGGCGCATCACCGGGACCCCAGAGCGACCAGTGTTGCGTATTAGGGAGGAGCGCCCGTAGTCGTGCCCCGGGGATGTAGACTTTGACTGAACCTTGTTAACAAATATCGTGCCTCTGGTGTCGTTTGTGATCATCTTCTCGGTAGATCGGCAACTTCTTCCACGCGCTTATATCCTAACGGTCACACTTATTAGTTCATAGTTTCTTATCTTCCTGACAGCCTTCAGTCGTCTTTTGATATGTCTTGATGATTCGTAATATACATCACTGTTTGATTGCCACGGTTCGTAAGGATTGCCCACACTAGTTTCTCGACCACAAGCAAGTCCTTCAAGAGCTCACCCAGCCACTCAGCCTCAATTGCGGTTGTATCTAAAGTGTAAGTTCCACTTTCATAATTAACCCTATTAAAATGATCTGTTTGCAATACCTCCATGATATAGCAGTACCTCCAACATTGTGCACCCAAGCTTGGGGCCGACGGTTCCACAAATATATCTATTTTTTCAGCAGTTGCATGTGGGGGTGTTGGGGTTTAGCTTAGATCCAACGATAATAGTTATTTTGCACGAATCTTAAAAATTAAAAGGTGAGAAAGTAAAATCTTTCCAAAGATGGATTTTAGTGTCCTATATATACTACTAGCAAAGACGCACGTGCGACACACACGTGATTAAAAAAATCTACTGCATGTCCTAAGAAAACAATTATATATAAATCATTATTGTTACGCAAAGCTAATTCATTCACACCATTAGCCGACTGTAATTAGCATTAGATTAAGCGCATGGTACGTAGCTAGATGGGATGGAGTTTTATACTTCATTTAATGAGTAGGTTGTACCTAGACGTGTTAATACGAGATCTTGTGTTTCTTGTTCATTTAATTTGGTCAGAGCACGTCATAGCTAAAACGAGATGAACTTTGACTTTGGCTGGTCGAAATAATAAAACTTTCATTTCTGAACCGAGGGCGCTAATAAGCATATTTGGGCAACCAAACAGGCAAAATCTGGAAAACTTTCTCCTCTCTGCGTGTCAGAAGCATCAATCTTGAGGCCAGAGCAGCAGAGCTCATCTCCCTCTTTGCAGTCTTGCAAATTTGTCTACATTGCCATGAAACCCAAATAGCAAGATGTTTCCTCTCAACTCCAATGCCATCTTATTCATGTCTCCTAGCTGAAGCACGCTCAACATGATTTATTCCTCTTCCATATTCACCGAGCATGCACATATATATAATATGAGGATTTTTATGGTGCTTGGAAAGAATAACAACCGTTGATTAGCGTAGATATGGTGGTTAAGAGTTAAGAGGTACCTATTATGAGAAACCTAAGTTGTGGGCCCATGACTAAGATCTGTGGGTCCAGAACTAATTTTGGAATTAAATAGGAGGTAGATTGGTAAGTATGGCAGCGTCTTCTTCAAACTGACACCGGCGGCGGTGTGACCTCTCACCGATCTCGCTCCTCACTCGTCAACACGGCAGTAGGTGGCTCCCGTCACTCCATGACCAATGTTCCTGCACCGCCCATCCCTTTTGGTGCCGGCGTTTCCCTAACCTCATATGTGGCATGGACCGACGGAAACACGAGCAGGAGCACCGAAGGAAGCGCTCCATTCCAGCAGAGCAGGTCCTCCCCACTAGATAGACATGCATTTTAACACATTGAGACAACGGTCCTGGCGGCAGCCAAGACCTGATTAGCCTCTTGGAGTAAGCAGATGGGGCAGTGCTGTTTGGATCACCCTCCACTGGTCACGACCATGCTCCACACATCGACATCCGCTGGTCGCAATCGTGCTCCTCGAATCGTCGTCCGCCGTGCGAAGCCCTTGCAAGCGAGCCCGGGCGCAACGAAGCCGTGGCGGACGAAGATGACGTAGCAGGTCGCCGGCGAGCCTCTCCATGGATGGAGGAAGGGCCGCACTAGCGGATGAATGTAAGGGGACAGACGTGCGTGTCGTTGGCAGTCAGCGGATAACCGGAGTCCGGAGAAGCGCTATGATTAATTTCATCTAGATGAATTTTTACTTAACTACCCTTTCTTATAATAAAATACCTTTCTTTAGGATCAACGGTTCAGAATATTTTATAGGAGAGGAACCTCTAGTTCCCCACAAGCACCACTGTAACAAACCTCATATAATATATACATCTCGTCCAGGGCCCTCTATGGCCGAGCATCGACGGGGAAGATCCAAGACGGCGCCACGACGGCACGTCTCTCCATGGCTGACCTATCTTGCATTTGTGTTCAGTACGTGGGCTCCTACCCTCTGGCCGTAGGGAAAACCTAGGCATTATGGCCCAGTAGACACGATCTTTATTGGGACTTGCTAGCGCCCGGACGTCCGGCGTCTGGGCGCATCGTCGGACGCTGTATTATGTAGCATGCAACATCACGGAGAAATTTGAAACATTGCAGAAAATTTGGGAACAGGCGGATCAGGTGGAACATCATGAGGTGAAAATTTGAAACATTATGGCGACGCGGGCATCAAGAATGGAATATTCATCCGTCTGGGCGCATACGGTTTCAGTGGAACAGTAGGATTTTCAAATTTGAAACATTAGAGGGACAAAACTAAATCTAGATGGAACATAACATAGGTTTATTGAAACATTACATTGTAGGCGGAGCATCGCACGTGATAAATCTGGATGATGCAACATTATGCGACTATAATTGAATACCGGTTGAAATAATTTGGACTTGGAATAACAGACGAGAATGGAACAGTGGGTGATGCATCAAATCTAGATCTGGATTGCTGCACCAATTTTTGCTGGAGCTCTGGATTGTTGCACCGATTGAAAATCAGTAGCGGGAGCGGTTGAAGCAATGCAGGGTTCAAACGATAGGAGTCCTATTCAAATATCAGAGCGGGAACGTGCATATTACAGCATTGGAACATTTTTTGGAAGCGTCATAGAAAGAGTTTTTGAAACATTACAACGAGGTTGCAACCTCACGAGACACAAAAGGAAGTATGCAACCTGTGCGGGATGCAATCGCCAGATCTAGTTCTTCCTCATCGAAACGACCGAGAGGAGCACAATGTTGTCCCAGATCTTGCACCGTCGGCCGCGGGAGCTCGCTGCCGAGCAGCTTGCGTTGTCGGCACAGAAGCTCTTTCCACTGGGGCTGCCAACCACGTCGTGTCCTCGTCGACTCGTCGAGTATTCGCTGCATGGGCCAAAGAGGAACGTGAGGCACCGGAAGGCAGGAACTATAGGACAACGAGCAGCTTGGGCTGACCCGAGTGGAAGGCCGAGGAGGACGGCGATGGCAAGGAGTGCGACAGCACCAGGGAGAAGCTGGTCGGACTCCGCGAAAAGCTTATGGCGACGGAGAAGTCCATGGCATCCGGGGAGGAGCTAGTTCGGGGCCGCCGTGGGCAACGCAGCCCAGACGAGCAGCGAGTGCGGGAACCGATGGGGCTTCGTCGTGTCTCGACCGCCCACGCTACCATCTCCTTGCGGGGAGCTCGTGCCTCCGTGGAGCTTGCCCACGAGACGCCGCTTACACCTCCGACGAATGCCGGCGACCTCCGTCTCCTCGTCTAGATCGACCGGGGCGAGCGACGAGAACGGATGTGAGAGGAACGAATTGGAACTGCTTTGAACTGCTGGCCAGGGATGGAAGGAAACAACGATGGAGAGATAAGATATACTTGGATAGGAGGAGGCCACGTAGCGTTCGATAGTTTAGTGTGCGTCGGACGTATGATGTATAGCATTACCGATCTTATTCTCGGCCCGCAGTCAACATCCGGACAACATCGGTCCAAAAAAGGAGAGGTGAAGCGGCTCGTGTGATGCCCGCGCTGTGCCGCTGGTGGAGGAGCGGGAGTAGGCGGGTAGATAGACTGGTGGTGAGAAAAACAATTGGATTTTGGCAGAAAGATTTTCTAAATATCAGTTTTAGTGGGTTCGACCCTCTTCCCACTTTCGTTGACCTTTACAGGTGGGTCCGACGTGAGGGGTAAGGTGTACCCAAATTAGGTGAGAAACGTTTTCAATTTAATTCGTTTCTTTTATAGATAGATAAACATCGTTAACAATTGAAAAGCCTTGTCACCCAAAAAAAGTCCGTGTACCCCTCACGGCGGCCCCACCTATCGGGAGAGGTGGGAGGTCTATAATTCTAGACTAAAAAAAAACACACTTTCTAAAATGCTTCTTACCTTTTCGCTCTACTTTTTTCACCCAAAAATTTTATATACCCGCCCACCGTACCCACCTCAATCCCACCCGCCAATTATGCCTCCTTCCTATTTGTGTCCTTGCGTCGTGCATAAACCCTAAATTAATTCTCTTCCCTGGCTGTCACCCGCCGTTCGCCCCGCCCCGCCTTCCGCCTTCCCCGCGCGGACGTCTTTCCGCCCGTCCTCCGCACGCAGCCAGACGTGTGGGAGCCACGCCATCCTGCTTGCCGGCGACGCCCGCAGCCGACGACGCGTGCTGGTCAAGGCGAGCCGCAAGATCCGGCGGCGCCACCGTCGACTGCAGCAGGCCAGCAAGAGGCCCTCCCAGAACCTGTCCCGAAGTCATCCGTGATGCCGTCGCTGCCGCGCCGTACACAATCGAAGCCGCCGCTCGACGGAACCTGTCCGCGAAACCAGCCGGCCACTGCCACCGGCAATGATGATCCGCTGCGCCGTCCATGACCATAACGCCAGCCGGCAATGACGATCCGTGTACGAGGAGAGCGGCGGCACGCCCGAGTCCAACCCCTTCGCCACCAGGCGCCTCGTGTAGTCTACCTGCGCGAAGTGCGCGACTCGCAGGCCAAGGCGTGTGCCATCTATCCCCTAAGGGCTAGTTTGGCAGCAGGAGCTTAGGAGGTTTGGTTTAGTAGAATACACGGTAACGTGGAGGGAACTAAAAAATCTCTGTAAACGTTAACAAGTTAAGCAATCACTTGATTTGTTTGGTTATGCTCGGTAATGGAAACAGATAGCACAGGGAAAATGAAGGTGCAGTCAGTGGCGTTGCCTTGTTCTCCTGCCTCCTGGAGTGCGATATGCAGGAAGCTCAGAAGGTGCTGACAACGGATTGACAAAGGACGCCGCCACCACGATATCCATTACGCTCGGCGAGCAGCGGTAACAGATTGCGATGATTTTGTATATCTCCGTATTTGATTAGAGCATCTCCAAGAGCTTTGGCAAATCTCACTCTCTATTTTCTCATTTACCTATCCATTTTGCTAAGATTCCCTCTCTATATTTTGATACACTCCAACAGATTAGGTAAATATGGACTCCCCATATTTAAAACTGGATCAGTGTTGTTCCTCTTCTGTTCATGCCCTGACGCCTCCTCCCTCCTCATCTGTGACAATGGCGTCGCCGTCCCGGCCACCGTCATCCTCGACGCTGGCCTCGCTGTGGTGCAGTGCGTCGCCGACGTCTCAAGTCCATTCGATTCTGAATTGTTGTCATCAGCTCAAATTCTACTTCCAGTTCAAAAAAAGCTCAAATTATACTATTCCTATGCATGTGGCAGATTTTGACCTTGCAAATTGAGCCTCGACAATGATGCTTGCCTGCAAATTGAGCCTCCACCAATTTTTAAATTTCTTTTGACTATGCCTAACAGATTCTCCAAAGGAGCAACAAGTAGTTGAGAAATTCATGAATGGTTTCTTCCATGAGCACAGATCAAGCATCAGGTACGAGGAGACAACTCTGCACTTTGCAAGTTGTAACCTCAATGCATTTGCGGGAAGCATTCAGCATTGCCGTGCAACATAAATTCAGACCACAGCGATCACAACTTGAATATTTTGCTCTCTTTCTGCAACTCTCCTGAATCCTCCTGGTGACGATGCGGTCGCTGCATAGGTATAGTATAGGTCTTATTGCTGCGATCGACCGCTAGCGCCAAGGCATCAACTTGAGGTCTGAGGACCAACGAGTAGTGGAGATAGCGGCGCCGACGCGAGGAGAGCAGGGTGCGGGTGCGGCGTCAGCGTGAAGGCAGCAGGTCGCCGGAGCAGCGTGACGATGCGTCTTTGCGGCCTATACATGACAACACGAGCGGAGGCAGCGGCGAGGAGGGGCGGCAGCGGCGCGAGAGAGCGACAGCGGGATCCTCGACGGCGGGGAATCACGACTACCTAGACGAGGGCGAGGCACGGCGCGGGAGGGTGAAGTGCGCGGAACAGGAGGGTGATGCGCGCGAGAATTGCGATGCCGAGCGGGGGAGGATCGGCAAAGAAAGAGACCGGCTTTTACGGGATGCCTATTGAGAAAGCGATCGGAGGAAGATAGCGCACCTGTTGGATTCCAGTTTTAGTGGACATTTTCTTTTTTTTACCCATCCATTTTGGTTTACCTCATCTGTTGGAGTTGCTCATGGGATCTGATTACACCGATGCCCGAAGCAAACATTATCTAATGGAATCGGTTGCCTCCGTAAATACCTCCTTAATAACCCAGGGTACATGGCCCCTCGCTGAGAAATCCCTGTACCGTCCACTTCCCTAACGGGATTTTGGCCCTGCTTGGCAGTCGCAGTCGCAGCTCGAGGAAGGAAGAAGGTTACATGGATCTAGATCGGAATCTGTGCCGATGACTCCTCTTCCCCGAGATCTACAAGATACCGTGTGAGGGGAGGAGAGGAGGAACCCTAGCTAGCACTGCAGCGGTCAAGGCCGACCTCCATGCCGGAGTTGCTGCAGCCGACGACAAGCGCATTCTTGCCATGAACTCGTTGCCCTTCTTGTATCTGCTGGTGTGCATGAGCATGACGACGCCGCTGTAGCCGTCCATCTCTTCCACCACGCCGGCTCTGCATTCTCGTCAGTGACCACCACGAGCCACCGCGACACGAACTTCGTGGCCGTGGCGCCGCCACCGCCCTCTTCGTCGATGACCCTGATGACAGCCCTCCAGAACCCGATGGCGGTGTCGTAGGCGGCGGCGCAGACGGGCACGCCGAGGCAGGGCTCAATGCCGAAGGTGCCCAGGTAGCCATCGAGGTAGGCGATGAACTGGTCCCGCGTTGGGTACGACGGCGTGCGGCCGGGAACACCATGAGCGGGAGCTCGCAGAAGCTCCGCGGCAGGTGAAGCCGGATCCGCTCGTAGGGAGATGCGGGTGAAGGCTGTGAGTTGCGCGAATCGAGCATTCGAGCCAGGCGGAAGAGACGACGGGGAGGCCGGGAAAACGCGAGGAATCGGGCCAGAAACACCAGTCTAGCGGGCTTCCAAATGCACATGCACCAGCTGATTGCCCGTGGAAGTTTTCCACGCGCTCATCTTCCACGTGGAAATGGCCGGTATCCCAGCGGGGAAAGGTGTTGCCAAACTAGCCCTGAGGGTACAGTACACCTGCAGATCTTGTTTAATTATCCTTCCTCGTCGCAAGATTTTAGCTTTCTACTCCCGCCATATATGCGTTTTGTTGCTTCTTTTCTTTGTCCATCTGCGTAGGTTTCTACAACAGACCTGCATTTCATTTCGCCTGATGAACGATAGCTGTTCAAATGTGGAGGCATACAGTCACACGATGCGCGATGATGGTGGTGCTCCATCCCTCAAATCAAAGATATACAATTTCTTTTTGCATAAAACACATTGGACAGTGCATTTTCTGATTAACGATCACTTCATGAGCACTATTAATTTGTGTCAGTATACTTTTTTTCCAGATGCATGTGACTCACCTTGCAAAGTTTGTATTCCACCATCATATCAACTACGGAGGTAATTGGAGGATACATGGTTTGAAGTGAGTGGTACCGTGTTTCCACTTCTATTTTGGTTGGAATTATGATGCATCTGTGACTATAGCCACGTGGTTGAAATTGTTCTCTACAATGTAACATTATTTTGAAATAATTTCCGTCTACTGGGTTGAGAAGGGGAGAGCCATGTGGTCGTTGAAATTGATACTATTTTGTTCTTATTCACTTGCCCAAATATAGTAATGATCATCAATATATCAGAGCCGCTATAATCACGGTGGCAGATTGCCATGTGTTCTGGTCTAACGTAATTAGGACCATGCATTAACCAAAAATACAGACAAGAAAACAATGTAATTTTTTTGGTGATATGGATAGGCATATATTTGGCCATACATTTAGATTATACTAATGCTAATTCATTTTCGAACATAGGGAGGAGTGCTTATTACATCATAACGTTCTTAATTACAGCCTCATTGTTTCGATATAATATCTGGTTGTTTGGTGCTTGTTTTTTTTCAACTTTTTAAACACTGATTACCATTGTCTCAGTTGATGTCGACAGTCGATCGACCTCTTTTCTGGTGTTCATTTGATAGTTTCATGGTTCACTGATTGTTCGGTTGCTGCAGGGAGCATGTGCTGATGTGCATATCTAAAAATATTTATTTGTTGGTGTTAGGCAAAAAATTCCTTCATATTTCTTGTAAAGGCAATCAGCCAATGCATATGAAGGGATGTGCCATCAGCAACGGAAACTGATTATGGTACGTAGAAATTTGTATGAGTCGTAACATAATAGGGCTAGAATCCTTTCCTCTGCATGATGTTTCATGCTTATGGTAGACAACAAGGGCCATACTGTGGTGATTCTTCGAATATTATTGTATTAGCTAATCTTCTCACTCCGATCCACCCATCTCAGGTATGGCATAAATTGTTTTAGTACATGATACTTTTACTGGAGCTCTCTTTACATACCCAACAATTTAGCATTAGCTCAACATGGTTCAGAAATATATCATCTCATGCGATGTCTATCAATGGTAGCATGAACAAGACCATCATATTGGATGAATCTTAGTGAAAAAAAACGAGTGAAGTGCACATGCGGTCACTAAACTTGTGTGGGTATGTTATTTAGGTCCCCGAACTCTCAAAACGTATTTTTAGATGCCTAAACTTGTATGAGTGTGTCATCTAGATCCCCAAACTCTCATAACACCTTATCAGGTCCCTAAACTTGTATGGATGTGATATCTAGGTCCCTTAACTTGCGTAGTGTGTCAAATAGGTCCAAAGAGTCTCCAAACTTATTGTGTGTGATGACATGGCATGTCACGTGACATCTACGTGTACTTACAGTCACAAAAAAATAAAAAATAATTATAGGGCCGATATGTCAGTCACATTGACCAAATTTTTTCTTACCACCCTTAAATCCACCCATCACCCCCACCACTGTGCTGCCACCCACGCCCCAAATCCGTCGATAGTGGGTTGGGCCACCACAGCAAGGTGAAGCTTAGAAGAGAGAGGGAGAGTTGATTTTTTTTTTTTTGCCCATGTGCCTAACATATGAGTCTCACAATTATTATTTTTTTCTTTTTTCTTTTAGTGACCACAAGTACACGTGGTATGCCACATCCTCACGTAAAATGGGTTTGGAGACCGTTTGGATCTATATGACACACTACACAAGTTCATGGACCCAAATGACACCCTTATACAAATTTAGGGACCTGTAAATATGTTACAAGAGTTTGGGGACCTAGATGACACATCCATACAAGTTTAGGGACCTAATAACGCGTTTTGAGAGTTTGGGGACCTAGATGACACACCCACGTAAGTTTAGGGACCGCCCATGCACTTTACTCAAAAAAAACTATTTATGCTAAATCTAGAGTGTCTTGTTATTGGATCATGACAAGGTCAAGAAGACTGCCGCGGCAGGTTAGCTGGTGTTCAGTTTCACATAGTCAATAATTTGCTTGATTTACTATTTCAGTCAATAAATTTTTTTGCTCCCGTCAATAAACTCACTCAATTCGATAGTTAATTTGCTTATGGCATGAGATCTTGTATGAATTCTTTATACCAACATGGCAGAGAAAACACTTGACGGCTTTTTAAGTGTTTCTTGGCATGAGATTCTCGCAAATGTTTCTTGGGCTGTTTTCAAATCAGTTATGGCACTTTTATGTTTTTGTAGGAATTTTAATGAGAATGTTTGCTGATCTCTTTTTTTATCCATGTCATGGCTGCAGAATTATATTATGACAACCACTTGCCGTGGCATCTCGGTTATCTACTGCCTGCTGTAATCACCAGATGACATGCGAGCTTCACAGCAGCCATTTATCCAACAATTAAGGATCTGGGCAGACCACTTTAAGAGATGCAAATCCCTGGTAATTTCCTAATACCTGCAGTACTTCCTGATATTTGTTGTTCTTTGTTCCACTGAAAATGTATTCTTTTTGGCCTTGTGTGTGTGGATAGATGGTTATGTCAGAGAGCAATACCTTTTCAGTTTGGGTTCATTGGATTCTGATAGCGTTCATATTGAGACTTCCACCTTGATTAGGCATCAGCAATGTGCTTGAAGGATGAATCACAAGAGGAGCTCATGCCCTAATGGTTAGTTTTCTTTGCAATCATCATTTTCTCTGATTCAATATTTTTGAAGTGAAGGTACCGGAAGGACATTTTATTTTTCACTTGTATATGGTTTACATATTGGTCAATGATTTAGGATTTGAAACTTGAGAGAGTGTCCCCACAAGATTTATTTTAGGTGATCTGTTTTTAAACCATTTTTTATTAGTGAGTAGTGATTCAAATTCTCTAATGTGTATGTAGTTTGGTTCTGATAATATTTAATATATCCCAGTATAATCACATCCTGGCTTGTGCATTTACAATACACAAATAGCATGTCTTCTGAACACGATTACTTATAGAAAAACACTAACTGAGAATGTTAAAGTAAGTAATTCCTCGATTGGTCTTTTGATGCATGTTTAGTTTAACCAATTATTCTCGTGGAAACTATGGAAACTTCAATCTGGACCACACGATGTTAATCCAAGGGCGTGGCCAGATGAGGTGGGAGGGGTGATTTACAAAAGTGTCTTTGCAAATCAACCCTTCCACCTCCCCTGAGCATTGCAAATCACCCCTCCCACCTGCCCTGAATGTACCTTCGATCAACATCGTGCGACTCAGATTTAAGTTTCTATAGTTTTCATGGGAGGTTGGTTTCCACCAGATATGATCCCATTTTAATAACCCATCACGTGCACTACTTCATATTCCATAATTTCCTCAATATTCTACATGTACTATTTTATATTTGGTAATTTCCTCAATTAGATGGTGCACTGACTTGGTAGGGGTGCAAACGGTGCGGATATTATCCGTCCGCATCCGATTTCGAATTCGTTTAGGTGGGGTCTATATCCGTCCGCATCCGAATCCGGGTATTCAATATCCGCACCGTATCCGTATGCGGAAACTCAAAATCAGATATATACGATGTCGATGTTAACCCATATCTTATCCGACGTATCCGTTTCCGTATCCGTTTCTGAGGAATGAATAGTGATATCCGTTCGTTTCCGAAGGTATCCGTCCGTATCCGATCCGTTTGCATCCCTACTGACTGGGACTCATTTTACCATACCACTGTATTTGTTGTGTGTGTGTTGTAATATACTCCCTCCGTCCCAAAATATATGTCATTCTCGCTTTCCAATAAAAACAACATCTTTGAGCATTAGCCAATTATATATAAAATAATATTAATATTTATAATACATCATTAGTACAATTTGATAGATATTTGAATCTAGTTTTTTAACAAATTTATTAGAGATATAAATATTACATATATTTTTCTACAAATTGAGTCAAAATTGAGAAAGTAACACGTGCACGCATCCCATAACGTCATCGGGGGAGACAAAGCAAAATTACATGGACGGCATGCAAGCCATCCGCTCGTGAGAGCAGGTGATGCAGACATGCAGTGCTGCTCTGCTCGCACTGTGCCTGCCGTGCTGACCCTGCTGCTCAACGTGTTTCTCTCAGTTCTGCCAGTCTCTCACTGTCGCGCCAAGCTCGGTGGCCGGACATGAGTCGCGCCACTGCATGTGGCGTGACTCAGGGCTGCCATGTCGACCCCTCCACCAGCGTGGATGTTTAGTCACGCCACCTAATATGGCGTGACCAACCTATTAGTTGCGCTAAAAAGTTTGGCGTGACCAAAAGGGCCAGTTCTTGAAATATTAGTTGGAGCTAGGTTTTTTTATAATATTTTAGATTAAAAGGATTAAAATAAAAAAATTCGTGGTCGTGGTGGTGGCTACAAAGAGCTGGATGAAGAACTTGAGGAAGTTAAAAAAATGTCGGAAAGAGGCTGAGGAGGCAGAATTCTTACTGAAAATTAATTATTTTTTGTATATACTGTAAGCATTTCTTTCCATGTCTAAACATGGTGTGCATCATAGGATGATGTTTTGAATCTGGATAGTTTTAGGATTGAGAAAGAGTTTGTTCTGTGTTTTTGTTGTTTAATTGGGAAAAGATCTGCTGCATCCAGGAGAGTTGATAGGAACTAGCAGCAACATCAACTGCTTGTTGCGCATTTCCTGCAGGTGGAGATTTGTTGCTGTTTCAACGTTGAATGAGGTTGATTCGATGGAATCGTGTGACAAATAGGTGAGACCACTTTTGTATGTTCGAATATTATATGGCTTCTCAATCATCTGTATGGCCAATTCTAATTGTAGCATTGGTATTTTAAAACTAAGGTTAATGCTTCTTTGACAAATAAAGGTTAGTGCTATATGGCATCACTTATTTCCTTGCTAGCACTAGATTCTGTGTCGTATTGTGTTTTGTGTTTAAGAACAATGTTTTTGTTTATAATCCTTCATGCTTGGAGGCTTATATACAAGAATAATATCTGAATATTTCTGTTAATAATAACTTACAGGAGGTAGGATTTGGAAGACATGATGTAGGACAATTGATGATAGGGAAGTGGGTACATTTCTCAACCCAATTTCTTATATTGTTGAATCTGAAGTTGTCGTTTAAGCTGGTCATGACATTGATTTTTTCTTTGTGATTATCCAGCTACCAGCGAGGGGCCAACCACTGAGCTCGATAGGTGAACCAAGCTTCTTTTGAGCATATTTTTCTTTTCGCTATTCCTCTGAATTTATGTATAGATATTGGTATTGCAGTGACTATGGTAATTAATGAACACTAGAACAGAAAAGTATGGTATATCAACCCAATAAAGTTACTGAATATTGGTCCAACTGCTTGCTGCTTGGTTCATCTGGCTGATTTTTTTAAAAAAAATCCTGAAAAACTGTTACGAAAAAGAAGTGACCTTGAATCTCAATAAAGGTGAATAATTTTTTGTTTTCTTTGGAAAAAAGTATATGTTTGAATGTAGTATGTTTCTGATTTAGGTTGCAAGAGACTATTTGCTGGTGATTCTACCATTTTTGTTAGTTAAGTTTCACAATCCTTTTTCTCTTTCAAAAGCTTGTCATGGTTGGCATGTAAATCTTACATTTTGTCTTATGATGATCCCTAAACGAAAGGCAACAACTTCTACTAGGAATCAAGTGGCGACAAACCACTAATATATCTTCTTCAGTACTTTCAACTGACAGTATGCATATAGGATAATAGGAGTGCTTGCTGGTCTGGCCCATGCTCTGCCAATAATAACCCATTTACCATACGCCCTCCGTTCTAAATTATTAGATATGAACTTAGACACTTAGAATGACACCCAGGATGACTAATAATTTAGAACGGAGGGAGTATTTTATAACCCATGGTCAGTAAAGTTTCTGCACTAGTCTTTTCCTATCATGATAGCTGTAAATATCCTTTTTTATGTACCTGAATAGCTATCAAACTGATTTATGTGAAGAGTCTGGACTTTCAGGCCTGGCCCTACTGATTTTTTTTTTTTATCCCATTGGTCAAATACCAGAAGACACTGCGTGATAATCAGGTATCGTTAGGAATGGGATTCCGGACATTGATATCTAGAGCAATAACCCTATTAAATAAAGATTCTTTGATCTTCTTTATCTAACAGCGAATGGTGCTATACCTACTGTTGAACATAGCGCTTATAGGTGTGCTGTTGTTCTGGACTTTACCTGAGTTTGTATTTAGGCAGGATCTATGGAGTATAGTAGCTGCTAGCCTTCTCTGAATAAAAAATTTAGGGGCCAAACCAAAATTTATCGCTGATTATTCGTTCAGTGACTAATTTAGGGGTGGTTGTGGACGATGGGGCGTCGAGGTGGGTGGTGGTGGCCGGCGGTTGAATGGAGGTTGGTTAGGTTAGGGTGACGACAATGGGGGCACTGAACTGAACGAGTTATGGCGGGTGGTGGGTGGTGGTGTAGGCGGCCGAAGGCTGCTGGAGCCGTGGGTGGCGGTGGCCGATAGGGGCATGGAGGTTGGTTAGGTTAGGGTGATGACTGTGGGGGCGCTGAGCTGAATGAGTTGTGGCGGGTGGTTGGTGGTGGCGCAAGCAGCCGAAGGCCGCCGGAGCCATGGTTGGCGGTGGTGGTCGGTGGGGGCGTTGGGAGGAACAGGTTAGGGTGGTTGGTGAGAGGTGGAGGCAGCAAATGATGGGGGCATTTAGGTTGGTTGGGTTAGGGTGACAACGGCGGGGGCGACCAGAGGCCACTGGAGCTATGGGCGGTGACGTTTGACTAGGGTGTTGACGGGGCATTGAGGTGAACATGTTAGGGTGATTGATCTTGCTGATATGTTATGTGGACAACTTAACATACATATATGGAAGTTTTTAGTAACTTTGACTGGAAACATTGTTAAAAATTCTTTCCATATTTGTCATAGTTATGGCCTTTTGATTTATAAACACTTGCATTTCATTGTAGGGTAGCGGAGAAGGGCGGCGGGGTGTCGAAGAGAGGTGCTGGCATGCAAGCAACAAACATAGGAGGAAGTAGAAAAAGGAAAGGAGAGAGAAGGGGGAAGACGTGGACCTTTAGATCTCAATCTAATGGTTGTGGATGGCGATTCGGAGATGGGTGTCATTGGGATTCAAATATTTTTAATTTAACATTTTGTTTTTTTTGCGTATTTGCACATTTTTTTTCATGGTGTCCTTTTTATAACCGTGCTGGTTGGTCGGGTTAAGGTGACGGTGACGGAGGCTATCAAAATCATTGTCGGTGGCGGTCGGCGGTGGCGTTGACATGAACATGTTAGGGAAGGTGGTGGGCGGCCAGAGGCCACCGAAGCCATGGGTGGCGGTAGACGACAGGGGCATTTAGGTAGGTTGGGTTAGAGTGACAACGGTAGGGGCGACCAGAAACCATCGGAGCGGTGGGCGGTGGCGGTCGACTGGGGCATTGAGGTGAACATGTTAAGGTGGGTGGGTGCGCGCGACCTGCAAGGGAGTGGAGGTTGGTCAGGTTAGGGTGGCAGTGGCCGCGAGGCATAGGCGGCCGGCATGCCGCCGGGGCGGTGGCGTGTAGTGGTGGGTGGGGTAGGTGGCCGGAGGCTGCCGAAGCCTTGGGTGGCGGCATACGGCGGGGGCATTTAGATTGTTTCGGTTAGGTTGACAGCGGCAGGGGCGACCGGAGGTCACCAGAGCTGTGGGCTATGGCGGTCGACTAGAACGTTGAGGTGACCACGACCGACAGGGGAAGTGGAGGTTGGCCAGGTTAGGGCGGTGGCGGCCGCTAGGCGATGGCGGGCAGCAGGGTTGGGGGAGGCAGGAGGTTGAGGATGACTTATGGCAAAGCTAAAGGTAAGTCAATTGATGAATAGATAGACCCAATTAATTATGACATCTTATGATTGTACATTATCTTTGTAGCGGTCTTCTCTATTGTATTGGCATATGATTCTTTATAGTATAGATATGACATGTTGAAAAAACATATAACCCTTTCTTATCTTAGGTGCCAATCCTTTTGATTGATTTTGTTGGTATGTTGTGTGGACAATTTAACATACATATATGAAAGTTTTTATTAACTTTGATTGGAAACATTGTTGTTAAAGCTTCTTTCCATATTCGCATTTTATTTTAGGGTAGCGGAGAAGGGCGGCTGTTGTGCCGAAGGGAGGTGCCGGCATGCCAGCAAGAAACATAGGAGAAAATAGAAGAAGGAAAGGAGAGAGAAAGGGGAAGACTTGGACCGGTTAGATCTCGATCTAATGGTCGTGGATGGCGATTAAGAAATGGGTGTAATTGGAATTCAAATATTAGTAATTTAATATTTTGTTTTTTCTGTACGTGGACATTTTATCATGGTGCCTTTTTCATAACCATGCCGGTGGCACGCACACCCTGCTAGTGTATAAAACTAATTCTAACTACGAATGACGAATCCAAGCCCAGCGCTGCTGGTCCTGTAATCTCAGAATATGCTGGCCATTTTTGAAAGAAAAAAAAAATTTCTGTTGGCCAGTGGCGTGCAGGTGCTGTGACACAAAGACAGATTGATTGGTTATTGGGCCCAGCAGCCCATTGCCCTTCGGCCTCCCTGGCCCCTGCGCGGCGATCCCCCCATCCTGTCGCCCCTCTAGACTCCAAACCCTACTAAAACCCCAAATTCCTCCCCAAGTGATCGCCGCCGGCGACGTCTTCGCAGATTTGCAGGCAAGATGCTACACGGTGCCTCTAGACACCTCCGTCGCATCCTGCGCCCGCAATTCCCCTCCCCTCCTCCCACACCATGTGGCAGCTCCACCGGGACCGTCGCGGAGCTGCGCCGCGGCCCGCAAGCCACCCCCACTCCTTCCACGCCATGTGGCGGCTCCACCGGGACCGTCGGGGAGCTGCGCTGCGGCCTGTCGTCCTGTTCGGGGGATGCCCATCTTCGCCTCATCCTGCGCCCGCAAGCGCCCCCTCCCACGCCATGTGGCGGTTCCACCGGGCCCGTCGCGGCGCTGCGCCGCGGGCTGTCGTCCTGGTCGGGGGATACCCATCTCCGCCGCGTCCTGCTCCCGCAAGCCCCCTCCAGTCCCCGCACACCATGTGGCAGTTCCACCGGGTCCGTCGCGGAGCGGCGCCGCGGGCTGTCGTCCTCGTCGGCTCCATGCCCCCATTGCGGCCGACTGGATCCGAAGGTCAGCGGCGACAACTGCATCTCTCAGCCAATAATCTACGACACACCCTCAGTGCTATCTGGCCGACCGGCATTTTCGACGCCTTCTTCCACACCTAGGGTTCTACTTCTCCCAAAGAGAAAGGTGATTGTGCCCTGGTCCAGGTGAGAATATGTTTCGTTAAAGCTTTCTCTGTTATTTGGATGATCATGTGATGCATAACTCAATTGTCATATCGGGGCTGCTTGGTTGGTGTCCAAATGTTGCCCAACCAAAATGAAGGCAAGATTTTTTGGCATCAAACCAATCAATGACCAAAATTTTGGCTGTTCTATTTTGGCACACAACCAATTGTTTCTATGAAAATGTTGCCAAAGGTTTGGTAGAATTGCCCATGTTTTGGCATGCCTATATTTTGGTAGGGTCAATTTTGGCCCTCAACCAAGCAGCCCCATCAATTGTCACCTTTGATGACAATTGTCACCTTTGATCTAAATTGTGAAATTTCTCTGTAGGTTGTCCAGACAGTGACAGTGAGCCGCCACTATTTCATCTGAAGTATGAAGCCCCAGTGACATACTTCAAAAAGAACCCTTTACTTCTGAAGGTTTGTCCTGATCCAACAAATGACTTACACATGCTGCTTCCTCAAAGTCCAGTGTCCCCAATGATGCTAAGTGAATCTGGCAAAGTGTCCCTGCATTCTTTGGTAGATCTTGTGATCATCTCTCACAGGCAGGGGAAATGCCTAGGACGTGCTTTGACATTGGAGAACCTCTATGTGTCGTCGCTGGGGACATTTCAGCTCAATGATCTGAGTGAGGTAGGGGAAGTAAGCTTTGATGATGCAGGCCAAATTTCTGACTTCGTTGCCTTGCATTCAGTTATCTCTAGCCTCGTAAACAAACTCTATGGGAGTTCAATCTTAAGTGACATACCTGACGATTTTGGCGGTTTCTTGGACGACTTGCTGCATTATGTAAAAGATCCTAAGGTTGACTCCTACATCATTGAAAATCACCCAGCGTTTCTCCCAGCAACTACATATGGGCTGGGTTTTCTCAAAATGCATGGGGTCTTTATGGAGGAGGGCTGTGGGTTACTCTATACAGAATCGAGTGATACTTACCTTCTTCTTTCTCATGCTCCATACCAAAGTTCATCGCCAGATTGGGTCCAGCTTGTGCAGAATGACAAGTGGTTGTCGAAATGGATGAAAGGCAGGACATTCAATGCAAAAAATCAGAGACATGTGCTTATCTTCCCCAGGAATTTGTTTTCACATTGCCTTGCACATCGTCACCATACTGCATTGACAAGTCCAACACACCCTGCCAAGCCTGGACAGATAGAACCTGATAATCCAGCTCCACTAACACCGTATCCACCTGAAGCCGTGAGCATTCTATTCCAACACGTGCTACCACGCTTGCTACCATTTCTTGTCAAAGTGGCATATGAGTACTCTGTTAAAAAAGGCAGGTATGAAGAAATTAAGAGGTGGCGCTTCAACGAGCTCTTCCGTGGAGTGAAGCCATGCTATCTGCGGTAAACACATTCGTAGTGCAACTATGTTGAGATGTATGGTCGATGGGGGGTTAACTGTATTGCTGTTGTTTGAGATGTATGGTCTATTGGGGGTACCTGTACTGCTGATGTTGAGATGTATGGTCCACGGGGGGTGGTTTAACACTTGTGTATGTTCGGATATCCTTTTTTGTGTTATAACTGTCTAAGAGGTTTAATGACCAAGGCCATTATTAGCTTCTAATGATTTACATGTATGTTCGAATGGTTTATATTATGTTCTTCTTGCTTCACAGTTATCTCAAATATGCCTGTTAGATGAGAGCTATTGCAGAGAGATTTGTTAAATTGATAGTTTTTGCCTTTTTAACTGGAGTGGAATTGAGCACTTGCTGCAACCAGTCCAGGGGGGTCATAGACTCCCCACGTCGGCCAGCGGCGTCGCCCGTCCTCATGAGTCCTGGCATAACGAGAAGACCTCCGACCCGCTACAGTTTCTTGCGCACCGCCCAGGAGGCCTGCGGCTCTCATCATTCTGCTACGCGGAGGAGCTCGTCATCGGAATGGCGTCAGTGGGCGACTCCTCCTATCTCCGCGTCGAGCTTGGTTACCGAGCTGTCATGAGCGCGGCGTGGCTCAGCGGCTCCTGGACCGGCCTCCTACCTTGCCGCGCTCATCAGCCGCGACTCTGCATCCGTCGCCAACGGCGTGGCGTATGTCGCCAGGATGACCACAGTCTGCAGTGGTGCTGCGGCCATGGCAAGTGTATGCGTTGTGTCGCGTTCTGGAGTGCTGGGTTGAGCTCGGACCAGCCTAGACGCTCTGGTGGGTTCGGTCCGTGTCGGTTAGGTGAGTTAGCGTGAGTAACGCCGGTCCGTTGGGGCTTGCGCGTGGTTCGGGCGAGTACCGAGCTCGTGGGCGGCGTCGTGCGCATCACCCGGATCGTGGCGAGGAAGCCGGGCGTGGAGGTGAGCTCCTGGGCGCGCCTTGGCCTATATGTAACCCGAAGCTCCGTGTACCATGTGTCCGTGTGCCTGTTCCATTTAGGTTGTGAACCGTTATGGCGGCCGGCCGGGGCGTTCGTCGCCATTATCTACTGTTCATCTTCCTTGTTGAGCTGCAATCCAGAGAAAGCGGGGGAGCAAGTGTTCGTGGCGTTCCTGGGTGATTCCAAGTTCCAACAGCTACTACGTCGCCCGGAACCAGGGAGCTTCTTGCGCACCAACTAGGGAGCGGATTCCCGCCGTCTGCAGCCTGGAGCGAGCGAGGAAGGCCAAGTGTCACACCACACCACCGCTAGGCCCTTTGTTTGGGAAACGATGGAGATGTTGGAGATAGAGCTAAAGTTGCAATATGACTTCATTGAATAAAGTTATCAGAACCCGGCTCCGGCGATGGCACAGCTCGAGACTATTGTCCCCTCCCCTCGCCAGGAGATCCCGTCGTCCACCGCCTCAAAGCCCCACCAGCCTCCGCCGGCACCCTTCGCCGTGCACCAGTGCCCCGCTGTCATCCCTCTACGCCGCCGCCCGCCGTCCAGCTCCGCCCCATCCTCGGCTCATCTGATGAGGCCCGGGACGGCGGTTGGCGTGCGCACGAGGACCACGAAGCTGAAGACCGGGAAGGTTCTCGTGCTCTGGCTCAGAGAGACGGTCGTGTCGCCGATCCACCAAGGCTAGACGGAAGCTGGCCGCCCAGCGACCCCTACGGCACCGTCCACGTCCCTCGCCGACACGTCAGGATGATGAAGCCTTCGTGCCGCCGACGACTGCGCCGCCGTCCTGTGCCCACAGCTCGTCCGCCTCCGACACCACGGCCACCGCGGGGAAGAAGGAGATGCAGCCCGCGCCGAGGCTGACCACGGCGGGGAAGAGCCTGCGACTCATCCGCAGCCTCTGGCCGGAGTTGCAGCGACAGGCCCATGCTGCCTTTCCAGGATAGTAGCTGCTGCTCGGTTCTGGGCTTCCAGCTGCACGCCCGGGAACCCTTAAGCCACCGTCCATGTCACCAACGGCAACATCAGGACGATTGAACTCGCCGACAAAAACTCCTCGCCTCCTCGGTCGTCCCAGCCTCCGTCGCCGCCACCACCGCCGCATCAATCCAGAACATGTTATGGGCAGAAGACAATGCTAACATTTTTTGTGCAAATATTCAAATTAATATGCAGACGATCTTTTTCGTTTGGTGTTTCGCATTTTCCTGTGATTCTATTGTAAATGTCCTGTTGCTAAGAGCGAAGCTGATGAGATCATATACAATTGCATTGTTCTATGTGTTTAGCTTACTTTGTAATCATCTGAAAAAGGTGTAAGACGCTATGTTAGATTACAAACGGGTACGCCTTTGATGACCGTAGTAGATTTGGCCAGGACAAATAAAAGAACATACGGATTGGTTGATGGATCCTGCAAGCGCGTACACATAAGGAACAACACAATAATGGAGTGTGTCACACACTCACACGAGCTGACGAGCAACAGAAAAAAAAAAAAACTAGAATGCCGCGCCTTCTACCGAGGCTGCCATCTTATCTTCAATAGAATGATGCTTGTCAAGCGATACATAAGGATTTTACTGCTTCTTAATATGTACTCTCTCCGTTCCAAATTATTAATCATCCTGGCGTTTTACCAGATTCATTGATGATGCTATGAATTTAGACAAATACTAGCGCTGATTGGCGCGCCAAAGGGGCCCCATCACCGATGTATATATCCATGCTTATAAAGTTTTATTATGTGTGTGGACCGTTGAATATGGATCGTCCATGTGTTCCTAGCAAGAAGGCTTGTTTATGGTAGTCATCATAGGTGTCAATATTGTGATGTATGCGGTGTATAGATGTGCAAGGTGATTTAACCGGTCACCGATACCCATAAAGGGGGTTGGTTTTGTAGAGGTCTATTGTTTTTTTGGATTTGTTGTTTGTGGAGTGCACATTGAATTTGTCAAAGTTTGAATAAGTATAATGATACATATGATAATTGACACGAACAATTTGTATTTGATTGTTTTATTATTGTAATGCTATTGTTTAAGTAATATAGGTATTGAAACGGAGATATGATATTTTTTGTATTATTGTGGCGAAAGAAGAGTTAAAATAATTTATCAGGTAGGGTGAAGCATAATTATTTGGATATTTAAAATTTTTGTGTGAAATCATGAGATAATTAATGGTTGCATTAAAATATGTTGTGTTATTGTGGAGGGTGCATTGTAATTATATTCTCTTTTTTTTGAAGCATTTAATATTTGAAATTCTACTGTATCATAAAGATGTAGATTTTGAAAACTGTAAGTAATTTTTGTATTGATTATTTTTTTAATTGAACATGTTTTGTTGTCCAAATTTAAGGTACAATGTGTTGTATTAAGTATTTGTGCATATAAATAGCAAAGGCGTATTGAATATGAAAATATATTCTATAATAAAGTTTTAGTGTTTGAATTGTAGATCAAGTTTTAGGTTGAAACAACTTTTGATTCCAACGTGTTTTGGTGTTCAAATTGTACAATTGAATGGAACGTGTTGTGTTTTGATTTAATTAAAGTGCGAGGGTTCTTGTAAAAAAGTTGCTGAGAGAGGACTAGGACGGTGGGTTGATTCACCCAAAACGTGAGGTCTTATTTAAAAAGTTTCATGAACCAAGATGGCTGGAATGCAGGTTGGTTTTTAGAAAAGGGCTATTGCATAAAGTTTCATGAGAGGGGAGGCTGGAGTGCGGGTTGATTTCATGAAAAATCGAGGGCTTTTTTGAACAATGACATAGATTCAGGCGATCTGGCTCTTTCGCCTGGCCGATCGGACGGCCATGAATTTCCTGTGACGTGGACACATCTGGCGGCCAGGAATTGCACGGGGTTTAGTATGTAAAGATATAGGTCTACGTTCATAAAGATGCCATGAATTTAGACACTCAAAATGGTATTCAGGATGACTAATAATTTGGAACAGAGAGAGAGTAGTTAGCAACGGCACAACAAAAGACACCAGATATAAAAATACCATATAGTTATAGATTGTACAAGAGCTTATAGCGTTTGTTACTGAATAAGCTCTTGGTCAATCTAGTACATCAAAAGACGAGAGCTGCAGTTCTCGATCTACAGTTGTCTAAAGCTGGGGTATATATAGTACATCAAAAGATCAGTCGTTGCGTTATATGTGCGATTCATGGAGCTAAGCTTTCCCTGGTTGATATGTAAACCAAAAGAGTAACCATGGGATTAACTTCCGATATATGCACAGCAAAAGACCAACCATGGAGTTCGCTACATAAGGACCTGAGCTCATACCAATCTAACTCTTGCAGAGAACATCCTCTCTCATGTTAGCCGGCCTGCAGCATAGCCCTCCTTGAGTTTCTGTAGTGCCTTCAGGCATAAAAGCCGCGGTGCAACATGGTACACCATCCGAAGAGACTGGAACTCCTCGCTACAGTTTGCATCCTTCCTTGTCATTTCCTGCAAAGGGCAAATATAAAACTTTTTTTACCTGCCCAATTGAGTAGAGATCATCACCCCTCAGGTGAAGGAAACAGACAACATTGGTAAATTTTGTGCAAATGGTAGATAGCAACGGATGCCACATAGATATATGGCACACTGGGTGAAGCATGATGTTCAGCAGTTGGCTACATCCTACGTAGCACAACCCCCAAGCGATGCCATAGGCTTGTTATGGTGTATATGTAGGGTTACCTGCTCTGTGATCTGTGAAGTGATGCTCGTTTTTGTGTCAATCACCGAGACATGGAGACCGGCAACTTTGGCCAGCAGAAGCCCATAATGCAGTACCTGTGGGACACCATCCTTCAGGAGGAACTGATACAGCAGTTCGTACAATGTTAATGTTGCAGGCAAGTACTCACGCATGGACCGCACCTTCTTCATCTACGAGGCGGCCACCTTCAACGTCCCCTCCTCGTTCGGCCCCATCGGTGCCATCATGGTCGAGAACCGCTACAACACCGAGGTGTACGTCTCCGACGTCGAGGTCGTCCAGCCCACGCAACCCGGCGAATCCACCTGCTTCCACTGCGACTCCTGGATCACCTCCAACCCTATCGACAACGGCAGAGTGTTCTTCCCTCTCATATCCTACCTCCCATCCCAGACGGCAGACGCCCAAGGCCGTGCAGACGCTGCGCCAGGTCGAACTCGACGCCATCCGTGGCAACGGCCATGGCGAGCGCGTCGCGTGGGAACGCGTCTACGACTACGACGTGTACAACGACCTCGGCGACCCCGACACGGACACGTCCGCCAAGCGTCCGGTGCTCGGCGGCGAGGAACGTCCCTACCCGCGGCGGTGCCGGACGGGCCGCCCAAGATGCAAGACGGACCACTTGTCAGAGACGCGGGTCGCCGCCGGTGGCGACATCTACGTGCCACGGGACGAGGCGTTCACGGAGCGCAAGGCAGGGGCGTTCATGACCAAGAAGTTCTTCTCGGGGCTCTCCGCCTTCACCACCAGGCAGAAGGTGTCCGACGACAAGCGGAGGAGCTTCCCGTCCCTGGCGGCAATCGACGCGCTGTACAAGGATGGCTACAGGAACCAGCCGGAGGCCGGCAACCAGGTGGTGGATTACATGGAAATGCTCAAGAACCAGGTCCAGCGCTACGTCATGCCTTGCAGAGATGAAGAACCGAATTCCTGAAATTGTCAGTGTCGGTTACCGGCCTTGAAATCTAAGCGGTCATTTCTCAAGTCGACATCAAAATGGAGGGACTTCACATTTGGATACATCGTTGCAAGTTCTCACAAGCCCAGTGTACCTGCATGGGAAATATCATGTAGCACTTTACACCAAATAATGGTATTATTTTTGTAATTAAAGAAAACACCTACTTAAAACTTTGATGCCATTGCAGAAACACTTTATCATGAATTCTAATTTTTTGGTATAGTGGTAGTGGATCAACATTACTGAAAAACAACACGAGTACACGACCAACAGCATAGGGCATGATAAAGTATCATGGCTTGATGCATAGCTACTTCTGATATATGACCAGTTAACCACTACGATAATATAATAACTAGTTCAACAAAAAAAAAACTTTTCTTTGAATCCACATTGCATAGTCCAGGTAACAGCAACCTGAAAAATATGTGTATTCTTCATTCATTCTGTATCATACCATCATTAATTAGCTGTAAGCAGCCTAGAGGTTTGAAAGTACATTGAATATTTTATTCAGAAACCAACTTAGGTGTAAACTTTAATTTTTTATGCAAGAAATACAGAACGGCAACCATCAAATACAAACACAAAGTCAAATAATAAAATCTCATTCAGAAAAGCATGCATTACATGATCAATGAAAAAAAAACACGTTTTCTGTGAATGTTGTTATTAATAAGGGGTTAGCAGTTCTTACGCTTTGACAGAAAGAAGGTGTTCACAGCAGCTCCATGCGATTGCCAATCCATCAGAGGAATATGTTGCTCTTCCAAGCTCATCAGCAACAATCAAGCTCCTGTGAGTTCATGGCCATGAGGCGATGACAAGAGAAATACCATACCACAAATATCAAATTTCAATATTCAGCAGTGCGGTAGAAATACTTCGAAGAAACATTCTGCATGATGAAAGCTGTTTCTTTCATTTCTGTCATAAACTGCAAAGACTAACTACAGTAATTAGATACATCAATAATAATATTGTTTAGGGTTCAGTAACCCATTCTCAAAAACTTGTATACGAAGTGTGAAACTAAAGCATGCATGCATCTTTGCATTTTCCATGTGTGCAGGAGTGATTGCTTTCTCTTAGACTAATAGTGTAGCATTGTCTACTGAACATAGTTCCACTTGGTTATGGATTTCCTCGGTCCTTGTGCAATGGTGAGAATGAACTAATATAACGAAATGGAGGGAGTTGTTCTTTTGGATAACTGGAAATGAATGGAGTTGAAAAATACATGACTAGGAGCTAAATTGCGCACCTGTGAACTCTGGTCTTGTGTAGCGGTCGACTGGCTTTGTAGATATTGTATGTGCGAAAGAATTTACAATCATGTCCAATAGACACAATACTTCAGTGAGCACTGTAAGGATAGCAATGTCTTCTCTGATCTTGTCAATAAGCCCAAAATACAATAAACAAGAGAATTACGCAGCTTAAAGATTTCTATATACACTTGCATGTTAGTCAAAATGTAGAATTGCATGAAAATTAAGTGCTCCATGCCCGCAAGATTCATTTGTTTAGAAAGAAAAATGTCAGGGACTCAGGATACAAGAATTTGATTTGCATGAAAATTTCCATGAGACAAATTACAAAAATTGCATTCAAGCTTGTAGGTTCAGCAGCTCATTTGCATGATCTGCAACGTTGGTTGCTCAAAGGCATCACCACAAACTAGGAAGCATGGTAACAAAAAAACATAAAATAACTAATGACATACCCCCGCGCAATTGCTAACTGCTCTACTTACATGGAGGATGATGGTAATATATTTCTGTGCAACAGCAATATGTGGAAGATGTTATATGGCACCTCACTTTTTTGGTAGAAGTTTATAATTTTATTTTCCAAAAAAATTAAATGGAATATACACTTCACCCATATATTCTCGAAATCAACCAGCAAAATAACAGAACCCCAATCAAGAAAAAAAATAAGAGGCCTTTTACAATGCTTGGCAGGTACCAAGAGGTACTTTCTGTTTGATTAATTTTAGCCGTTGATTTTAATACGTATTTTGACTAAACATTTGCTTAAAAGAAAAATAAAAGAAAAAGGTATTTTGGGAATTTCGTTATTTGCATCTCAGTCTCACGGCACGCGAGACCGTTCCCAATCGCTGAAATCGCGTTCTTCCACAGCGCCGCGTCCCTCTGCTCCGCCGCCGCGGCATCTGGTCCAGCGCCGCCGCCGACTCCCCCGCCACCGCTGTCTCCCTCTGCTCCACTGTCTCTGTGGCCTCCTCGACGCTCGTCCCCTCCGCATCTCGTCCCCGTGGCCTCCTCGCCGGTCGCCCCCGGCGCAGAGCTCGCCTCCGTGCCGCCGCCGCCGCCTTCGCATCCTTGGCGCCGCCGCGTCCCTGTGCTCCCACTCCACCGTCGCCGTGGCATCATAGCTGGTCGTCCCTGCCGCAGATATTCGCCATGCCCTCCTCGCCGGTCGTCCCCGCCGCATCTCGTCGCCCTCCTTGTTCTGTCCCATCCGTCGCTCCCGCCGCAGGCCGTCGTCGTGGCCACCTTGGTGGTCACCCTCGCCGCAGCCCGTCGCCTGGGCCTACTCGCTTGTCGCCCTCGCTGTGGCTCGTCACCGTGGCCTCGTCGTCCCCCCTGCTTTGTCGGGCAAATCCAACGAGATTGAGAGTGCGGTCACCGGCGCCGGCCGCCGCTGATTCGAAATAGCCAGGAGAACCAGGTACATGTGCGTCTATTTGATTCTCATCGATCTGCTGTCTGGCAGATTGACCCTGATTGTCTATGTTCACGCTCTCTGTTTCTGTCAGGCCAATTTGTATTGGCAGCCACGGCGGTGGCCTGCTCGACCTTTCAAAGAGCCATCGCTGCAGGCACTCACGGCGATCAGACAGAGTCGCATCGCTCCATCATCCGGTAATTCGGGATCCCCTTTCTTACCCTGCAATGCACAAGGTATTAAACTGGTAGAACTGAAGTTGCAATTAGGAAAGAAAACATGGCCGCCTACAGAGCATATTGCTCACAAAATGATTCCAAGATTGAAGTTTTTATTTTGGGAAATATTTTCTTAGAAAACCAATAATTAGTAGATCACTTGACCGAGCCAAGTTCCCATGATGTCCATTATTCTGCAACCCCCTTCATGTGGCATGCTTCAGCACTCTGATTTTTCAGTGTACAAATATAATCCAGGCATAAAACTTTATTTGCTGTCATATAGTACATAATTAATAAATATATATGGATGCAGTGGTGTTTCAGTTTATTGATAGTAATTCTAAAATCAGTTTGCCTACATCTGGGCGTTGTTAAGCTTTATGAAACAGTCTCTAGTATGCCGGAGTAACATCTCTTTCATGCTGTCCACAAATATAGGTTGACTTATTTGTTTCCCTGAACTCTTTGGTAGGACGACATGACTGATATAAGCGTAGAGGCCCTCTCGGAGTACAATGAGATTGTGAACAAGGTGTTTGGTAGCGAAGATGAAGGTTATGGGTTCTATAACAAGTATGCTCTCGAGAAAGGGTTTAGTGTGCGGAAAGACTATGTTGAGTGGGATAAATCCAACAATGAGATTGTTCTAAGGAAATTTGTCTGTAGTCGGCAAGGTTTCCGTGAAGAGAGGTAGAGGCAAAGCTGGACGGTGTAGCAGCACAGTCTGTTCCATTCACAGAGTCAAATGCTTCTAGCATTGAGAAAGATGCTGCACAGGTGTTCACACCGACGGTCTTCGATATGGTCAAATGGAGCATACAAGCTGCAAGCAAGTGTATTCTCATTGAGGTACTGGATGGAGGAGGTGATTTGATTCCATATATTGTGGCTAAGCAAGATAAAAGAGAGACCAAGTGTGAGGTGCTTTGTGAGTTCAAGGAAGACTCGTTGTATGGAATTCGCTGCTCTTGTAGAAAACTAGAATGCAGGGGCACACCGTGCTCCCACATATTCTTTATTTTGGGGATATTGGGAGTTGATAAACTGCCAAAGTGTTGTGTTCTGACAAGGTGGACAATGAGTGCAAAGGGTGCATTTCCTCCTGCCAGAAAGAGTACCATGTATGATTATTCAAATAACCTTGAGAGGTACTATGAGTTAAGAAATTTGAGTAACGAGGCATCCTTCAATGCCAGCCAGTCAGATGGATCATACGAGCGTTTCAAACGGATTCTGCAAGAAGAAAATAGCTGCAGGCAATCATATAGTACTGAAGAATGCATGAGGTATGGCCCAGTGCTTCCACAAACACAAGATGTCAATTCAGGAAACATGGGCAGTGTTCTGGATCCTGTGCATGTACCAGGCCGAGGTGCCCCAAAGAAAAGACTGAGGTCGGCAACAGAGAAGCAAAGGTCTGTCAAGTGTGGTCAGTGTCGCCAGGAGGGACACAATCGACGTACCTGCTCCAAGATACAAAAGGTTGTTACTGGTTTGAAATCTGTAAATTTCTTTACAAGATCCTTCAAAGCATCCAACATGTTTCTGTATACCTGACTGGAAAGTAGTTATGCTAAATTATATACTTAATTTTGATGGGACTGTTGCTTAATGTGATGTTTGTGTTGCAGTCTGCACTAAATTGAAGCATCATGTAGAAGGGATAATATTGATAAAGGTAATGATATTAGTTGATCAGATCGATTAAAAATCTGGTAACAATTTTCATACCACTGCTTTCTGGTAGAACTGTTTCTGTGAACGAGAAAACAAGGATTGTGGTTCCTGAGGATAGATATGGTTTATACTTGTTGTGCCTTTTTTTTGCATTCTCTGGTGAGGGACACATTATGTTATATTCTCCATCCTTTTTGATATCGTTCTATTCTTCAGGCTCTCGGAGACAGTTGACAGATTTTCCAAAAAGTTGGAGTCAATTTACACAGCTTCTGGTGGAAAAAAGATTAATCTTATTACTCACTCAATGGGGGGATGGCTCGTCAAATGTTTTGTTTCTCTGCACAGTGATGTCAGTACTTCTTCTTGTATTTCGATCTTTCCTTGAGATTTTCCATGTTCAGCATCCTGTGCAGATGTGCTGGCTTCAAGACTATATCTCCTTTTCTGAATTATGCTGTTTTTCTTTTATAGGTATTTGAAAAATATGTTAAGAGTTGGATTGCAATTGCTGCACCATTCCAATAGAATGTGGATAGTAATGGTGAGAAAAGTGCCCTGTTGGAGTCTTACGAGACTGTAGAAGCCATAAAAATGATTGAAAAGGCTCTTTCCAGTAATGAGGTGATTCATTTGCTTTTAAAATTGTGGCATAACTATGCTTATATTGATGCTTATTCTTTGTGAAAATTAAATGGTAATGGCAGATCATCGCTGATGGGGTGCATATTGCGGTGCCCCTTAATTTGGATATATAGTACCTGCAGCTCTGAGCCATGTTTTCATTTTCAGGGAGACTACATCTATGTTGATGGTGATGGAGCTGTCCCAACGGAATCAGCAAAGGTCTGATACTTTTATTTCTCTGTTTTATTATTTTGGAAATTCTAAGGAAAGCGCTACTGAGAAAGTTGAGTGAAATGTTTTCTTTTCCCCGTTTTGCAGGCTGATGGGTTTAATGCAGTGTCAAGAGTTGGGGTTGCTGCTGACCACCGAGAAATCGTCTGGAGAACAAGGGGCGGCAGCATAGGGAAGTCAGGGCTGTTGGAGTCAGCCATGGTGGTTGGCTGTAGGAAAGGTGGATGTCACTGTAAAGTGGGTGTACATATGGCCACTGCCTTTCTAGGAAATATGCGTTTAGAGCTGTAAAAATGTTTATGCTACGTGTAAATGTTCAGAACTGAAAGAACAAAGTTGTGTTTGGACTTTGAAATACAAGGCCCGCCCAAATAATTGCTTATTTATGTATGATGGTGAAATGTCTACCCTTTTTAGCTGTGGAAGATGTCTGTGGGAAAAGGGTTTTGTCAGCATATCCTGCACCTGTTATTTCTTCAGTCGCAAGGGTCAAATGTGATGCAAAAGGAGTATACAGAATATTCCAAGTTTTGTGCAATAGATCTAGTCGTCTGAATTTTGATACAACATTCTGAACATTTTGCTTTTATTTTTCTACAAGCATGAAGCATCCAGTATTGTTTTCAGCTTCTAAACCATATTCTGAACCTTTTGCTTTTATTTTTCGTGCTTGTTTCTGTAATCTGTGTTTATACAACTGAAGATTAAGATGGGTTACAGACTTATAGCTTCTCATCCAGTGTTTCATATCTTGTTTGTGCAGGGTGTTATACCAATTTAAACAAAAGCAACACAGATCATGCTATGTGGAAACTCAAATAAGTCTGAAACTCAAATAGGAATACAAATGCAATTCTTTATTCAAAGTATGAAACTCAAATAGGAATTTAAAAAATAAGTGATGCTGAAACTAAAATTGAAGAAAGTAAATGTAGGGTTCCTAAATTATTGAATGTCGCCCCTAGTGGACGGATAAAGCGCTGGCCTAATCAAAATCATTGTCATCAGGTGTGACAATGTATAGATCGCAGGTCTTCAAGCCCTCGTGATCCTGCAACAGTCGCTCCACTTGTGTAGGACCCTCTATTAGCACCACCTCTTCTGTTCCAGGGCGGAGGTAATACATATTACCATTCCCTATATATCGGTGATACTCCAATAGGTCCTCCATATGCTGATGCAGAATACTCCACTCGACTGTGGCAGGTTCCAAAATCGTCATGCCGCCCAACATCCCCTTTTCGTGTTCTTTGATTTCGAAAGGAAATTGACTCCGGACATGGACTACAAAATCCATCACAACAGCATGCTGCATATAATTTATAATTTAGAGAGATAAGCATACAAAATTGTGAATAAAAGATCTAGCATAGTATCATGTACGAAAAGAAAACACAAATCATAATGGGTGGACAACCTCCTGTACCTGTATGTGAGGTGGCTCCTCTTCCTCCTGTAGGTGAGGTGGATGCTCTTCCTCCTGTAGGCGACGTGGCTCCTCTTCCTCCTGTAGGCGAGGTGGATGCGCGGTTGTATTCTACATTTAGTGTGAGTAGGTTAGATGATATGTTTTGTTGCAGAATTGAAAATAATTATCAAAATATCATATTTTCGTACTACCTTTTCCTGTTGTATCTTCCTGTTCTTTGCACGGGACTGCATTTGAGCTGAGTCCATTTCGACTCGTTTGCGCTCTATCATGCAATCAGTCTCATAGTGCTCTACTTTCAACATCCGATCCATAATCTCTCAAGAAAACCCATATTTGATGATGATTACTACTTGACGGAAGATGACAAAAACACGGCGTGTTTTATCAGATGCAGTTATGAAGATGCTGAAATAGTTGATGTCGGTGACTATGTCCTTACAGTTCGTATGTTAAAGCCAAATGTCACTGGAGGATTCATATGTGACGCGGTGAGCCCAAACTACTATTCCCATCTCCATGTACTATTCACATTTTCTATGAGTAATGCTCCTAAACCTCTTGCAGGTTATTGATGCATTTGCCCGCATAAGTACCGTGGAGACTGATTCAAAGTCAGTCCTTACAACTCATCAAACTAGGAAGTTGTTAGGAGAAGCGGGGGGAATTCCTCAGTCCAGCCCATTGCTTAAACAAATAGCAAATAAGTGTTTCAAACGAGATATGGTATGTCTGCTATCACAAGTATTGTTACTCATTTACCAAATGAGGATACTTTAATTCACTGAATTTAGTAAATTTATTGAATGACAGGTGTTTGTCCCTATGAATGTTCTCGGTAACCATTGGATTCTGATAGTACTGAATTTCACAAGGAGAGAGATTCAAGTCCTAAACTCATTAGCCAAATATAGTGAAGAGGACAAGGAGACTACCCTCGTAAGTCAGCTTGTGCTGCCAGTTACCATTACACAGCAAATCCGCTTCTAAGGCACTAATCCTATTTTTTTATTTACTTGTTGTGTTAGGTGGAGTCCATACAAAGGTGCATCCAGGAGTCTATTAATTGTGGTTTCTTAACACCTACAGAGCCCATTGACATTACAAAGTGGGAAAAACGAAGCTATACTGACATACCACAACAAAAAGACAAGTATGTATTTCACTATAAACTATTAACTCGCTGACACATGAACACAACTATTGAAAGGCCAACTACACATTGCAGCCATTCTTGTGGGGCATTCGTGATGAAGTATATGATGACATGGGATGGACAAAAAATATCAGACCCTTTCGAACAGGTCCTCAAAATAGTAAACATACTTTTCATGCTACTATTCATTTCTATATTAAATGCTATACTCAAATAGGAATTGTTTATGCTTTTAGGAGCAAATCGATATTTTCAGGTGGAAGATAAATTCTAGTCTCATGCTTTCTGAAAGCAACAAAAAATGAATGGAATCATACAAGCATCCCATAACGGTATGTGATGTTCATTTTACATTCATTTACTTTTCACTATCTTACAAGATATGCTTATTACTCCTTACAAAATTCATTCCATTCTGTAGAAGGAAGAATACTTGGCTAAGAATCCACAGGAAAATGAAAGCAGCGCGGTCAACAGTGATGATGTCAAAGAGATAGCCAATCCAAATGTTGGCAAGCAACCCATGAAAATGGGCAAAGCAAAGCGGAAACGTGGGCGGCCTAGGAGATTACAAAAGGCTACCGACAACGTCAAACAAGAACCTACCAATGAGACAATAGCTAAGCGTGTGATGACCCTCAAAGGCAGAGCCACTAAACCAGGGCCACAAAAGCGCAGCCCTTACAAGAATTCTTGAGACTTGTCCAGATTGTTTTCTTTGTTAAGTAATTACCGTTGTAAAGGTGGCTACTTTTCTTTTTTAAATAGGCTTCCTGTACTGCCACATTTCCTAAGTTCAATAGAATATCAATGCCATTTAATGCCCAATCACGATCCCATACAAATACTAACAATTATAATATCCAAACAAATAGTATATGGAGTCCAACCTCATAGCTGATATCAGAATCCATTATTCTGGAATTTGGATCAGGGATTCCTAAGATTTCTAAAATAACTAGCTGTAACAATAGGTAATTAATGCCAAGATGAAACAGTTTGCATAAGGAGAAATTTCAAGCATTTTTTTCTGAAACATTTTTTTACATGATTATTGCTTGCCACCATTAACTTTATCATTTAGCATGTCAACATTCCACATTAAAAGACAGAAAGATTCCAACCCCACATCTCAAACGTGACATTGCCACAAGAATGCTTGCACCAGCCACGGACGACAAGTGAAAAATTATGAGATATTCAGGTCATGTAATACCTTTCTCCACTGTGATCTCTTGTAACCTTTTTTTCATGACACATTGTTGGTAATTTCACCTGTTCCAGAAGTTTCAATGAAGTCAAATATTCAGACAAAGGGACCCTAATAATAAGTAAAACCGAAACTTATCCAGCGTTCACAGCAATTCATATGATTGTGCATTGGGCTTCAAAGACAATTTCATACATCAAACTGAACAGCGCAAGAAGAATTGAATACACAAGGCACGAACGTGTAGCTACATAAATCACTACAAGATCGTCGCTATACCAAGAACAACAAGACCCCCTTCCCCACAATCTCGGATGCCAAGCAATTTCTTGGGTCCAGTACACTAAATCCTCCCCAAAGTTCCCAACAACGGCAGGATTCAATCCCCAATCACAAGCAAGCAGGAAGCACTCAAGAACGCAGTCGAAAGATGCAAGAAACCACACCTGGTCCTTCTCCAGCTCATCTTTCTCCTCCATCTTCCTGCTCCCCAGCGACAGGCCGTCGAATCGATGCGGCGGACATCGGCTTCTTGCCTTTAAAGGCACGGCCGCGGTGCGGGATTGGGGGATTGCCGCTGCAGCTGTGGCCCGATGGGGGGGGCGAGGCGGACATATCTCGATTTGACGCCGGTGGGGGCTCGATTCCGCGTCCCCGAGCTTGATTTGCTGTCGTCCGAATCGATCCGCAACGCCGACCTTAATTTGCCGCGTCGCCGGCGCCACCAACCTCAGCGGCGTCTCCTTCCTGGACCGCGTCGCCGGCGCCACCAACCTCAGCGGCGTCTCCTTCCTCGACCGCGTCGCCGGCGCCACCAACCTCACCGGCGTCTCCTTCCTCGACCGCGTCGCCGGCGCCACCACCCTCAGCGGGGTCGCCTCCCCCCAGGCAGGTTCACGCCACCGCCTGCCGCCGGTGCCTGTCGCAGTGGAGGAGAAGACTTTGGGGTCGTCGTAGCCGAAAGGAATGCGGCGGCGGAGATGACCTTGGGGTTGTCGTCGAGCAGAGAGGAGGATAGGATTGCGATCCACTGAGGACGAGCCGAGCAGAGAGGAGCGAGAAAAGGGGATCGCTAATTTTCAAAAAGAAAAAACGGGAAGGATCCTATACATACGTATCAGATATTATACATACGTATCAGACATTCTATATTAAAATTACCAGATTACCCATTTTATTAATACAGATAATTTTTTTCCCTGCTACCTCCTGGTACTTTGCCTCTTGGTACCTCCTGGTACCTCCCACCTTAGCACCCTAGGATCTTTGGGAATGAACGGTTCTCCTTTTTTCCAAGCATTGTAAAACTCCTCAAAAAATAAATAGAAACAAAACATTAACATTTGTACAACAACCTTCCAAACAAAGTTCTGTGCGGAAGAAGCACTCAGCAGCAGCTGACTTGTTCCTAACATTTAGCTGCAAAATGGAATATAAAACACTGAATCATAAAGCTATTCCAAGTAGTCGTGGTTGCCAAGGTTATGCATTAATACATAGAAGAGAAGTTTACTTCTGGAAAAACAAAAAGTTTTAGTAATCACAAAGCTTAAGGCTAGAGAAGCACTTCTGCAGTTACAGTAATGTAAAGATAAAAAACTGGATAGAGTATATTGATTACTTATGCACTATTGATAACATCTATCCTGCTGAAAATTTGACCACACCAAAATGAAATTCGTGGTTGCAGGATGGCAACAATTGTTTTATTACTGAGTTTCCTAAGAATAATGACACAGGGAAATTAACTTACTGAAGCAAGCTCCAAGCTTGAGCAGTGGACATTCTTCCCATGTCTAACAAGTAACAACCTAATTGATTATCAAGAATTCGCAAACAATGGTTATCATATAACAGCTAACAAGCTGATTTTGTAAGATGATGTTGATATACCTGGATAAATTTATTAGGAAGCCTATCGGTAGTGTCCTTCTGGGGTATAATGAAGTAAAATCCTTGCCTGATATTGTATGGTATCTTCAAATTAGGCATATTATATTCTTCCCTGTACTTGTTGGCTAGGTTGTGTATGGCTACAATACAGTATGTTAAGAGTGTGAATAATACAAATTTGAGAATTTATGTACATAGGAAGCACCACCTTCACTGGTATCGCAGAATGACAGAAGAGCAACATCAAGCAGCCCATCAATTCCATCAGAGGAAGATGTTGCTCTTCCAAGCTCATCCACAACAATCAAGCTCCTGTAAGTTCATGGCCATGAGGCGATGAAAAGACAAATACCTTACCATAAATATCCAATTTCAATATTCAGCAGTGCGGTAGAAATACTTCAAAGAAACATTCTGCTGCATGATGAAAGCTGTTTCTTTCATTTCTGTCATAAACTGCAAAGACTATTACAGTAATTAGATACATCAATAATAATATTGTTTTCAAAAAATCTTGAGGTGCTCGCCACACAAATGGGAGCTGCTGTGCACATAGGTAATATGCGCACTCGCCAGTTATGAAAACAAATAATTGAATCAGACACTTTGCACAATCAAATCAGTTTGACAAGAATAATTCTGCTGCTGCAGATTACTAATAAGTGACGAAGACACTATGGCCTACTGATGAATAATCTGACCTCCTGGAAGTTGCTTCGAAAGCATACTGCAATTGATTTTTTTTCTCGAGCTGCGTGTCATTGTATTAATAGATAGAAAACGGTCTGATAACATGCCGTTCCACGGCTTACGGTCTGATTACACACAGGAAGCAGACTGCAATTGAGAAATATGAACAAACTTGTGTACTGAACTTAACCTCGGAGCTTTTCTTCCATTTCCAGTTTAAGGCTCCAAACACAAAAAAAGTGTAAGGACTAGATAGGCAGATCAACTGAATAGGTTTAACAACAATAGTTGTCTTCAGTTGCCCAGGTTTGAGAATTTCAAGATTTCAAGCTACAGGCTAAGTTTATCAAGGCCTATATATACTGTAGGAGTGTAGGCATATGACCAATGAGGACTGTCTCAAATACCCAAGGTAGGAACAAGGAGGTGGTAGGCAAAGAAAGAAATGCAAAGAATTTTAGACAACCATTCATGCCAAATGTTATGAAAATAAAATATAATAAACTGTTTTACATAGCTGTTATGTTCGATCTAATTAATGTACTGTTAATGTAAGTCTAAGAGTAATTATGTAACTCCATGAATAGTTTACATAATAAGGAACAATGAATAAAGTTAAATTTATCAATCATGTACTTGTCTTGTAATTATAAGTTCAGAACGTTCATTTCAAACACATACTTTTTTGGCATGAATGGTTACAAGAGATCACAGTGGAGAAAGGTATTACATGACCTGAATATCTCATAATTTTTCACTTGTCGTCCGTGGCTGGTGCAAGCATTCTTATGGCAATGTCACGTTTGAGATGTGGGGTTGGAATCTTTCTGTCTTTTAATGTGGAATGTTGACATGCTAAATGATAAAGTTAATGGTGGCAAGCAATAATCATGTAAAAAAAATGTTTCAGAAAAAAATGCTTGAAATTTCTCCTTATGCAAACTGTTTCATCTTGGCATTAATTACCTATTGTTACAGCTAGTTATTTTAGAAATCTTAGGAATCCCTGGTCCAAATTCCAGAATAATGGATTCTGATATCAGCTATGAGGTTGGACTCCATATACTATTTGTTTGGATATTATAATTGTTAGTATTTGTATGGGATCGTGATTGGGCATTAAATGGCATTGATATTCTATTGAACTTAGGAAATGTGGCAGTACAGGAAGCCTATTTAAAAAAGAAAAGTAGCCACCTTTACAACGGTAATTACTTAACAAAGAAAACAATCTGGACAAGTCTCAAGAATTCTTGTAAGGGCTGCGCTTTTGTGGCCCTGGTTTAGTGGCTCTGCCTTTGAGGGTCATCACACGCTTAGCTATTGTCTCATTGGTAGGTTCTTGTTTGACGTTGTCGGTAGCCTTTTGTAATCTCCTAGGCCGCCCACGTTTCCGCTTTGCTTTGCCCATTTTCATGGGTTGCTTGCCAACATTTGGATTGGCTATCTCTTTGACGTTCATTCCTGGGGTGCTAGGTTAAGGTGGCGACTGGCCGGGGAGAAGTATCCTTTTATACTGGTCGTCTATTTAACAGGCCGAACGTGAATTGTCTTGGACTAGGCTGGGCTGGGCCGGGCCAAATCGAGCAACGTGAAGCAGCAATTGGCCCATTATAATTACGAAAAAGAAAGAAAAGTCCTTTTACCACATTGGGGCGTGTATTGAACCACGTCATCTAATATTCCTAGCCGTCCGTTCAAGTGCGAATAGATATCGTGCCGTTCATCTACAGTACAATACAGGCCACGACGATATTCTGGACACCTCCTGATACCGCACAATTCATCTAGATCACTCGTCCTGCTACCTTAAATCCCCAAGCCGCTCAACGGCCAAGGCCCGACTAAAACTCGCGCTGCCTGTTCATCTTCCCACATCGCAAACATTCATCCAAGACAAGACATCCAACCTAAAAAAATACTCTCTACGTTAAGTCGTTTGACTTTTTCTATCACAACTTTAACCACTCATTTTATTCAATTTTTCCATAAAATATTATATTTTTTTTTGTTATAGCTAGTCTATACTATAAAGGATTGAATAAATTGAGGACCCTTCTCACCCACAAACACACTCATTTACCCCTCACAGCGGACCCACCCACCAGAGCTGAACGGTGGGCCTAGGACGACCAAAGAGGGGGGAGATTGATTTGATCGTCCTCACCCAGTTAAAAAACTCCCCTCCCACCTCCTCATCCCCAAATTTTTTTCACCAAAAAATACACCCAATAGCAGAAGTAAAATAGAAAACATTTTCCCTTGCTCTCACTACATCCCATCTCAATGAAAAAAAATAGAAAGCCCCTTATATCAAGGCGAGAAATAAAGAAAATAAATGAAGGTGTTATTAAAAAGAAATAAAAGGTGTGGTGTTAAAAGGAAATAAAAGGTGTGGTATTAAAAAGAAATAAAAGATGGGCCAAAGACCTGCCAGGCTTCAAGTGAATCAACTTGCGCATCTGTCATCTCTAGGGACAGTGTTGCTGCAACGAAGAATACGCTGACGTTCGGCGTCTCGGGGTCGACAGACTGCTGCCGACCGGCTTCGCTACTGCTCATGGCATCCCCGCAACCAATAAGGCGCTCGTGTCCGTCGTCTCCGGAGACGGTGAACTGCTGCCGGCCAAGGTACATACGAGAAGATCGACGTTCATGTCAAGGTCTGTCGGTACAAAAAAAACCAGGTCATTTAATGAAAACTATAAATTACTACGTATTTTGATCATCATATCTATTATTTTCATCGCCATATGAATGTCTATTTTATTTTTTTTTCTATGATCATGAGGAAGTTCACGTATTTGTTTCCTTTATTTTTGCCTTCACTTCTGGATATTTTTAATTTTCTTTTAGCTTGATTAGCTCTTTTCTTTTTTCCACCACCACGGCGTTGATGTAGTCCAATAAGCAAGGCGACCATCAGATATTTGTTTTTTACATCAGGTACTGGGCTGCACGGCAAGAAGCTGCTCACGCCTGTCGTCTCCGTGGACCGTGGACGGTGCCCTAGGCCTGCTGCCAGACAAGGTACATACCCAACATGGATGCTGATCCATTGCTCATCTGAAGCAGCCAGTTGATTGCTGTCGTAGAGAAGATCGGTTCTCATCTATATTGGTAATTTTTCTGAGATGATTAGGTGTTTTGTCCCGTATCATTCCTTGTACAGAAATCACATTGCTTAATCCATACTATAAAGGATCGAACAAATTGATGACACTTCTCACCCAAAATACTACCCCCTTACCCCTCACAAGAGGCCCGCTGTTCAGGGCTGATGGGTGGGCCTAGGACGACCAATGGGGAGGGGGGGATTGATTTGGTCATCCTCGTGCAGTTGTTGGCGCCCACTATACCCTTTATTTTTCTCACCAATGTATTTTCTACTCAAAAAATAAATATGTTTATTAATATCTCTTCTCGTATACTATCAATAATAAAAACAATAATTACTAAAGGGCCCGTAGTGTCAACTTCGCTCAGTGGCCCTTGAAACTATAGAGCCGGCCCTCCTGTGGTGACGGCTGGCATGGCGCGGGGGGAGGCGGAGGTGGAAGACGATAGACGATTCAGGGGCCGGCGCAGTTGAGCGCCGCCTTGATCTGCTGCACGGTGGTGCCTATGAGGCTGTTGACAGTGGCGACGGACTCGAGACGTTGAGCCTCTATGACGGCAGGTTGCTGACGAGGATCTGGAAAGCGACGGTGACGACGCATCTCGGCGCCGCCGCCCAACGCCAGGCAGGATGGCGAATCCCGACGGCAGCAGCGGATTCCCCGACGGGTCCTCGCCGCTCATCACCACGTTCACCGCCAGGATGTCGATCGGCGAGTACACCACCAGCGACCACCCCAACGCGTCCGTGCAGCTCTCCTTCAAGATCATCATGTTGTTCTGGTTCGCATTCAGCCCCTGCAATAAAATAAAAATCGCCCCGTATTGTGAGTCTGAGGGAAGCTCTGGGCGAAGGATGAAGGATCTGTATGCAACCACCGCAATCGTGGGTCACCGCCAGTTGCGACGTCTTCGAGGCTCTCACAGCCTACTCTCGCCGCCGGCAGCGAGGCGTCTGCGTTCTCTCCGCCGTCGGGTCCGTCGCCATTGTCACGCTCCGCCAGCCGCAGTCGTCACAGACCGGCCCGGCGACGGCCTCGCCGACGGTGGCCACGCTCCACCGGCACCAGGCCACCTGGGGCCACCAGCCTCACGGCGTTCCTGGCTGGTGAACAGGTGCAGTGCAGGTCGTCGGTACCAGCGTGGCTGGCGCGCTCTTTGCCGCCAAGGTGGTGGTCGTCGTGCCCGCGTCGTTGTTCAGCAACATCGTGCATGAGAGGTTGCTGCTCGACGAAGGTGCGTGATGATGACTTGCCACCTCCGGCACCACCGGGGAGCGAGCAGCCTGGCATGCCTTTCGGAGGTGACCCGGCAGCGGTGGCCGGTGGCTTCTGTTCTTCAACCTCCAAGTGGGTCATGGGGATGCCAGTGCCACCAATGCCGATGGATGGAACGCCGGCTGGCCTGACGCCCCGGCGTCGGTGGTTTCAGGAGGCCCATCTGGCCGGTTGGAAAGTCCAGGCGCGCGGGGGTTTCGTTGACATGTACGACATCTCTTTGTCTCGATCTCAACTCTGCCTAGGGTTTATTTTTATTCCTTTTCAGCAGGGTCTGCAGGTGGACTGAACAATGATCAGTTTACAGATTATAGATTGCTCATACACGTTGGATTGATGACAAGAAATAAGTTGTATGCCTAATAGCATGTATATCAAATTAGTTTATATATGTTCCTGCCGTGGTTCTGTTAAGCTTGAAGTTTCATACAAGTGTTTTTGCCCATTCATGCTTATCTTTTCAAAGTTAGCTTTATTTCTCTCTTAAGATAAGCTATTGAGGTTGTACAATACTTTCATACAATATTATTTTAATTTGATGATCACTGCATAAATTATCTTGGTATAATGAACTTATTCCTGAAAATTCTTCTACATAATAGTTTTGAGATGAACGTGTGACATGGGAAAGTAATCTGCTGATTCAATGGAGGACATGATGATTGATAGAGCACCTTGCCTCTCCGTCCATATGTTACTGCATGACATCCTGTTTCTAATTGTGCATGTCTCCATTGGCCATTGCACGGAGTGCTCATCTTTGCTGGACTCTGTGCTCGTCTCTTCCCGTCAGTTAAGCAAGGTGAGTCCAAACCCCTCTTTCTCTATCTATTTGATCTGGATAAATAGTAAATTGCTTTTTTTTTTAATTTGTGCTAATATGCTCCTTGAGGACGAAAATGTTTAGCATACTTTTATCGCTCATATATTTACCAAAGTGGTGTTTTTATTGAAAAAAAATGGATGAACACACACACACACACACAGACACACACACACACAGAGAGAGAGAGAGAGGAATAGTCTTTGTTTGCCTAGAGGATTGTTGCTGCATCAAGACATGAGCAGCTATGATTTAATTGTTCACATATATACTCCATCTTGAACTGCAAATTGGTTGGATTTGGAATTGGGTTGCATAAGACTAAAGTTATTACTTGCACTTGGAACTTTGAACATAGCTTTTCTTCCATTGAAGATCCAGTGCGATTATATTTAAGAAGTATCAATATAACAGGTGAAGAGAGCTATAAAAAAGCAAGCTGCTCAGGAAGCAATTTTGGTACCAACACCTGTCCTTTTCTTTTTATTTTCTTGTTCTTAATTTAACATTTTTAAAATTATTTTATTTGGTTTATATATAACAGATCTGCCTTTTCAGAGATGTGTTCTGTTTTTTTTTCTACAATTAACAAGAGACATGTTGTAAGATTCAAATTTCTTTTTTCTGCTGTTATTTTCCTTTTCGTAACAGTTGAATCTAGAAACTAAGCAGTGACTGAAATAGGACATATATGCAATAATCATTTACATTTCATTTTTCCAACCTGGACACCTACAAAACAACACAATTATCATTGCTGGTTCAAGTAATCCTCTCAGCTGCATGGTCATGCAAACAGAGGAGTTGGCAATGATGTCCTACAGACACAAAGCAAATAAGCTTTGCAACCTCTGATCTCTATAACAGCCTCATATACATTTCTATTATATTTTCGTGCTGACATATAGTATTGTGGCATTCTCCAGACTTGATTTTGTACTGACATCCAATAAAAAAAGATTTTACAAATTACCATTAAAATATACTTTAAAGATCCCAAATTAGGAATCTGAAAAGCTGTGACTTTCTAGCATAAGGGCTTGTTCGGTTCCATCGGATTCAATCCAGGCCAGGAATGATAGATATAACAAGAAATTCATGATAGGTAAAGCTAGAGACCGGGATTTATCTGGGTCGAAAACTAATTTAGGGCTTGTCGGGTTCCAATCGGTTTCAATCCGAACCAGAAATGATAAATATAATAAGAAAATTATGATAGGTACAATAAGAGGGTCCGGGATTCATTCCAGGTCAAGAGCTAATTTACTCACAATAGTGATATCAAAAGACCAGAAATCAATACACTAGTCAAGAAGTGTGGAATCATTCCGGGTCTCTAGTTGTATTTATCAATAAGGGCTTGTTCGGTTCCATTGGATTCAACAAGAGACCCGGAATGGAACTAATTTACACATGATAGATACAACAAGAGACCCGGAATGATTCCCCACATCTTGACTAGTGGATTGATTTTTGGTCTTTTGGTGTCACTATTGTGAGTAAATTAGCTCTTGACCTGGAATGAATCCTGGCCTCTTATTGTATCTATAACTAGTAGGGTGCTCGTGCCACCGGCACGGTTATAGAAGGGGACCGTGACAATATGGGGCAAATATGCGAAATATGTCCACCAACCTATAAAGATAAGCATTGCAAGATAGTTTACAAATAATGCAGCTCCAAGATTTGAGAGGCAGTACAGACCAGTCTTGATATATTTGTACTGGAACATTTATGTAAAGCAATCAATGGGGCTGTACCTAAATCCATGTAAGCAAGGTCGGATGGTCTAAGGCCAATTTCAGTGGGAGTTTCATGGACACAGTTACCAAGTCAGCCACATCAGCTTTTCTAGGGGATGAAACTGTCACTCTCAGTGCACAGTTTCATGACACAGTTTCATAGATAAGGTACACCATTTATTTGTACATTGTGTTGGGATCAAATGTGCCACGAAGACTCTATAGACTTTTTGGAATTGCTGAGCACCTAGGAGCATCATCAGTGTCATCCCAGTACTCCTCCACGTGATCTGAGCCACAGGACAAGATGACAGGAAACGGATCAGTTGCATATATGCATTACTCATCGGAGGCATGACGAAACTAAATTAAACAAGCATCATTTTCGCTCAATCGGATGTTCTATGGGAAAATACACACGGCTATTTCACACAAACATTTGATCGAACACTTTGAGGTACATCAAGGGGCAACAAGATATCATCAACTTAGACCAAACACTGGCTCCATGCCTCCATCAAACTAGAGGTGGGCGAAACAGAGGCTCACTTTTGGGAAGGAGAAGACAAAGCAGAGACGAAGAAACAGGGAAACAGACGACATCAGCTTTGCCGGAAGCCACCTCTACGCACGTAATTACCATGGATCTGTAGAAACTGAGCACGTGAGGGCAGCAGATAGAGCCGGCGATGGGGATTCCATGTTGGAGATTTCTTCTTCTGGTTGCCCGCTATCAAGCGCTGCTCCAGCGCCGGCAGGGGGGCGATGAGGTGGACAGTCGCCCGTCGGAGGACGCGGACGCGATGGCGGGATCGTTGAACCACCATGTGGTGTGCGGCACATAGGATCTCTGTTGCGCGCATCGGGGATGAAAGAAGCCCCTCCGTGCGGGGTTGTGGGGTCACGGTAGTCTCGGTAACCGGAGCCAGGTCGTGTCTGATGAAACGATTGTTCTCTCTTTCTTCATTAATACAGCCCCATGTTATCATATTTGTCTATGTGGCAACCTATTTATTTCCATGAAACCCCCACTGAGACTGGTCTTAGGCTGACTGCTTGCAAACAAACAAAGATGCAAGTAATCAATGGGCAGTGATTCCGGATCATGAAAGTATTCCCAACTTACTCTTTGTGTGTTTAATCAATGTCTTAATCTAAATAGGCAACCTCTATGTGGAAACTATAGAAACCAACCTCTCTGTGGAAACCGATCTCTCTGTGGAAACTAAAAATAGGGCGCGACCAGATCAGGTGGGAGAGGTGATTTGCAAAAGCATCTTGTAAATCACCCCCTCCCACCTCCCTGAGCAGCTTTGCAAATCACCCCTTCCACCTGATTTGGGCACGCCCTTAGATCAACATCGTATGGTCCAGATTGAAGTTTCTATAGAAAGTTGGTTTCCACCAGATATGTCCCTATCTAGATATTTGGCATTATATGTCAATATGAGATAGGTGCTTAATGCACATGGTAGCTCGTGCTTTTGTTGTTGTTACACCAATGGAAAGTCTACAGGCACAATTTTATGTGATGAGTTTGATGGTTCAGGTACCTCATTCAGAGTATCATAATTTCAACATCACTTGGACCTTCTATTTTCATTTGCTTAATTTCTAGTCACACAAGATTGCAGGTAGCTTAAACCCGAACCTTGTACGTCATCCTACAAAGTAGTATAGGTTACAAAGAAAACACATGATTCCTCTATGAGTTACCTGTTACATTATCAGATAGAGCATATCCAGTCCAATTTTCCATAATGTTTATCACTCATAGTCCGAATGATGTCCTAACATTAATTAAAAACCAAGTGAGTCACTATGTATGCACACATAAACACCAACAATTCTCTATAAACTGTTTACTCACATTAAGTCATTATAAGTATGTATGTACAGCTAACTGTCCATGATGCCAAACTCAAGATTTGTCAACTTCATCTCTCACTTAAGCCCTTTTATGCCTGTTACAAATTTTATATATCTTTCAAATCCTTTAATTTTAATTGTTATCATAAATATGTTGCATCACAGGAACGAAAGTGTAAAAATAATGTAATGCTCATGCAGTTCATAGAGGTAAAATCACTTGCACAGGTTGGAACATAGTTGTCTCCAAATATGGTTGCCTGCAAAAACCACTGAGTAACATGAACTATTACAAAAATTATTAAAAGTAGATGTTCATGAACCCACACTCCGTACAAAGAAAACAAGAGTAATTTTTGCAACATCAGTTGAGTAGTGTGCACATGCCACCTGTTGACGACCAAAAATGGCTTAAAGCCAATCAGGCTGGGACAGCCGGTCTAGACCGCCTGTACAAGCGGTTAGACCGGCTGTGCCCTGTAGCCGATCTGACAATGTGCCAGGCGGTCTAACCGCCTGTCACAGGCGGTCTGACCGTCTATCCCCGAGTCCGAGTAGAATCAGGTTTTTTCACATTTTTAGATATGTACAAGGACTTCCTTGCGGGACAAGACCTCCCCACCCTATAAATATAAAGGGCCGTGGCCAATTGAGGACCTCTACCCAATCGTACAAATCACCGTTCTACTTTTTATCTCCAAATCCTAACTTTTCCAACCTCTTTGCTTTCCTTCTTCGTCTCTACAGCGTTTTAGGACGTTCTAAGTGGCCTTGCCGACCTTAGAACAACCCTAGGTTCGCAGGCTCCGACGGGGTCCCTCCCGAGGTTGTGATCGTAGTCTTTCGCGGCGCCCCTGCTACAGGCGGTCTGACCGGCCCTTACAGACGGTCTGACCGGCTGCTCTCAGAAGCTCTGGCGAGGAGAGTTCGACGACCGCATGATCTAGCGCTTTCATGTGTTGACCAAAAGTGCGTCAACACCACCAGCACGTGTGTGATAACAAAAAAAGAAGAAACAATCAAAAATAAACTTTTAAAATTACCAATACAATAATTGATACAATAAGTCAATGTAATAAGTAATGCAATTTTATTTAGACATGTCTCCAACTGGTTGAAAAACACTTATCTCTCAATCATCATACACAACCATTAGTATCTTCCCCCTTCTCTCTTTCCTTCTTCCACATCCTGCTATGCTTGCTTGCGTGCCCTGCACCCGATGTCCAACCTTGTCTCCCCCGCCAACACCTCCATCCGGCTCTGGCAGGTGCTACCGCCCTACTTCGCTTCCCTATACTAATGCCAATATTTAGAAATCAAAAGGTCTTACCAGCGCCTTCTTCGGCTCCGACATGATGCTCCGACAGCCTCGACCATTGCCCACATGCTAACCCTCGTTGATTCTTTGTTCCCGCTGCCCATCGGCCGTCTCCCACCACTCGTTCTTCATTTGCATCTTCATCCAGCTTCTACGTGATTACTCCTGGCTTTCACATCACGACTTAGAAACACAGAACGGAATCAATACAGAATTGATTGGAGCAGACAATTTTCTAGTACTTGAAGATTGCACTGAAGGGGCTCATTCTGAAAGAGGCTTCCGAAGAAGAAAGAAGTACAGTGGTGTAAAGATTCCTTCCAGTGGTTCCTGATTAAAAAGGAAACAAGAGAGAATGTAACAAAACAGGATAGTATTGGAGTTACTGGAATTGTGGTTACGCAATTCTGCTTTGTAGTTCAGATGGACTTACTTGCCACCCTCTACAAGACCTTCAGCATCTTTCTCAAATTGGAGACCGTCTGACTGTCTTGTGGAGCAAGACCAACATATTTTAATGTCTTGACCTGAAATTTTTTTTAACAAGAAACTCTAGCTAAATGCCTAGACATAAAACTTTTATTATTGCCTAATTGTCAGTTTTCATCCTTGGAGAGAAAATGACAGCATATTTGATTTGTGCGGAACAAATGAGATATTATATGAAAACACACAAACTATTTATTGGCCTCACCATCGTGCGAGTGATCATACATCCCATAGATGTCAAACAGAAGCTACTCAGGAAAAATCAACTTGGATCCAAGGGCACGTACCATGGCAATGGGGAAATCTTCAGCAAGACATTATCCCAAACAATCTGCATGAAGAAAAAGAAAAAGAGTTACACATCTAAATGTGTACACCCAACGGCTAACCAATGAAACTCAATGGTATCTACAAGAAAGAAACAATAGCAGTATATTGCTTTATTGATGGTTACCCACATGGACTGTAGCATATCTCTTACCTCAAATCCAGCATCTTTTACTTCCCGAAGACATTGATGAGTGCTTCTTATATCTGGCAGACCAGGCTTGAACACATGATTCATCTCGTTATAGCAGCCAACCTTTTGCAACAAAAACACCAATTTAACTTTTTAGTTACAAAGATCAAAGAAAATGATAATCTTGGTACTAAGAGTGATAATTAAAATAGAACAATGAAATCTTATGGGGTCAGGTGCATGACAAGTCACCTCAATGACATAAACAACATCAAAGGTGTTATCATAAAACAACATCTTCATGAAGTCTGCCTCCATATCATCCTTTACCTTTGCTGTAGTTCAAATAATTCCATTCGCCGGCATCAACCTTATTTTGAAAAGAACAGCATGTTCACAAAGTCTGCATGTATTATAGACTAATATAGCAAAATGGAACAACCTTGGAACTTCTTTACACAGCCATGCAAATTCATAGAGTAGGTATAGCATAAAAAAATGCATTAAAATGAGGCTAATCATTTTGGGTGTGTTCGTTAGTGATTTTTGGACAGCTGCAGCTGCACAGGTCAGACATTCAGCTGTAGCTGCAAGCCTACTGTAGCCACCAGTTTTTTTAGTGGGCTGGATGGCTGCTGGCGCAGCTGCCAGATGGCCGCACCCTCGGCTTTCCTGTGCTGGCTGCTGATGCTGCTCTAGAGGCGGCGGCAGCTGCAGAGCTGCGGCTGCACAGCAAGCAGCAACGGAAAACTTTTATTTGTCTCAACACAAATCAACTGCATATGTTTGTCTGTCAACACCAAAGATAAATTAAAAAAAAAAGTAGCAATGGGAAGAAAGCAACCATGGGCAAGCTTTAACTAACTTATAATTGCAGTTCAAGGTAAGAAAAAATATGGCCATTTGGCCTAATACTCCCTCCGTTCCAAAATATTAGTCATTCCGGGTGCCATATAGTTTTCTAGATTCATATCATCTTTAATGAATCTAGTAAAAATCCAGGATGACTAATAATTTGGAACAGAGGAGTATTTCTTAAAACCCAACATGGATTAGATATTTATTTCTGGATGGATGAATCATAAAAGCCCCGGTCTGAGGGCATGCTGAATGATCATAGCACCCACATAAGAGAAGCCAGCCAGCAAAGCATAAAGACTCCATTTCAAGTTAACAACTTGGAGCTACATGACCTTATAGACTTGGCTACTAATTTACATGCAAAGTTTGGATGCTAGGATTTCATCACTCAGAATAAGGAGAATGGTAACATTAACAATCCAACTGACCAGGGGCGAAGCTACCTTATGGCGCTGGGGTCGTCGGACCCCAACGAACTTTGGCAGATCAACTGTAAAATACTGTTTAACACTGGTCATTCAAGTGTTTGACCCCAACATCTAATGGAAAAGACCTCGGTAGTTCCATGTTCTGGCTTTGCCTCTGCCACTGACGTTGTTAGCCAACACAATTGCAACAGTCATGCATCTACATTTTCAGTTTGCCACATTTGACTGACCAAACAAATCGATGCAGTAATTATTCCGCTTTATGTACATACATGATTAGAGAAGTGCATGATACAAACAAAATACAACCAAGTTTTCTCATACCTCAAGTTCACATCTACCTTCTAACATTGAACATGCCTGAATGTCTTCCAATGAAGGCGTCCAAACAGTGGTGGGTTGAAATTGCATGAAGTTGTACAAAAACTTAAGGTTATGGTCAGTGTCTACAAATATCAGTAGGTACCACTTCTGCAAAAGAAAGAATAAGCAACTATCATTCCAAATCAAAGTCCGTCATCAATGGCATGCAAGAGTCTATCACTTCCTAATTCATCTACATCCCCATGAAACAAAATCGTGGAAAAGTGGAACTTACCAAATGCTCACACAAAGCACAAAGCACACGCCACAGCGCCTCCCATAATACACACACCACGGTTCACACTTGCAACTCAGGCCATATTTATTAACCAGCTTTAGCTTAGCATCAAGATGCTCCTTCTCATTCGAAGGCCTTGGTTTCTTGAAAGTCTTACAATCTACATTACATAAACACTGACTGACTGAGCAGGACAAACAACAATCACATTCTAGGCATCACCAAAATGTACTGCCAGTCAAGCTCGAAGCAAAATAGCATCAATTCAAAAATATTTGGGTTTGCTAATCAATCCCTAAATATTTCTAATCACTAAAAAATCATCCTTACAAGAAAAATCTGTTAACAAACAAAAAATATGTTCACCAGCAAAGCAAATTTTCAGTAGTCTGGTCACCTGGTTGGTCTTTACAAGAAACCAAAAATTTAGTGGTGTTGCAAGAAAATGAATGAGAGAACTACTTACAACCTCTGGTACATTCTCACATAGGAGAGGCCTCAAGTCTACAGGAGTGCCAAGCTACAGGAGAGGCCTCAAGAAAATGAATGAAAGAACTACTTAAACCTCTGGTACATTCTCACACAGGAGAGGCCTCAAGTCTACAGCAGTGCCAAATCACACAGGAGGCCTCAAGTCTAAAGGATTCTACATGATAAAAAAGAAGTTTAAATAACATGTCAGAAATAATTCAACTATTTGATGCATCAATCACACAATCTAATCACAGTTGATGTATAATAATTTATTAGAAGCAGATATGAAAATCCTGTATTTTGGTCAGTTGCACATACACAAGAGCATACAACTGACTTAATTTTGAGTTTATCAAATTGAATGGTGCCTAACTTCTACTGTTATGGAAGAGTTCAAAACAGTATAACGAGACAATCAGTTTACCTATCAAACTTCACTGCTTTGCATTCTCCATTTCGTGCTATTCACAAAGACTCTTGGCTGCACTACTGCTAGCACTTTTGGGCATTATTTCGCTCTGCTAGGCATCCTGAACTCCCTCCGGCATCTATAATAATGATAACCAAAATTAAGTAGCAAAATATAGCACAACAGTTTTATGCTATACATAATGGAACAAAAGGATCAGTTAGTTTTTTAGGCAAGGTAATACAATTATTATGAATTGGGAAAATGCGACCATCAAAATAATATGCAGTGTAGCAATTAAAATTGCTAAGTGCATCATACACCTTAAATCAGAAATATCCCTTAGCATTGTACCTAACAATAGAACATATTAACTCAAAGTTGGAGGAATAAGTGGTTCCATATGAAAAATTTAAAGGCCCATCTTCAATGGCCTTATAAATAACAATCACATAAAGAACAATAAAATTTAGTACCTTTGACTTGACATATAAAATTCACATCTACCATCAACACCCACATACAAGGTTAAGTAATATATGAAAACATCACAGAAAGTTATCAAGGACCATGGATAAGCTGTTTTACCATGCTTGGCAGGTACCAGGAGGTACCAAGGGGTACTATTTGTCTAATTAATTATAACCACAATGAATCAAAAAAAAATATAACCATTGATTATTTAGCTTAAGTATTTGTTTTTAGAAAAATAAAAGAAAAGGATATTAATGGAAATTCGCATCTCACGTGATTGGATCACGACTGTGCACGCGAGAACTATTCCAGTTCGGGTCGAGTTTCGCCTCTGTGCCGCCGCCGCCTCCGCATCCATGGCGCCGCCGCCTCCCTCTGCTCCCACCCCACCGTCGCCGTGGCATCATGTCGCCCTGCCGCAGATCATCGCCGTGGCCCCTTCGTTCTCTACCACCCGTCGTTGGTCGCCCTCACCGCAGCTCGTCGCCGTGGCCTCCTTGACGGTCGCCCTCGCCGCAGCTTGTTGCCGCGCCGTCGACTCGTCGTTCCCCCGACTGTCTCGGGCAAACCCAACGAGATTGAGAGTGTGGTCACCGGCGCCGGCCACCACCGATTGGAAATAGGTGGGCGAACCAGGTACAGGCGATCTGTTGTGTCTACCGAATTGACCCTGATGGTCTATGTTCACGCTCTCCCTTTCTGTCAGTACACTTTGTGTTGGCAGCCGCCAGCGACCTGATCCTGATCGACCCTGCAAATGGCCGTCGTTGCAGGCACTCACGACGATCAGACAGAGTCTCCAACGTCCATTGCTCCAACATCCGGTAAATCGGGATCACCTTTCTCACCCTATAATGCACAAGGTATTAAACTGGTGGAACTGAAGTTGCAATCCAGGAAGAAAACCTTCCTTGTTGGCATATAGTACACAATTAATAAAAATATATATCTGTAATTATATACTGAATTTTGATGGGACTGTTGCTTACTGTGATCTTTCTGTTGCAGGCTGCAATAAATTAAAGCATTATGTAGAAGGGGTTATACTGAAAAGGGTAATGATATGCATTTATGGATGCTGATTGCTCTGCCCATCACCCTGGTCTACTACATCCTGCAGGCTGCCTTTTTGTTTAGGTAATCCCTGGAAAGAAGGTAGGTCAGTAGTGGATAATCCTACCACTGATAGTAATAGCATCTCTGATGTCTAGTCAAGCTATTGATGAGTTCGTGGGCAGCAACTATTTCAAATCGAAGAATTAGACTTCTTTGATCAGATCTATTAAAAATCTGGCAACAATTTTCATATCACTGTTGTCTGATGATGTTTGAAGCTGAAGATTATTTGTCAAGTTAAATGGTTCAAATCTGAATTCAGACTTAAAAAATGTAAGCATTGTTTCCCTGAATTCCATACAGGTATGCTGGTTGTATGACAACAGCTGATATTCTCATGCTTACGAATTTGGAATGTCACTTATCATAAATGGAGATATGTTTACTGGTTTAGTATATAAGGAAATTGGAAATGATAACAACAGGCAAAATTACATGTTTGTACCCAACTGGACAGATAGTTACCTTGAATGTGGCTCAGACAGGTCAACTGCTATGAGTAACAGTTAATAGTTAATCAGTGATCTTAACAAGCTTAGTGGGCACTTTTCCATTGTTAATATGTGACTTGCAAGAAATTTCAGTTCCAGATTTCATTGTCTGAAATGATGATTTCACTGTCAGAGATCACACCTTTTTAATTGTCATTCACTCACCTTTGCTGTTGTCCACATGCTGATTCAGTATCATTTTCATTTGCAGTTACTAGCCCCGATGGCACAGCACAGCAATGCAGATCTCTGTTCATGCCAAAGTGATCTCCAGTTTATCTGCACCTTATATATTCTCCAACTTATCATAATCCCAAGTATAAGATAATGGTCTAGCAGATCTTTCAATGAAAGTTCAACTTTTTTGGCATTTTTCATTGTGGTTACGTGAAACCATTTTAGCTTCCTAGTCCAAACAGATTGTACTACTCAAGATTCACAGATTTTGAGACTGAATGTATACACTTGGCAAAAATAAATGAGCTCCCTATTTTTATTGTCATTGTGCTATTTGTGTGCATCCTGGTATAGTTCCTTTGCATTTTTGGTCGGTGTGTCGTAAGCTGCATCAAGCATGCAGTCTTTCCCTTGCAGCCATGGTAGCCATTTAGATTCTGCACGCCTTAATTGAGCATGTAATTGTTGGATTAATTTTCTTCCTTGTGCTCAACTAGTGTGTCAGGCACAAACAACCTGTCTAGGTTATGGGTACAATACTGTTTCTTGTTTCTGTTACAATAACATACTTTCGGATTCTTCGTTCATTCTGCACCTGTTTGCGTTACTGTGGTGGTAATAATTACTGGGCCAGAGGTGCTCTGAGAAAAATTTGGTTTATTTCTTTATTTGGAATAAGTGGATCACTGTATATGCCTCTCGACAATGAATCATTTTCTTCAGCAGGGATGTTTTCGTATCAGCAAAAGCTTGCAAATTGCTATCTATTGAAACGAACCAAAACTGACCCAATCTTTTTATTTGGGCGGGAAGATAATGAAGAAGAAAATCTGACGTGATATAGATGAGAAAAAAAAAGAACAAAAACTGACCGAATCATTTTATTTAGCTGGGCGCTCGGTGGAGACAATTGCGTGCAAAAAAACATTGCAGATGAGCTTCGAACCTTGGTCTTACCACTGGATCAGCCATGTGTTTCTTGGAATTGTGCTTAGTAGCATATATTTTGTACTGTTATCAGTGCATCTCGAGCTCATGGCAGCGAACTATTATCTAAGCGCCGTCACCGCGGATCATGCGCCTAAGAGTGATCCCCGTGCACCCAGTTTGGCCAATACAGTTCTGCCACGTGGCAGAACTAATAAAGAACACAAAAGGCTAGCTTTTTTCTTTTTAATCCTGAATTTAAACTTGTAACTGGTATTTATCTATCAAAATATGTCCAAATTTGATAGTTTTTGTTTCTATTTTCTTCTAAAATCATGAATTTTTATGAAATATTCTTTTAAATATCAATATATGCTTTTAAATTTTTGTTTTCAGATGCCTTGTTTTCTTCCACCCAAATGCAGAAAAGAAAACAAGTTTTTGCATTAGAAAATGCTAATGTATGTTAATATTTTGTAATATTATGGTAAACCTTCCAAATTTGAGATTCATACGTGTTCAAATTTTTTTTGATGTATTCAAATCTCAAAGTTTGACTTGAGTTATAAGAACCTATGTGAGAGATGTATCATGTTATCAGCAACATCCAAATCATATTCATATGTGTCTAGTAGGAAATGGAAGATTCATACGTGTTGAAAAAGTTTATGATGTATTCATACCTATATGCTTGACATATTCTAAAATGAAACATATTAGCGTAGACATATTTTTTGTGCATTTTTAATCTTATTGAATGCACACATAGTTGAAATTTGCTAACCATGTACATAACCATTTAATATTTAAAAATAGTAAATATGTTCACAAAGTATTTAAACTTTTAAAAAGAACCGTACAAACTTTGCAGCACCACACTGAATAACCATCTTGTATGTGGAGTCCAACATAAAATAATACAAAAATACTCGAAGGGAAAAAAATACGTAGATGGCATTTGAACCCAGGTCTTCAAAGTAGAGCAAAGGATAAGCTACCACTGAAACATCACTTGAACTGTGTCAAATCGAGCATTTTACGTTAAATAATCTTTGATCTGGGGTTAATTTTTCTCACGCGAAACTGTTATGTGTTGACTCGTAGCTCCCTGCCACATCCATCTCCTATGGCACTTCATCTAATTATTTATTTATTTATTTTAAAAAAGGCTAGGTGTTTTCATAAAAAAGACACATCTATCATGCCTACTGGACTTGGTGGGCCCTGGCAACCAGAACTGTTCGTTAGCGACCATCGTGACACCTGGCCACTAACAAATCTCCTATTTTTACTGTGTCCTGTATTTTTACACGGGCACATATCCTATTAGCAGTTACATCTCCTATTTTCATTCCCATCGATCCACAGGTCGTCTAATCCATATCCTATCCATCCGTATACCTTGTCTATTAAAATTACCAATTTACCCTTTTTATTAATAAAGATAATTATTTTTTGTCGGTACCTCCTGGTATTTTACCTCTTGGTACCTCCCACCTTAGCACCATTGGATATTTTGGAATGGACGGTTCTCCTTTTTTCCAAGCATTGTAAAACTTCTCTGGATAAATTTGGAAAATTTAGCTCTGCATAAACAATGTGAAAAATATGGAAAATTACCAAAAGGAGCCACAAAAAACAATCCATCTGTTCATCTGTAAGAATATGCGTAAATCAAACAACTGTATTACAAGTATCATGCATTCTTTACCTGATGCAGAAGGCAGCAATGTGACATAGCGTTACAAGAAGCATTTGGAGCACAACCATAAAATATAATAGATCACTAACTGACAAGAAAAATAAGGAATGAAGGATAGAAAAATAAAGAAACAGAACATGTTAGTCTCAAAAAATAGTCCCTTAACCTCTTTACAATTTCCTTCAATGCTGTCCTAATTTTGACTACTAAGAGATTCAGAAAATAAGACTGATGATATAATTAGCTTCTCACAACAAAAAGCAGCAAAGATATATCTCAACCTGTAAGTGGCAGCAAGCATACATGGAAACAACCTCTAGGTTTTGTATTGGGAAAGGTCCAAAGAGACCAGACAAATATGTTGATTGAGCCTATATCTTTGGCAAATCAATATATATTGTCAATTACAACCACTCTTACTGTATGGAGAATGGTAGGTTTAAATAGGTTAACCTACAAATATGCAAATCCTAGATCAGAGAGGCAGCACAGGCCAGTCCTGATATATTTCTAATGAAACATGGCTGTAAAGCAGTCAATGGGGTTGTACCTAAATTAGTGTAATTAGTGGTACAAGTAATCAAGGCCGGATGGTCCTGTGCTCACTGCTTGCAATACAAATAAAGATGCAAGTAATCCATAGGCAGTGATTCTGGATCATGAAAGTATTCCTGACTTCCAAAAAATAAAGTAGAATAGCAGGTTTTTTAGAAGAGTAAAGTGCATCCACCGTACATGAAGTTACATCATTGTTTCATTTTGGTCCAACAAGTTGTAAAAGCTGCACACACATGCATGAAGTTGCATCGTTGTATTATTTTTGTCCAACAAATTGTAAATACTGCACCCACCATACAATTAGTTCACGGTGTGCATATACAATCCAATGTACATTAGAAATCCGTATTTCGTAGGTGTGGCATGCTAATGAGGATTTGGAAGGGTATAAGCACATGATGTAAAAAATATAAGGGTCTAAAACATAAAATTGACATAAACTAGGCTTACATCGTATTGTGCATCGACATAGCCTACAAAATTTCTATTCAATTGTCATGATACTAAGTAGTTGCCTAAATCGATGCTTAGTATTTGCAGTATTTGCAAGTTGTTGGACCAAAATGTTACAACGATTCAACTTCATGCATGTGTGTGCAACATTTACAACTTGTTGGACCAAAATGATACAACGATTCAACTTCATACATGTGTGTGCGACGTTTACAATTTGTTGAACCAAAATGAAACAATGAGGCAACTTCTTGTATGGTGGATGTACTTTACTATTTTTAGAATGCTATTATGATTTTTTTTTATCATACCATACATGCAAGATATTAGAATGTTCAGCAAACTGATTGAACAAGAGGCCATTAAGAAACGTAAAGAGGTGTGATTGAGCATCTTTGCATAGAAGAAAGTTCACCACAACATGTACTTCCCACCACCTATTGCCCACTGATTTTTTTTTCTTGTGCATAACAAAACCAATTAAGATGCCATGGCCCACTTGTTTTGATTTCCTTTAAGGAGATGCATTCAGTGAGCAGGGAATAAGAAAATTCTATGGGGGCAAAGCAATGATTCTCAAAAATATATTTTCAAACTGAGACATAGCAGTTACTCAGTTAGATAAGCACATAGAAATTACCAGCACTAATAGCATACACATCTTCTAGCCTCCCATGACTGCATGAGTGATAAGGTCCCTATTATCCCATATAATAAAATAATGCAAGACAGAGGAGCAGCCCGTGCAGATTGATCCTGGAAGAACTGTTCGTCAATGACGGTGGCCATAATGCAAGACAGAGGAGCAGCCGGCAGCAGCGGGGCCCTGCAGGTTGATGTTTGCGGCCCCTGGATGATGGGTGTCGGCGCCCCCCTAGATGATGCAGTCGGCGGCGGCCGATGGAGATGGCGGCGGCGGCCCCTGCAGGTTGGTGGCGGCGGCCCCTTGGTCCTGGATGATGGAGGCGGGGACGGCGTGGCGGAGCTGGAAGCCGGTGTGCGCGCTATCGCACCTCGGGAAATGCCGCGCGGGATGCCTGTTCTCCATCGAGGTCGAAGCCGTCCGCTCCATGCCGGCCTACCTGGAGGGGCTCCACGCCTCCACCTCGCCGTCGCCGTGTGCGCGGCGGCGCGACGGACTTCGGCGAGGCGCTCTTCGTGAGGTGCAACCTCTTCTTCACCGGCGGCGCGGGTACCGGGAAGCCGCTCAGGCTCGAGCCACGGAGGTTCGCCGTGTCCATCTCCATCGTCGCCGTCGAGGCCCGCAGCGGCGCTCGTGCTCGACTCCATCGCCAAGGTCTGCAGTCTGCTCCGACGGACGCCGCGTCAGGTGGTTCAACAGGACGTTAGCGGCTTCGCGCTCTCTGGCAAAGCGGCCGCGGGGAGCTGCTGCTGAAGGTTGGGTCTCAGCCTTTATTGTTACACGAAAGCGGAGGACACGATGACGACGGACGTGCCTCCGGCCTCGTCGTCGACCTCTCGCGCGAGGGCTCGCAATAAGAATCCCTTCAGTATTTCAAGCCGCACGCCCAGGCTTTCACCGTCAAACGCTGCCATCTCACCTTGCATGATGGAGGTGGCGACGGAGCAACCGCCGCTGGCGGCCACCTGGATGTTGATGGCGCGAAAATGATGATTTCCCTCGGGGAGGACGTACGCCCCCTTCAATCGGGCGGCGCAGGTTTGCTTTAAGATTGTGAAATCGTGCTGGCGTGTATTGGACGACTGCTTACTGCTGTATCGATTGCTTTTAAACTAAACTCGTTATCTAGTTGCCCCGTTCATACTGAGAGCGTAACCAGGTTGCCTAGGTTGGGGACTTGGGGGTACGCTGTACGCAGATCAGATGCGTACAAAATCCGCATTCTCCCCTTCCCCTTCTCCCCGGGCCTGACGGAGGCGAAGAGCTCGAAGGCGACGACGGAGGCGAAGGGCGTCTCGGCGTCGAGCGACTTGGCAAATCCAGCGCGCTCTTGCCGGTGCCGGGCTGGCCCGCGAGGAGGACGGCGCGGCCTGAGATCGTCACCTGGCGGATGAGCCCCGCGGCGCGGCGCGCCGGGAGCTGACCGACCATGCCCTCCGAGGCGTCGCGGGCCTCCAGGGAGGAGTCAAGCCCCAGCCTCCGGATGTGGACGTGCACAGCGATGCGCTCGATCCGCGTCAGGCCGCGCGGTCCCGAGATCGCGCCGCCGCAGCCGGAGGGAGCAGAAGGCCGTGTCGCCGTGAGCCTTTTCCTCTGCCGAATCAATGGTTTGCTCTGTTATCAGGTGCTTTCTTCAGGCTGGTAACTTGGGTCGGGATTATGAGATTGCTTTTATTGTTGCCCTTGTGATTTATGCAAGCTCGGTATTCTTTTCTGGTCATAGTGGTCGCGATTTTGATGATATTGATCCAAGAATTATTGCCGCTCTTGTCGACCCATATGCTGCTGGCAAGCTTGATTGGTCCAAGTACGTATTTTTTTTTTTTAGGAAGGTCCAAGTACGTAGTTGATGTTATCAATGATACTTGCAAGTTGCAAGGAGTTTCAGAATAGGAGAACTGAGTTGGACTGATCAACCTCTGAATTCAACTGGTTGTCTTGCTTTTATGAATGCAAGTTATTGAAATGAACTTGTTTTTTATATGTCTTCAGCCACCTTTAATTTTACAGTAACCAAGTATCCAGGATCTAGCTTCTTGAATTTAATGATGAGTTGATGACAACGTTTTTTTTCTTTGCAATGTTAATGTTTCAAGTCTCTACTCCTAAAAAGCCCGTAAGGGCGAGTCGTCACCGTGCGACTCCGTGGCGTCGCCCATCCCCGCATCTAGGGATGCAAGTGGGCGCAGGTAAACCTGCAAGCCTGCTAGGCCCGCCTGCGGAAAAAAGCCCAGTAGATGCCTGCAGGCTCCTGTGTTTATGCCGTGGGCTTAAGCAGGTAGGTCTGCTAAGTCTGTCGGGCTCACGCGGACAAGCCTGCAAGGCCCGCAACAGCCCACGAAGCCTGCTAACGCCCGCATTCTCTGCGCCGCCGCCGTCCGCAGAAGCTTCGGTCCACGGGTGCTGCGGCGCTGGAGGGCGTTCCTCGTCCCGGCGCGGCAACCGGAAAGGGATTGACGACGCCGCAGTGAGCGCTGACGGCGGTGAATCTGACTACCAACAAGTCGCAGCGCGTGGGCGGGACGAGGCGTGGGGACCCAGTGCGTCTATTCGCGCAGTGCGGACGTGCGGTCGCCGGCGACGGGCGTCACCCCGGCGTCGTAGGAGGCTGGGATCCGGACGGCGGCGTGACGTGGGCTTAAGAAGGACGTCTCCGGCCGGCGGCCGCCGCATAATCTTCTCTGCGGGTGTCTGCAGAGTGCCGGTAGCCGCCCATGCTCTTTGCCCGCCATTATCACCGACGAGAAAGGGAACTGGAGTGTGCGACTTGCAAGCGACATCGCGGCGTGTTTTCATCGTCGTCCATCTAGTGATTTGGATCTGTTGTGAGCTGTCAATGGCCTGCGCAGCTGTTGTTGCAGGCTTTGCAGGTGCCTGCAAACCTGCGAGTTTGTTTCCTGCGAAGCCCGGCAGGAGAACGCAGGAAGTGGAGCGGCATCACCGGGCTCCCGCAGGATTATTATTTTTCGCGTGCAGGTTGAAGCGACGGCCTGCCGGCGTCCGCAGGCACGCCTGCTTGCATCCCTACCCGCATCGTCCGTGACACCCTCCTCGCGTCGCCCAGCCCCGCGCGCCTTCCTTTCTCGTGTTGCCCAACCCAGCGCGCTTTCCTCGCGTAAATCTCCGCTGATCGCGTCCTCACCCGCAACACCCGCGCAGGGATCAGCCTAACGCCTGCCGCTGATCCTCGCTGGCCGGCTCCGTGTGATGGACGCCAGGATTTGGCCGCGCGCAGGACCTCGCCGGCTCCGATCGCGCTCTGGCGTCCTCGTCTGCGATGCCCGTGCAGGGACTCCATTCACTAGCCATCTGCATCAGTCGCCCCGCAATGCCCACCACATCGAGCATGAGTCCGTTAGCCATGATCACATTGAATTTGGTGGCCCCCTGCAGTCCGTCGGCTGTGATCGATCCAGCATCCGCGCTCAAAGCGTCTGTCCGGCGGCCGTCAAACTTTGGCCCTGCGCCAGCAGGATCTGGAATCTGGACGGAGGACAACGCTGCTTCTGTGCTAGCCACCTGATGGAGCATGGCCTCGAGCCCAACGGCAATGGAGAACCATATAGAGATAGAGCTCTCGCCCGAGTGCAAGGTCGTGGACTCGTGGACGTCCTGGTCGAGCTTGATTTGTTTTCCGTGATCAATCACCTCCCACGTCCTAAACTGCCAATGTACGAGAGTGACGGAGCGATACAGCGAATCCTACTACTTGTTCATATATATTGTTTTGTCCTAAACAAGTTATTGAAGGAATTATTGACCGCACCTATACCAATATTCATATGGTGGCTTTCACATTGTTTTCAAGCACGAGATCGAGGCTTTTGTGCCCGCATGATAAAACTGGATATTTGTTCGTGCTGAGGGGATCTTTCGGAATGAGAGGAGCACGTGAGGGACCAGTAAAACAAAAGGAGCTGTATCATAGGATAATTACGTCCATTGCTTGGCTGGCCTGATTAAGGTAGGAAATTCGCCCGTTCTTAAAATGTTTTCAACATAACACCTCAACATTGGCTGCGACTTATGTGTCTTCTAATCCGTGTCTCCATCTGTGTCTCCGAGGCAATTAACGATAAATAAATCATCCAAATTCAATTCTGATCACACCATTATGTTTGTTATGATTAGATCTTCAAAACTAAACCACATTTGACCATGTTTGGACTATATTTTCTTTTTAGAATATTTTTTAGGTTAAACAAATTATTTTAATACAAAAATATTCTAAAAATATGTATATAATCCAAACATGGTCAAGTGTGGTTTAGTTTTGAAGATCTTATTATAACAAACATAATGGTGTGATCAGAATTGAATTTGGATGATTTGTTTGTCGTTAATTGCCTCGGAGACATGGATGGAGACACGGGTTAGGAGACACACAAGTCGCAGCCCTCAACATTAGCCTAATGAATTTCTTTCCTTTTTTTTCTCCACTGATATAGGATGTTCCAGTCAGGGCCCGTTATCACGCTCCTCATTTGAAATTTCAGAGAGGTAAACAAATATCATCCAAAAATGCAGGTGGTGTCACGGTGTCTCCAAAAAATACAGTCTTGATTACTTTTGTTATTAATTGTGAATTTTAGTAATGAAATGATAATATATAGCATAGAATATAGTACTTTGAAAAATAACTATAAAAATGCAGCCTTGGCTGGGGTCAGGAAGTACGGCGGCTCCGCGTGCAGGACCACAATACGCGTGCAGAGTCACTTTTCCACATGCAGATTTGTTTGGGCACTTTGCCATCAGACTTACGTTTGTTGAAATTTAGAAGGCCGAGTCACTCTTTCAGAAAATATGGGTCATATCGCAAACTGGAATGAGCTATCTTTCCTTTTGAGCTCTTCCCAGGTTATAGCGATGTAACATAAGACACAATGCTGGCAGTATCAAGGATCTTTTAGAGGATATCCAGGTTTAGTGATACTCTAATCAAGTTACACACCTAGGATAAATGTTTAAAAAACGCTTCTGCACTGAACCCTGAGATCCTGTTGGCTTTTCATAGTTGACATGAATGTAATTCATGATTGTACCAAACAATTCAGCTCTGCAATGATCGATGGTCTAGCAGTGTAGGACATCTACTTTTAATCTAAGTACATCTGACCAAACATTTGTTGAGAAGCTCCGAGATGTTTTGTTGCCATGGATACTTAGAAGGTGTTTCCTTATTCGTTGTCCTCAAAGTCAGTTCAGAAAAGGCTCCACACAGCGTGGCCATGCTGCCGAATTCTCTTGCAAATATTAGCATGATTATAGCACATAATAGTATCGTGAAATCCCTAATCTGCCATGTCTATCATATAATGCTATGGTCTTTTTTTATTTCATCATCCATCTTTCACACGCATTCAATTTAAAAAGCTTTTCATTTGTAGGGTATATTTTGCCTTAGTATATCAAACAATTCTAGGCACAGCACTAACATACATGTGTTGGAAAGTTATTCTGGGCCGTGTTTAGTTTTCAAAAGTACTTTTTACTTCCTATTCATTCCCCTCACAGAACACGCATCCCCAAAAATTCCTTTTTCACCACTCCTATTCATCCCCCTCACATAACACGCATCCCAGAAAAAAAAAGTACTTTTTCCACCCCTTGGTTGTGAAAAGCATATGGCACCATGCCACCGCTGAGTTTCGGCAGCTATTGGGTGGTCGAGTAGGCTAACATTTCTTCTAGAAGAAGACAATGAAGTTGCACCACCTGTTACTTATTGAACGACGAGAAAAATGGTTGCTACACAGTCAAAATTGTATAAGTAGTCAGTCCTTGTAATATATTGATAAGACTTTGTATTTCCGACTAAGGTTATGGGTATGCATTTGTCGCCACTTGTCGTAAAAATAATTTATTAATAAAAATTATTTGTTATCGACTGTTAAAATTTGTTTGACCCGTAGCAACGCACGGGCAAGATGCTAGTTATATAAAAATTGCAGCTCTGAATTTTTCTCTATTAGGATTACTAATTTAAAACGATCACATATTATTCATGTTTGCAGTTGTTTTACATTCTTCGGTGCTCACGCATGAGAGATTTGTTGTTGACATTATTTATGTACCCATCAATGGCAACCTTCCTCTTGAATTTATCTCAAACACTGAGGATGTCGTTGTGTTTGAGTGATGCCGATGCCGCAGAATTTCTTCATTGACTTTACCTGGTCATGGCAAGGTTTCTTTTGTTGTTATGTCCCGTTATTTTATTTGTATATTTTCGTGGTTATTCCGTCTTATCAATTGAAGGTCTGTAACGTGGTCACTTGATTTGGCGTGTTAAAATCAGGACACTGCCGAAGTGGTTGATGGTGTGGACACATGCACAAGGCACAATGGGATGAAAGAAGCTATGTCTAGCTGCCTGAGTGACCAGTTTCAGGGCTATTTTGTTTCTGCTACGCATCCACACTGCATTCTGCTACTTTCTATTGTATCTTTTTTTATGATGGCGGACATAATGATATATGTGAAGGGGTTTCAAAAATTAACATTTCTGCTACAAAGTCAAATGTGGAGATGTTGCATACTATTTTGGTAAGTTCAGAAGAAGGTAAGGTGGTAGTGATGTTGCAGCACTTTTTTTAAAAAAAACAATTTATTTTTTTTTATGTTGTTTGGCTGTGTGTTTATTGCTGGCCTCCACATTTTTGCATTTTCCACTAGGAAATAATGCATCTAGCGATGGTCTTTATGCGAGCTTCGTATCGGTTACCACTCATATATTTATCTGTAATATTTTTTTGTTAATAAATGTGAAAATCAACTGTGTTTTGCAATAGGTATGAGGGTTAATTCACTTTCAGTGTCGCCATCCACAAGTCCATGGCTAAATATTTATGTCTATTATAATTGAGATCTGAGTAAATCGTGACATGCCACATTATATTGCATAATCTGACTAGATATGTATATCTGGTATGGTTGAGTCCTGAACAACTTGTGCTTGTGAAAACCGACATGTCTGCAATTTGGCATGAGCATGATGTAAAATCTGAAATTTACTTTTGAATAAGCTTATTTATGTATTTATTTTTCCTATCATGCTGATATCTGTATCTCCTATCCATGAGCTTTTGTTGTTGTCTTTACATCTGACTGTTTGCTTTAGCTGTTTTTAGATAGTCATAGAGCATAACTCTGTTCACTTGTATAGAATTGATGTGTTGTGTTACCTTACTAGTGAGATAAACTTGGGGATTTAGATGTATCTCACCTATGCACCCTTAGTTGATAAACATGGTCATTTCCTTAATGAATTGACTATAAATTTGTTCAAGCACTGTTGGGTTGATGGCGGCGCCCCTTGGATGATGGAAGCAGCGGTGGCGGCGGGTTATCCCGTGTACCGATGGGTCGGTACCGGGCACGAAGCTGACGGGGCTACGGGAGCAGATGCACAAGCGCTGGAGAGGCAAACTGAACGGGATCACGGGAGCGAGGAAATGAGGGATGGCAAACGAAGAGGCAATAGGAAAATAATCAACGGGATGACGGTGTTTTTACATGGAAATAATCCCCTGGTTGCGCTGGCACGTATGGAAACAATTAAAATTGTTTGGAGGGAGGATCTGAAGTTGCCGGTGGTGGAACATTGGGTATATAAGGTGGGTGGGTAAGCAAATTGTTGGGTGAAAAAAAAATAGAGAGAAAAGGTAAGAAACATTTTAGAAAGTGTATTTTTTGTGTAGTCTAGAATTTTAGACCTCCCACCTCCCCTGATAGGTGGGGCCACTGTGAGGGGTACGGGGACTTTTTTTGGGGTGACAAAGCTTTCAATTGTTAAGGATCTTTATAGTATAGATAGATAGATATCTTCTTGCTGTTATATTTATCATTTCCGGTCTAGATTGAATCCGATGGAACCGAATAAGTAGAAGCATGGCCAAAGAGAAAAACGACAATACTCCGGATGAAATAGAAACAGCCCATGCATGACACTTCTGCTTCGGCTGCATGCCTGCATGACGCGACGGGTGGCGATCCAACAGCCCATCACCAGCCACCAGGTCCAGCCGGGCAGTCACACGCATGTTATAACCTGTTAAGAAAACAAACAAGATCAACCTAAAAGGAAAGCCATAATATCTGGCATCATTTACAGAAGAATGATATCAAAATTTTAATATATGAGTGCTTAAATATACCGTGCAAATGGATTATATGGGAGCATATCTTCTGTATATATGCCTCAATGAAAATTTCCTGCATGTTCGAGAAAAAAATCCTCAACGAAAATTTCAATACCTCAACTTTTCTGTGTCTCAGAAATTATGATTTTTGGTATGATATAATTACTAATTACATGTATAAGAGTTGAAAAAATGTTGCCATGCATATGGGGTCTTCAAAAACAAAATCCACATGTAGTATGGCATGCCGATCATGTTTGGTCCCCCCCCCTTAATTTATTCCTGATTCCACCACTTAGTGTAACAGTAGTGATATGTCGAACGCAAATAATTAAACTGCACTATTCTTACATTTAAACAATGCCCTTTGGTGGATAGCGCCCTTCCTGTTGCAATAAGATCTGCATCAACCTACAAAACGAATTTCCAACCTCACAGTATGCCTTCGTAAATTGCATACAAATAATCAAACGGCTAATGTGAATGCTAGCAGAAGTACTTATATGTGCACTCCAATCAGATTGACTCTGCACTGCCTAGGACATTGTTGTCTTGATGACTAACTGTAACATTCCGTATTAACCAAGTGGTTAGTGTAATAACGTGCAAGTCACCAGTAGATATTATTGATAGTCATTTCGCCCTTTTTTTAAATAATACTACTAATAGCATGTAACTGTCAAAAAATATGTGCTGTGAACCAACCAGCACTGGTTCATTAGCCTTCCATCACTACATACTACATAGTGCTCCATGTCGCTAATGCTACGCCCAGGCCAGCAGCGTTGTCGAACGTTTCTTTCTTTCCAAAGGCTCCAGTTGGTCAACATGACTGCTGAGTCGACTCCCTTTTTTGTTTGAGGTTGTTGTGCCCGTGTCGGGGGTGCTAGCCACCAGTGCAGGATCCCGACATGCATCGTAGGCACGGCCAGATGCAGCATAGGGAGGATAATGTGCCAAATCTGCTTAGCATATATAGCTGCAAGTGATGAAGAGGTGATCCGGGGAGAAAAAAACAAATAATAATGGGATACTGAGATATCAAGAGGGGCATAACCGGAAGAATCACAACAAAACATGGTCAGTTGGACCCTGGACAAATGTTTCGAAATGGATATTCCTGATATTACGGACTTAGAGAAAAGTAGGAAAAGTGAGAAGTCTTTCATTGTGGTGTTCTAGGAATCCATATCTGGTTCTTCAGGATTTTTAGTTTTTGTTTCTGGTTAAGGAGATGATGGCTTGACTGCGATCAATACTGGACGACATCATTTTCTTGAGACCTTACATACTGATTTTGTTGTAAGCTACTTTTTGTGTTGATTTCTCCATATTTTATAATCATTTCATATTGTAATCTTGCTGATTAAAATGTATGTGTCCTATCTGTTGTTTTCCATACAGCCTAACGATATATTTCTCTCTGAAGCATCTAATATGGTTCTTGTCATGGGACCAAATATGTGAGTAGCATAATTTTGTATCTAAATTGGTTTTTCTGGCTATTCATTTTTTCTATGGAAGTTCATCTACTCTCTGAATTGTTTGCTGTTGCAGGAGCGGCAAAAGCACATATCTCCAACAGATATGTTTAATTGTGATTCTTGCACAAATTGGATGTTATGTTCCAGCTCAGTTTGCATCATTAAGAGTGGTCGATCGAATATTCATGCGGATTGGTAATGAGGATAACGTTGAAACGAGCACGGTATGTGTTTGAAATGAACGTTCTGAACTTATAATTACAAGACAAGTACATGATTGATAAATTTAACTTTATTCATTGTTCCTTATTATGTAAACTATTCATGGAGTTACATAATTACTCTTAGACTTACATTAACAGTACATTAATTAGATCGAACATAACAGCTATGTAAAACAGTTTATTATATTTTATTTTCATAACATTTGGCATGAATGGTTGTCTAAAATTCTTTGCATTTCTTTCTTTGCCTACCACCTCCTTGTTCCTACCTTGGGTATTTGAGACAGTCCTCATTGGTCATATGCCTACACTCCTACAGTATATATAGGCCTTGATAAACTTAGCATGTAGCTTGAAATCTTGAAATTCTCAAACCTGGGCAACTGAAGACAACTATTGTTGTTAAACCTATTCAGTTGATCTGCCTATCTAGTCCTTACACTTTTTTTGTGTTTGGAGCCTTAAACTGGAAATGGAAGAAAAGCTCCGAGGTTAAGTTCAGTACACAAGTTTGTTCATATTTCTCAATTGCAGTCTGCTTCCTGTGTGTAATCAGACCGTAAGCCGTGGAACGGCATGTTATCAGACCGTTTTCTATCTATTAATACAATGACACGCAGCTCGAGAAAAAAAATCAATTGCAGTATGCTTTCGAAGCAACTTCCAGGAGGTCAGATTATTCATCAGTAGGCCATAGTGTCTTCGTCACTTATTAGTAATCTGCAGCAGCAGAATTATTCTTGTCAAACTGATTTGATTGTGCAAAGTGTCTGATTCAATTATTTGTTTTCATAACTGGCGAGTGCGCATATTACCTATGTGCACAGCAGCTCCCATTTGTGTGGCGAGCACCTCAAGATTTTTTGAAAACAATATTATTATTGATGTATCTAATTACTGTAATAGTCTTTGCAGTTTATGACAGAAATGAAAGAAACAGCTTTCATCATGCAGCAGAATGTTTCTTTGAAGTATTTCTACCGCACTGCTGAATATTGAAATTGGATATTTATGGTAAGGTATTTGTCTTTTCATCGCCTCATGGCCATGAACTTACAGGAGCTTGATTGTTGTGGATGAGCTTGGAAGAGCAACATCTTCCTCTGATGGAATTGATGGGCTGCTTGATGTTGCTCTTCTGTCATTCTGCGATACCAGTGAAGGTGGTGCTTCCTATGTACATAAATTCTCAAATTTGTATTATTCACACTCTTAACATACTGTATTGTAGCCATACACAACCTAGCCAACAAGTACAGGGAAGAATATAATATGCCTAATTTGAAGATACCATACAATATCAGGCAAGGATTTTACTTCATTATACCCCAGAAGGACACTACCGATAGGCTTCCTAATAAATTTATCCAGGTATATCAACATCATCTTACAAAATCAGCTTGTTAGCTGTTATATGATAACCATTGTTTGCGAATTCTTGATAATCAATTAGGTTGTTACTTGTTAGACATGGGAAGAATGTCCACTGCTCAAGCTTGGAGCTTGCTTCAGTAAGTTAATTTCCCTGTGTCATTATTCTTAGGAAACTCAGTAATAAAACAATTGTTGCCATCCTGCAACCACGAATTTCATTTTGGTGTGGTCAAATTTTCAGCAGGATAGATGTTATCAATAGTGCATAAGTAATCAATATACTCTATCCAGTTTTTTATCTTTACATTACTGTAACTGCAGAAGTGCTTCTCTAGCCTTAAGCTTTGTGATTACTAAAACTTTTTGTTTTTCCAGAAGTAAACTTCTCTTCTATGTATTAGTGCATAACCTTGGCAACCACGACTACTTGGAATAGCTTTATGATTCAGTGTTTTATATTCCATTTTGCAGCTAAATGTTAGGAACAAGTCAGCTGCTGCTGAGTGCTTCTTCCGCACAGAACTTTGTTTGGAAGGTTGTTGTACAAATGTTAATGTTTTGTTTCTATTTATTTTTTGAGGAGTTTTACAATGCTTGGAAAAAAGGAGAACCGTTCATTCCCAAAGATCCTAGGGTGCTAAGGTGGGAGGTACCAGGAGGTACCAAGAGGCAAAGTACCAGGAGGTAGCAGGGAAAAAATTATCTGTATTAATAAAATGGGTAATCTGGTAATTTTAATATAGAATGTCTGATACGTATGTATAATATCTGATACGTATGTATAGGATCCTTCCCGTTTTTTCTTTTTGAAAATTAGCGATCCCCTTTTCTCGCTCCTCTCTGTTCGGCTCGTCCTCAGTGGATCGCAATCCTATCCTCCTCTCTGCTCGACGACAACCCCAAGGTCATCTCCGCCGCCGCATTCCTTTCGGCTACGACGACCCCAAAGTCTTCTCCTCCACTGCGACAGGCACCGGCGGCAGGCGGTGGCGTGAACCTGCCTGGGGGGAGGCGACCCCGCTGAGGGTGGTGGCGCCGGCGACGCGGTCGAGGAAGGAGACGCCGGTGAGGTTGGTGGCGCCGGCGACGCGGTCGAGGAAGGAGACGCCGCTGAGGTTGGTGGCGCCGGCGACGCGGTCCAGGAAGGAGACGCCGCTGAGGTTGGTGGCGCCGGCGACGCGGCAAATTAAGGTCGGCGTTGCGGATCGATTCGGACGACAGCAAATCAAGCTCGGGGACGCGGAATCGAGCCCCCACCGGCGTCAAATCGAGATATGTCCGCCTCGCCCCCCCCCATCGGGCCACAGCTGCAGCGGCAATCCCCCAATCCCGCACCGCGGCCGTGCCTTTAAAGGCAAGAAGCCGATGTCCGCCGCATCGATTCGACGGCCTGTCGCTGGGGAGCAGGAAGATGGAGGAGAAAGATGAGCTGGAGAAGGACCAGGTGTGGTTTCTTGCATCTTTCGACTGCGTTCTTGAGTGCTTCCTGCTTGCTTGTGATTGGGGATTGAATCCTGCCGTTGTTGGGAACTTTGGGGAGGATTTAGTGTACTGGACCCAAGAAATTGCTTGGCATCCGAGATTGTGGGGAAGGGGGTCTTGTTGTTCTTGGTATAGCGACGATCTTGTAGTGATTTATGTAGCTACACGTTCGTGCCTTGTGTATTCAATTCTTCTTGCGCTGTTCAGTTTGATGTATGAAATTGTCTTTGAAGCCCAATGCACAATCATATGAATTGCTGTGAACGCTGGATAAGTTTCGGTTTTACTTATTATTAGGGTCCCTTTGTCTGAATATTTGACTTCATTGAAACTTCTGGAACAGGTGAAATTACCAACAATGTGTCATGAAAAAAAGGTTACAAGAGATCACAGTGGAGAAAGGTATTACATGACCTGAATATCTCATAATTTTTCACTTGTCGTCCGTGGCTGGTGCAAGCATTCTTGTGGCAATGTCACGTTTGAGATGTGGGGTTGGAATCTTTCTGTCTTTTAATGTGGAATGTTGACATGCTAAATGATAAAGTTAATGGTGGCAAGCAATAATCATGTAAAAAAAATGTTTCAGAAAAAAATGCTTGAAATTTCTCCTTATGCAAACTGTTTCATCTTGGCATTAATTACCTATTGTTACAGCTAGTTATTTTAGAAATCTTAGGAATCCCTGATCCAAATTCCAGAATAATGGATTCTGATATCAGCTATGAGGTTGGACTCCATATACTATTTGTTTGGATATTATAATTGTTAGTATTTGTATGGGATCGTGATTGGGCATTAAATGGCATTGATATTCTATTGAACTTAGGAAATGTGGCAGTACAGGAAGCCTATTTAAAAAAGAAAAGTAGCCACCTTTACAACGGTAATTACTTAACAAAGAAAACAATCTGGACAAGTCTCAAGAATTCTTGTAAGGGCTGCGCTTTTGTGGCCCTGGTTTAGTGGCTCTGCCTTTGAGGGTCATCACACGCTTAGCTATTGTCTCATTGGTAGGTTCTTGTTTGACGTTGTCGGTAGCCTTTTGTAATCTCCTAGGCCGCCCACGTTTCCGCTTTGCTTTGCCCATTTTCATGGGTTGCTTGCCAACATTTGGATTGGCTATCTCTTTGACATCATCACTGTTGACCGCGCTGCTTTCATTTTCCTGTGGATTCTTAGCCAAGTATTCTTCCTTCTACAGAATGGAATGAATTTTGTAAGGAGTAATAAGCATATCTTGTAAGATAGTGAAAAGTAAATGAATGTAAAATGAACATCACATACCGTTATGGGATGCTTGTATGATTCCATTCATTTTTTGTTGCTTTCAGAAAGCATGAGACTAGAATTTATCTTCCACCTGAAAATATCGATTTGCTCCTAAAAGCATAAACAATTCCTATTTGAGTATAGCATTTAATATAGAAATGAATAGTAGCATGAAAAGTATGTTTACTATTTTGAGGACCTGTTCGAAAGGGTCTGATATTTTTTGTCCATCCCATGTCATCATATACTTCATCACGAATGCCCCACAAGAATGGCTGCAATGTGTAGTTGGCCTTTCAATAGTTGTGTTCATGTGTCAGCGAGTTAATAGTTTATAGTGAAATACATACTTGTCTTTTTGTTGTGGTATGTCAGTATAGCTTCGTTTTTCCCACTTTGTAATGTCAATGGGCTCTGTAGGTGTTAAGAAACCACAATTAATAGACTCCTGGATGCACCTTTGTATGGACTCCACCTAACACAACAAGTAAATAAAAAATAGGATTAGTGCCTTAGAAGCGGATTTGCTGTGTAATGGTAACTGGCAGCACAAGCTGACTTACGAGGGTAGTCTCCTTGTCCTCTTCACTATATTTGGCTAATGAGTTTAGGACTTGAATCTCTCTCCTTGTGAAATTCAGTACTATCAGAATCCAATGGTTACCGAGAACATTCATAGGGACAAACACCTGTCATTCAATAAATTTACTAAATTCAGTGAATTAAAGTATCCTCATTTGGTAAATGAGTAACAATACTTGTGATAGCAGACATACCATATCTCGTTTGAAACACTTATTTGCTATTTGTTTAAGCAATGGGCTGGACTGAGGAATTCCCCCCGCTTCTCCTAACAACTTCCTAGTTTGATGAGTTGTAAGGACTGACTTTGAATCAGTCTCCACGGTACTTATGCGGGCAAATGCATCAATAACCTGCAAGAGGTTTAGGAGCATTACTCATAGAAAATGTGAATAGTACATGGAGATGGGAATAGTAGTTTGGGCTCACCGCGTCACATATGAATCCTCCAGTGACATTTGGCTTTAACATACGAACTGTAAGGACATAGTCACCGACATCAACTATTTCAGCATCTTCATAACTGCATCTGATAAAACACGCCGTGTTTTTGTCATCTTCCGTCAAGTAGTAATCATCATCAAATATGGGTTTTCTTGAGAGATTATGGATCGGATGTTGAAAGTAGAGCACTATGAGACTGATTGCATGATAGAGCGCAAACGAGTCGAAATGGACTCAGCTCAAATGCAGTCCCGTGCAAAGAACAGGAAGATACAACAGGAAAAGGTAGTACGAAAATATGATATTTTGATAATTATTTTCAATTCTGCAACAAAACATATCATCTAACCTACTCACACTAAATGTAGAATACAACCGCGCATCCACCTCGCCTACAGGAGGAAGAGGAGCCACGTCGCCTACAGGAGGAAGAGCATCCACCTCACCTACAGGAGGAAGAGGAGCCACCTCACATACAGGTACAGGAGGTTGTCCACCCATTATGATTTGTGTTTTCTTTTCGTACATGATACTATGCTAGATCTTTTATTCACAATTTTGTATGCTTATCTCTCTAAATTATAAATTATATGCAGCATGCTGTTGTGATGGATTTTGTAGTCCATGTCCGGAGTCAATTTCCTTTCGAAATCAAAGAACACGAAAAGGGGATGTTGGGCGGCATGACGATTTTGGAACCTGCCACAGTCGAGTGGAGTATTCTGCATCAGCATATGGAGGACCTATTGGAGTATCACCGATATATAGGGAATGGTAATATGTATTACCTCCGCCCTGGAACAGAAGAGGTGGTGCTAATAGAGGGTCCTACACAAGTGGAGCGACTGTTGCAGGATCACGAGGGCTTGAAGACCTGCGATCTATACATTGTCACACCTGATGACAATGATTTTGATTAGGCCAGCGCTTTATCCGTCCACTAGGGGCGACATTCAATAATTTAGGAACCCTACATTTACTTTCTTCAATTTTAGTTTCAGCATCACTTATTTTTTAAATTCCTATTTGAGTTTCATACTTTGAATAAAGAATTGCATTTGTATTCCTATTTGAGTTTCAGACTTATTTGAGTTTCCACATAGCATGATCTGTGTTGCTTTTGTTTAAATTGGTATAACACCCTGCACAAACAAGATATGAAACACTGGATGAGAAGCTATAAGTCTGTAACCCATCTTAATCTTCAGTTGTATAAACACAGATTACAGAAACAAGCACGAAAAATAAAAGCAAAAGGTTCAGAATATGGTTTAGAAGCTGAAAACAATACTGGATGCTTCATGCTTGTAGAAAAATAAAAGCAAAATGTTCAGAATGTTGTATCAAAATTCAGACGACTAGATCTATTGCACAAAACTTGGAATATTCTGTATACTCCTTTTGCATCACATTTGACCCTTGCGACTGAAGAAATAACAGGTGCAGGATATGCTGACAAAACCCTTTTCCCACAGACATCTTCCACAGCTAAAAAGGGTAGACATTTCACCATCATACATAAATAAGCAATTATTTGGGCGGGCCTTGTATTTCAAAGTCCAAACACAACTTTGTTCTTTCAGTTCTGAACATTTACACGTAGCATAAACATTTTTACAGCTCTAAACGCATATTTCCTAGAAAGGCAGTGGCCATATGTACACCCACTTTACAGTGACATCCACCTTTCCTACAGCCAACCACCATGGCTGACTCCAACAGCCCTGACTTCCCTATGCTGCCGCCCCTTGTTCTCCAGACGATTTCTCGGTGGTCAGCAGCAACCCCAACTCTTGACACTGCATTAAACCCATCAGCCTGCAAAACGGGGAAAAGAAAACATTTCACTCAACTTTCTCAGTAGCGCTTTCCTTAGAATTTCCAAAATAATAAAACAGAGAAATAAAAGTATCAGACCTTTGCTGATTCCGTTGGGACAGCTCCATCACCATCAACATAGATGTAGTCTCCCTGAAAATGAAAACATGGCTCAGAGCTGCAGGTACTATATATCCAAATTAAGGGGCACCGCAATATGCACCCCATCAGCGATGATCTGCCATTACCATTTAATTTTCACAAAGAATAAGCATCAATATAAGCATAGTTATGCCACAATTTTAAAAGCAAATGAATCACCTCATTACTGGAAAGAGCCTTTTCAATCATTTTTATGGCTTCTACAGTCTCGTAAGACTCCAACAGGGCACTTTTCTCACCATTACTATCCACATTCTATTGGAATGGTGCAGCAATTGCAATCCAACTCTTAACATATTTTTCAAATACCTATAAAAGAAAAACAGCATAATTCAGAAAAGGAGATATAGTCTTGAAGCCAGCACATCTGCACAGGATGCTGAACATGGAAAATCTCAAGGAAAGATCGAAATACAAGAAGAAGTACTGACATCACTGTGCAGAGAAACAAAACATTTGACGAGCCATCCCCCCATTGAGTGAGTAATAAGATTAATCTTTTTTCCACCAGAAGCTGTGTAAATTGACTCCAACTTTTTGGAAAATCTGTCAACTGTCTCCGAGAGCCTGAAGAATAGAACGATATCAAAAAGGATGGAGAATATAACATAATGTGTCCCTCACCAGAGAATGCAAAAAAAAGGCACAACAAGTATAAACCATATCTATCCTCAGGAACCACAATCCTTGTTTTCTCGTTCACAGAAACAGTTCTACCAGAAAGCAGTGGTATGAAAATTGTTACCAGATTTTTAATCGATCTGATCAACTAATATCATTACCTTTATCAATATTATCCCTTCTACATGATGCTTCAATTTAGTGCAGACTGCAACACAAACATCACATTAAGCAACAGTCCCATCAAAATTAAGTATATAATTTAGCATAACTACTTTCCAGTCAGGTATACAGAAACATGTTGGATGCTTTGAAGGATCTTGTAAAGAAATTTACAGATTTCAAACCAGTAACAACCTTTTGTATCTTGGAGCAGGTACGTCGATTGTGTCCCTCCTGGCGACACTGACCACACTTGACAGACCTTTGCTTCTCTGTTGCCGACCTCAGTCTTTTCTTTGGGGCACCTCGGCCTGGTACATGCACAGGATCCAGAACACTGCCCATGTTTCCTGAATTGACATCTTGTGTTTGTGGAAGCACTGGGCCATACCTCATGCATTCTTCAGTACTATATGATTGCCTGCAGCTATTTTCTTCTTGCAGAATCCGTTTGAAACGCTCGTATGATCCATCTGACTGGCTGGCATTGAAGGATGCCTCGTTACTCAAATTTCTTAACTCATAGTACCTCTCAAGGTTATTTGAATAATCATACATGGTACTCTTTCTGGCAGGAGGAAATGCACCCTTTGCACTCATTGTCCACCTTGTCAGAACACAACACTTTGGCAGTTTATCAACTCCCAATATCCCCAAAATAAAGAATATGTGGGAGCACGGTGTGCCCCTGCATTCTAGTTTTCTACAAGAGCAGCGAATTCCATACAACGAGTCTTCCTTGAACTCACAAAGCACCTCACACTTGGTCTCTCTTTTATCTTGCTTAGCCACAATATATGGAATCAAATCACCTCCTCCATCCAGTACCTCAATGAGAATACACTTGCTTGCAGCTTGTATGCTCCATTTGACCATATCGAAGACCGTCGGTGTGAACACCTGTGCAGCATCTTTCTCAATGCTAGAAGCATTTGACTCTGTGAATGGAACAGACTGTGCTGCTACACCGTCCAGCTTTGCCTCTACCTCTCTTCACGGAAACCTTGCCGACTACAGACAAATTTCCTTAGAACAATCTCATTGTTGGATTTATCCCACTCAACATAGTCTTTCCGCACACTAAACCCTTTCTCGAGAGCATACTTGTTATAGAACCCATAACCTTCATCTTCGCTACCAAACACCTTGTTCACAATCTCATTGTACTCCGAGAGGGCCTCTACGCTTATATCAGTCATGTCGTCCTACCAAAGAGTTCAGGGAAACAAATAAGTCAACCTATATTTGTGGACAGCATGAAAGAGATGTTACTCCGGCATACTAGAGACTGTTTCATAAAGCTTAACAACGCCCAGATGTAGGCAAACTGATTTTAGAATTACTATCAATAAACTGAAACACCACTGCATCCATATATATTTATTAATTATGTACTATATGACAGCAAATAAAGTTTTATGCCTGGATTATATTTGTACACTGAAAAATCAGAGTGCTGAAGCATGCCACATGAAGGGGGTTGCAGAATAATGGACATCATGGGAACTTGGCTCGGTCAAGTGATCTACTAATTATTGGTTTTCTAAGAAAATATTTCCCAAAATAAAAACTTCAATCTTGGAATCATTTTGTGAGCAATATGCTCTGTAGGCGGCCATGTTTTCTTTCCTAATTGCAACTTCAGTTCTACCAGTTTAATACCTTGTGCATTGCAGGGTAAGAAAGGGGATCCCGAATTACCGGATGATGGAGCGATGCGACTCTGTCTGATCGCCGTGAGTGCCTGCAGCGATGGCTCTTTGAAAGGTCGAGCAGGCCACCGCCGTGGCTGCCAATACAAATTGGCCTGACAGAAACAGAGAGCGTGAACATAGACAATCAGGGTCAATCTGCCAGACAGCAGATCGATGAGAATCAAATAGACGCACATGTACCTGGTTCTCCTGGCTATTTCGAATCAGCGGCGGCCGGCGCCGGTGACCGCACTCTCAATCTCGTTGGATTTGCCCGACAAAGCAGGGGGGACGACGAGGCCACGGTGACGAGCCACAGCGAGGGCGACAAGCGAGTAGGCCCAGGCGACGGGCTGCGGCGAGGGTGACCACCAAGGTGGCCACGACGACGGCCTGCGGCGGGAGCGACGGATGGGACAGAACAAGGAGGGCGACGAGATGCGGCGGGGACGACCGGCGAGGAGGGCATGGCGAATATCTGCGGCAGGGACGACCAGCGATGATGCCACGGCGACGGTGGAGTGGGAGCACAGGGACGCGGCGGCGCCAAGGATGCGAAGGCGGCGGCGGCGGCACGGAGGCGAGCTCTGCGCCGGGGGCGACCGGCGAGGAGGCCACGGGGACGAGATGCGGAGGGGACGAGCGTCGAGGAGGCCACAGAGACGGTGGAGCAGAGGGAGACAGCGGTGGCGGGGGAGTCGGCGGCGGCGCTGGACCAGATGCCGCGGCGGCGGAGCAGAGGGACGCGGCGCTGTGGAAGAACGCGATTTCAGCGATTGGGAACGGTCTCGCGTGCCGTGAGACTGAGATGCAAAAAACGAAATTCCCAAAATACCTTTTTCTTTTATTTTTCTTTTAAGCAAATGTTTAGTCAAAATACGTATTAAAATCAACGGCTAAAATTAATCAAACAGAAAGTACCTCTTGGTACCTGCCAAGCATTGTAAAAGGCCTCAGAGAAGTTTTACAATGCTTGGAAAAAAGGAGAACCGTCCATTCCAAAATATCCAATGGTGCTAAGGTGGGAGGTACCAAGAGGTAAAATACCAGGAGGTACCGACAAAAAATAATTATCTTTATTAATAAAAAGGGTAAATTGGTAATTTTAATAGACAAGGTATACGGATGGATAGGATATGGATTAGACGACCTGTGGATCGATGGGAATGAAAATAGGAGATGTAACTGCTAATAGGATATGTGCCCGTGTAAAAATACAGGACACAGTAAAAATAGGAGATTTGTTAGTGGCCAGGTGTCACGATGGTCGCTAACGAACAGTTCTGGTTGCCAGGGCCCACCAAGTCCAGTAGGCATGATAGATGTGTCTTTTTTATGAAAACACCTAGCCTTTTTTAAAATAAATAAATAAATAATTAGATGAAGTGCCATAGGAGATGGATGTGGCAGGGAGCTACGAGTCAACACATAACAGTTTCGCGTGAGAAAAATTAACCCCAGATCAAAGATTATTTAACGTAAAATGCTCGATTTGACACAGTTCAAGTGATGTTTCAGTGGTAGCTTATCCTTTGCTCTACTTTGAAGACCTGGGTTCAAATGCCATCTACGTATTTTTTTCCCTTCGAGTATTTTTGTATTATTTTATGTTGGACTCCACATACAAGATGGTTATTCAGTGTGGTGCTGCAAAGTTTGTACGGTTCTTTTTAAAAGTTTAAATACTTTGTGAACATATTTACTATTTTTAAATATTAAATGGTTATGTACATGGTTAGCAAATTTCAACTATGTGTGCATTCAATAAGATTAAAAATGCACAAAAAATATGTCTACGCTAATATGTTTCATTTTAGAATATGTCAAGCATATAGGTATGAATACATCATAAACTTTTTCAACACGTATGAATCTTCCATTTCCTACTAGACACATATGAATATGATTTGGATGTTGCTGATAACATGATACATCTCTCACATAGGTTCTTATAACTCAAGTCAAACTTTGAGATTTGAATACATCAAAAAAAATTTGAACACGTATGAATCTCAAATTTGGAAGGTTTACCATAATATTACAAAATATTAACATACATTAGCATTTTCTAATGCAAAAACTTGTTTTCTTTTCTGCATTTGGGTGGAAGAAAACAAGGCATCTGAAAACAAAAATTTAAAAGCATATATTGATATTTAAATGAATATTTCATAAAAATTCATGATTTTAGAAGAAAATAGAAACAAAAACTATCAAATTTGGACATATTTTGATAGATAAATACCAGTTACAAGTTTAAATTCAGGATTAAAAAGAAAAAAGCTAGCCTTTTGTGTTCTTTATTAGTTCTGCCACGTGGCAGAACTGTATTGGCCAAACTGGGTGCACGGGGATCACTCTTAGGCGCATGATCCGCGGTGACGGCGCTTAGATAATAGTTCGCTGCCATGAGCTCGAGATGCACTGATAACAGTACAAAATATATGCTACTAAGCACAATTCCAAGAAACACATGGCTGATCCAGTGGTAAGACCAAGGTTCGAAGCTCATCTGCAATGTTTTTTTGCACGCAATTGTCTCCACCGAGCGCCCAGCTAAATAAAATGATTCGGTCAGTTTTTGTTCTTTTTTTTTTCTCATCTATATCACGTCAGATTTTCTTCTTCATTATCTTCCCGCCCAAATAAAAAGATTGGGTCAGTTTTGGTTCGTTTCAATAGATAGCAATTTGCAAGCTTTTGCTGATACGAAAACATCCCTGTTGAAGAAAATGATTCATTGTCGAGAGGCATATACAGTGATCCACTTATTCCAAATAAAGAAATAAACCAAATTTTTCTCAGAGCACCTCTGGCCCAGTAATTATTACCACCACAGTAACGCAAACAGGTGCAGAATGAACGAAGAATCCGAAAGTATGTTATTGTAACAGAAACAAGAAACAGTATTGTACCCATAACCTAGACAGGTTGTTTGTGCCTGACACACTAGTTGAGCACAAGGAAGAAAATTAATCCAACAATTACATGCTCAATTAAGGCGTGCAGAATCTAAATGGCTACCATGGCTGCAAGGGAAAGACTGCATGCTTGATGCAGCTTACGACACACCGACCAAAAATGCAAAGGAACTATACCAGGATGCACACAAATAGCACAATGACAATAAAAATAGGGAGCTCATTTATTTTTGCCAAGTGTATACATTCAGTCTCAAAATCTGTGAATCTTGAGTAGTACAATCTGTTTGGACTAGGAAGCTAAAATGGTTTCACGTAACCACAATGAAAAATGCCAAAAAAGTTGAACTTTCATTGAAAGATCTGCTAGACCATTATCTTATACTTGGGATTATGATAAGTTGGAGAATATATAAGGTGCAGATAAACTGGAGATCACTTTGGCATGAACAGAGATCTGCATTGCTGTGCTGTGCCATCGGGGCTAGTAACTGCAAATGAAAATGATACTGAATCAGCATGTGGACAACAGCAAAGGTGAGTGAATGACAATTAAAAAGGTGTGATCTCTGACAGTGAAATCATCATTTCAGACAATGAAATCTGGAACTGAAATTTCTTGCAAGTCACATATTAACAATGGAAAAGTGCCCACTAAGCTTGTTAAGATCACTGATTAACTATTAACTGTTACTCATAGCAGTTGACCTGTCTGAGCCACATTCAAGGTAACTATCTGTCCAGTTGGGTACAAACATGTAATTTTGCCTGTTGTTATCATTTCCAATTTCCTTATATACTAAACCAGTAAACATATCTCCATTTATGATAAGTGACATTCCAAATTCGTAAGCATGAGAATATCAGCTGTTGTCATACAACCAGCATACCTGTATGGAATTCAGGGAAACAATGCTTACATTTTTTAAGTCTGAATTCAGATTTGAACCATTTAACTTGACAAATAATCTTCAGCTTCAAACATCATCAGACAACAGTGATATGAAAATTGTTGCCAGATTTTTAATAGATCTGATCAAAGAAGTCTAATTCTTCGATTTGAAATAGTTGCTGCCCACGAACTCATCAATAGCTTGACTAGACATCAGAGATGCTATTACTATCAGTGGTAGGATTATCCACTACTGACCTACCTTCTTTCCAGGGATTACCTAAACAAAAAGGCAGCCTGCAGGATGTAGTAGACCAGGGTGATGGGCAGAGCAATCAGCATCCATAAATGCATATCATTACCCTTTTCAGTATAACCCCTTCTACATAATGCTTTAATTTATTGCAGCCTGCAACAGAAAGATCACAGTAAGCAACAGTCCCATCAAAATTCAGTATATAATTACAGATATATATTTTTATTAATTGTGTACTATATGCCAACAAGGAAGGTTTTCTTCCTGGATTGCAACTTCAGTTCCACCAGTTTAATACCTTGTGCATTATAGGGTGAGAAAGGTGATCCCGATTTACCGGATGTTGGAGCAATGGACGTTGGAGACTCTGTCTGATCGTCGTGAGTGCCTGCAACGACGGCCATTTGCAGGGTCGATCAGGATCAGGTCGCTGGCGGCTGCCAACACAAAGTGTACTGACAGAAAGGGAGAGCGTGAACATAGACCATCAGGGTCAATTCGGTAGACACAACAGATCGCCTGTACCTGGTTCGCCCACCTATTTCCAATCGGTGGTGGCCGGCGCCGGTGACCACACTCTCAATCTCGTTGGGTTTGCCCGAGACAGTCGGGGGAACGACGAGTCGACGGCGCGGCAACAAGCTGCGGCGAGGGCGACCGTCAAGGAGGCCACGGCGACGAGCTGCGGTGAGGGCGACCAACGACGGGTGGTAGAGAACGAAGGGGCCACGGCGATGATCTGCGGCAGGGCGACATGATGCCACGGCGACGGTGGGGTGGGAGCAGAGGGAGGCGGCGGCGCCATGGATGCGGAGGCGGCGGCGGCACAGAGGCGAAACTCGACCCGAACTGGAATAGTTCTCGCGTGCACAGTCGTGATCCAATCACGTGAGATGCGAATTTCCATTAATATCCTTTTCTTTTATTTTTCTAAAAACAAATACTTAAGCTAAATAATCAATGGTTATATTTTTTTTGATTCATTGTGGTTATAATTAATTAGACAAATAGTACCCCTTGGTACCTCCTGGTACCTGCCAAGCATGGTAAAACAGCTTATCCATGGTCCTTGATAACTTTCTGTGATGTTTTCATATATTACTTAACCTTGTATGTGGGTGTTGATGGTAGATGTGAATTTTATATGTCAAGTCAAAGGTACTAAATTTTATTGTTCTTTATGTGATTGTTATTTATAAGGCCATTGAAGATGGGCCTTTAAATTTTTCATATGGAACCACTTATTCCTCCAACTTTGAGTTAATATGTTCTATTGTTAGGTACAATGCTAAGGGATATTTCTGATTTAAGGTGTATGATGCACTTAGCAATTTTAATTGCTACACTGCATATTATTTTGATGGTCGCATTTTCCCAATTCATAATAATTGTATTACCTTGCCTAAAAAACTAACTGATCCTTTTGTTCCATTATGTATAGCATAAAACTGTTGTGCTATATTTTGCTACTTAATTTTGGTTATCATTATTATAGATGCCGGAGGGAGTTCAGGATGCCTAGCAGAGCGAAATAATGCCCAAAAGTGCTAGCAGTAGTGCAGCCAAGAGTCTTTGTGAATAGCACGAAATGGAGAATGCAAAGCAGTGAAGTTTGATAGGTAAACTGATTGTCTCGTTATACTGTTTTGAACTCTTCCATAACAGTAGAAGTTAGGCACCATTCAATTTGATAAACTCAAAATTAAGTCAGTTGTATGCTCTTGTGTATGTGCAACTGACCAAAATACAGGATTTTCATATCTGCTTCTAATAAATTATTATACATCAACTGTGATTAGATTGTGTGATTGATGCATCAAATAGTTGAATTATTTCTGACATGTTATTTAAACTTCTTTTTTATCATGTAGAATCCTTTAGACTTGAGGCCTCCTGTGTGATTTGGCACTGCTGTAGACTTGAGGCCTCTCCTGTGTGAGAATGTACCAGAGGTTTAAGTAGTTCTTTCATTCATTTTCTTGAGGCCTCTCCTGTAGCTTGGCACTCCTGTAGACTTGAGGCCTCTCCTATGTGAGAATGTACCAGAGGTTGTAAGTAGTTCTCTCATTCATTTTCTTGCAACACCACTAAATTTTTGGTTTCTTGTAAAGACCAACCAGGTGACCAGACTACTGAAAATTTGCTTTGCTGGTGAACATATTTTTTGTTTGTTAACAGATTTTTCTTGTAAGGATGATTTTTTAGTGATTAGAAATATTTAGGGATTGATTAGCAAACCCAAATATTTTTGAATTGATGCTATTTTGCTTCGAGCTTGACTGGCAGTACATTTTGGTGATGCCTAGAATGTGATTGTTGTTTGTCCTGCTCAGTCAGTCAGTGTTTATGTAATGTAGATTGTAAGACTTTCAAGAAACCAAGGCCTTCGAATGAGAAGGAGCATCTTGATGCTAAGCTAAAGCTGGTTAATAAATATGGCCTGAGTTGCAAGTGTGAACCGTGGTGTGTGTATTATGGGAGGCGCTGTGGCGTGTGCTTTGTGCTTTGTGTGAGCATTTGGTAAGTTCCACTTTTCCACGATTTTGTTTCATGGGGATGTAGATGAATTAGGAAGTGATAGACTCTTGCATGCCATTGATGACGGACTTTGATTTGGAATGATAGTTGCTTATTCTTTCTTTTGCAGAAGTGGTACCTACTGATATTTGTAGACACTGACCATAACCTTAAGTTTTTGTACAACTTCATGCAATTTCAACCCACCACTGTTTGGACGCCTTCATTGGAAGACATTCAGGCATGTTCAATGTTAGAAGGTAGATGTGAACTTGAGGTATGAGAAAACTTGGTTGTATTTTGTTTGTATCATGCACTTCTCTAATCATGTATGTACATAAAGCGGAATAATTACTGCATCGATTTGTTTGGTCAGTCAAATGTGGCAAACTGAAAATGTAGATGCATGACTGTTGCAATTGTGTTGGCTAACAACGTCAGTGGCAGAGGCAAAGCCAGAACATGGAACTACCGAGGTCTTTTCCATTAGATGTTGGGGTCAAACACTTGAATGACCAGTGTTAAACAGTATTTTACAGTTGATCTGCCAAAGTTCGTTGGGGTCCGACGACCCCAGCGCCATAAGGTAGCTTCGCCCCTGGTCAGTTGGATTGTTAATGTTACCATTCTCCTTATTCTGAGTGATGAAATCCTAGCATCCAAACTTTGCATGTAAATTAGTAGCCAAGTCTATAAGGTCATGTAGCTCCAAGTTGTTAACTTGAAATGGAGTCTTTATGCTTTGCTGGCTGGCTTCTCTTATGTGGGTGCTATGATCATTCAGCATGCCCTCAGACCGGGGCTTTTATGATTCATCCATCCAGAAATAAATATCTAATCCATGTTGGGTTTTAAGAAATACTCCTCTGTTCCAAATTATTAGTCATCCTGGATTTTTACTAGATTCATTAAAGATGATATGAATCTAGAAAACTATATGGCACCCGGAATGACTAATATTTTGGAACGGAGGGAGTATTAGGCCAAATGGCCATATTTTTTCTTACCTTGAACTGCAATTATAAGTTAGTTAAAGCTTGCCCATGGTTGCTTTCTTCCCATTGCTACTTTTTTTTTTAATTTATCTTTGGTGTTGACAGACAAACATGTGCAGTTGATTTGTGTTGAGACAAATAAAAGTTTTCCGTTGCTGCTTGCTGTGCAGCCGCAGCTCTGCAGCTGCCGCCGCCTCTAGAGCAGCATCAGCAGCCAGCACAGGAAAGCCGAGGGTGCGGCCATCTGGCAGCTGCGCCAGCAGCCATCCAGCCCACTAAAAAAACTGGTGGCTACAGTAGGCTTGCAGCTACAGCTGAATGTCTGACCTGTGCAGCTGCAGCTGTCCAAAAATCACTAACGAACACACCCAAAATGATTAGCCTCATTTTAATGCATTTTTTTATGCTATACCTACTCTATGAATTTGCATGGCTGTGTAAAGAAGTTCCAAGGTTGTTCCATTTTGCTATATTAGTCTATAATACATGCAGACTTTGTGAACATGCTGTTCTTTTCAAAATAAGGTTGATGCCGGCGAATGGAATTATTTGAACTACAGCAAAGGTAAAGGATGATATGGAGGCAGACTTCATGAAGATGTTGTTTTATGATAACACCTTTGATGTTGTTTATGTCATTGAGGTGACTTGTCATGCACCTGACCCCATAAGATTTCATTGTTCTATTTTAATTATCACTCTTAGTACCAAGATTATCATTTTCTTTGATCTTTGTAACTAAAAAGTTAAATTGGTGTTTTTGTTGCAAAAGGTTGGCTGCTATAACGAGATGAATCATGTGTTCAAGCCTGGTCTGCCAGATATAAGAAGCACTCATCAATGTCTTCGGGAAGTAAAAGATGCTGGATTTGAGGTAAGAGATATGCTACAGTCCATGTGGGTAACCATCAATAAAGCAATATACTGCTATTGTTTCTTTCTTGTAGATACCATTGAGTTTCATTGGTTAGCCGTTGGGTGTACACATTTAGATGTGTAACTCTTTTTCTTTTTCTTCATGCAGATTGTTTGGGATAATGTCTTGCTGAAGATTTCCCCATTGCCATGGTACGTGCCCTTGGATCCAAGTTGATTTTTCCTGAGTAGCTTCTGTTTGACATCTATGGGATGTATGATCACTCGCACGATGGTGAGGCCAATAAATAGTTTGTGTGTTTTCATATAATATCTCATTTGTTCCGCACAAATCAAATATGCTGTCATTTTCTCTCCAAGGATGAAAACTGACAATTAGGCAATAATAAAAGTTTTATGTCTAGGCATTTAGCTAGAGTTTCTTGTTAAAAAAAATTTCAGGTCAAGACATTAAAATATGTTGGTCTTGCTCCACAAGACAGTCAGACGGTCTCCAATTTGAGAAAGATGCTGAAGGTCTTGTAGAGGGTGGCAAGTAAGTCCATCTGAACTACAAAGCAGAATTGCGTAACCACAATTCCAGTAACTCCAATACTATCCTGTTTTGTTACATTCTCTCTTGTTTCCTTTTTAATCAGGAACCACTGGAAGGAATCTTTACACCACTGTACTTCTTTCTTCTTCGGAAGCCTCTTTCAGAATGAGCCCCTTCAGTGCAATCTTCAAGTACTAGAAAATTGTCTGCTCCAATCAATTCTGTATTGATTCCGTTCTGTGTTTCTAAGTCGTGATGTGAAAGCCAGGAGTAATCACGTAGAAGCTGGATGAAGATGCAAATGAAGAACGAGTGGTGGGAGACGGCCGATGGGCAGCGGGAACAAAGAATCAACGAGGGTTAGCATGTGGGCAATGGTCGAGGCTGTCGGAGCATCATGTCGGAGCCGAAGAAGGCGCTGGTAAGACCTTTTGATTTCTAAATATTGGCATTAGTATAGGGAAGCGAAGTAGGGCGGTAGCACCTGCCAGAGCCGGATGGAGGTGTTGGCGGGGGAGACAAGGTTGGACATCGGGTGCAGGGCACGCAAGCAAGCATAGCAGGATGTGGAAGAAGGAAAGAGAGAAGGGGGAAGATACTAATGGTTGTGTATGATGATTGAGAGATAAGTGTTTTTCAACCAGTTGGAGACATGTCTAAATAAAATTGCATTACTTATTACATTGACTTATTGTATCAATTATTGTATTGGTAATTTTAAAAGTTTATTTTTGATTGTTTCTTCTTTTTTGTTATCACACACGTGCTGGTGGTGTTGACGCACTTTTGGTCAACACATGAAAGCGCTAGATCATGCGGTCGTCGAACTCTCCTCGCCAGAGCTTCTGAGAGCAGCCGGTCAGACCGTCTGTAAGGGCCGGTCAGACCGCCTGTAGCAGGGGCGCCGCGAAAGACTACGATCACAACCTCGGGAGGGACCCCGTCGGAGCCTGCGAACCTAGGGTTGTTCTAAGGTCGGCAAGGCCACTTAGAACGTCCTAAAACGCTGTAGAGACGAAGAAGGAAAGCAAAGAGGTTGGAAAAGTTAGGATTTGGAGATAAAAAGTAGAACGGTGATTTGTACGATTGGGTAGAGGTCCTCAATTGGCCACGGCCCTTTATATTTATAGGGTGGGGAGGTCTTGTCCCGCAAGGAAGTCCTTGTACATATCTAAAAATGTGAAAAAACCTGATTCTACTCGGACTCGGGGATAGACGGTCAGACCGCCTGTGACAGGCGGTTAGACCGCCTGGCACATTGTCAGATCGGCTACAGGGCACAGCCGGTCTAACCGCTTGTACAGGCGGTCTAGACCGGCTGTCCCAGCCTGATTGGCTTTAAGCCATTTTTGGTCGTCAACAGGTGGCATGTGCACACTACTCAACTGATGTTGCAAAAATTACTCTTGTTTTCTTTGTACGGAGTGTGGGTTCATGAACATCTACTTTTAATAATTTTTGTAATAGTTCATGTTACTCAGTGGTTTTTGCAGGCAACCATATTTGGAGACAACTATGTTCCAACCTGTGCAAGTGATTTTACCTCTATGAACTGCATGAGCATTACATTATTTTTACACTTTCGTTCCTGTGATGCAACATATTTATGATAACAATTAAAATTAAAGGATTTGAAAGATATATAAAATTTGTAACAGGCATAAAAGGGCTTAAGTGAGAGATGAAGTTGACAAATCTTGAGTTTGGCATCATGGACAGTTAGCTGTACATACATACTTATAATGACTTAATGTGAGTAAACAGTTTATAGAGAATTGTTGGTGTTTATGTGTGCATACATAGTGACTCACTTGGTTTTTAATTAATGTTAGGACATCATTCGGACTATGAGTGATAAACATTATGGAAAATTGGACTGGATATGCTCTATCTGATAATGTAACAGGTAACTCATAGAGGAATCATGTGTTTTCTTTGTAACCTATACTACTTTGTAGGATGACGTACAAGGTTCGGGTTTAAGCTACCTGCAATCTTGTGTGACTAGAAATTAAGCAAATGAAAATAGAAGGTCCAAGTGATGTTGAAATTATGATACTCTGAATGAGGTACCTGAACCATCAAACTCATCACATAAAATTGTGCCTGTAGACTTTCCATTGGTGTAACAACAACAAAAGCACGAGCTACCATGTGCATTAAGCACCTATCTCATATTGACATATAATGCCAAATATCTAGATAGGGACATATCTGGTGGAAACCAACTTTCTATAGAAACTTCAATCTGGACCATACGATGTTGATCTAAGGGCGTGCCCAAATCAGGTGGAAGGGGTGATTTGCAAAGCTGCTCAGGGAGGTGGGAGGGGGTGATTTACAAGATGCTTTTGCAAATCACCTCTCCCACCTGATCTGGTCGCGCCCTATTTTTAGTTTCCACAGAGAGATCGGTTTCCACAGAGAGGTTGGTTTCTATAGTTTCCACATAGAGGTTGCCTATTTAGATTAAGACATTGATTAAACACACAAAGAGTAAGTTGGGAATACTTTCATGATCCGGAATCACTGCCCATTGATTACTTGCATCTTTGTTTGTTTGCAAGCAGTCAGCCTAAGACCAGTCTCAGTGGGGGTTTCATGGAAATAAATAGGTTGCCACATAGACAAATATGATAACATGGGGCTGTATTAATGAAGAAAGAGAGAACAATCGTTTCATCAGACACGACCTGGCTCCGGTTACCGAGACTACCGTGACCCCACAACCCCGCACGGAGGGGCTTCTTTCATCCCCGATGCGCGCAACAGAGATCCTATGTGCCGCACACCACATGGTGGTTCAACGATCCCGCCATCGCGTCCGCGTCCTCCGACGGGCGACTGTCCACCTCATCGCCCCCCTGCCGGCGCTGGAGCAGCGCTTGATAGCGGGCAACCAGAAGAAGAAATCTCCAACATGGAATCCCCATCGCCGGCTCTATCTGCTGCCCTCACGTGCTCAGTTTCTACAGATCCATGGTAATTACGTGCGTAGAGGTGGCTTCCGGCAAAGCTGATGTCGTCTGTTTCCCTGTTTCTTCGTCTCTGCTTTGTCTTCTCCTTCCCAAAAGTGAGCCTCTGTTTCGCCCACCTCTAGTTTGATGGAGGCATGGAGCCAGTGTTTGGTCTAAGTTGATGATATCTTGTTGCCCCTTGATGTACCTCAAAGTGTTCGATCAAATGTTTGTGTGAAATAGCCGTGTGTATTTTCCCATAGAACATCCGATTGAGCGAAAATGATGCTTGTTTAATTTAGTTTCGTCATGCCTCCGATGAGTAATGCATATATGCAACTGATCCATTTCCTGTCATCTTGTCCTGTGGCTCAGATCACGTGGAGGAGTACTGGGATGACACTGATGATGCTCCTAGGTGCTCAGCAATTCCAAAAAGTCTATAGAGTCTTCGTGGCACATTTGATCCCAACACAATATACAAATAAATGGTGTACCTTATCTATGAAACTGTGTCATGAAACTGTGCACTGAGAGTGACAGTTTCATCCCCTAGAAAAGCTGATGTGGCTGACTTGGTAACTGTGTCCATGAAACTCCCACTGAAATTGGCCTTAGACCATCCGACCTTGCTTACATGGATTTAGGTACAGCCCCATTGATTGCTTTACATAAATGTTCCAGTACAAATATATCAAGACTGGTCTGTGCTGCCTCTCAAATCTTGGAGCTGCATTATTTGTAAACTATCTTGCAATGCTTATCTTTATAGGTTGGTGGACATATTTCGCATATTTGCCCCATATTGTCACGGTCCCCTTCTGTAACCGTGCCGGTGGCACGAGCACCCTACTAGTTATAGATACAATAAGAGGCCAGGATTCATTCCAGGTCAAGAGCTAATTTACTCACAATAGTGACACCAAAAGACCAAAAATCAATCCACTAGTCAAGATGTGGGGAATCATTCCGGGTCTCTTGTTGTATCTATCATGTGTAAATTAGTTCCATTCCGGGTCTCTTGTTGAATCCAATGGAACCGAACAAGCCCTTATTGATAAATACAACTAGAGACCCGGAATGATTCCACACTTCTTGACTAGTGTATTGATTTCTGGTCTTTTGATATCACTATTGTGAGTAAATTAGCTCTTGACCTGGAATGAATCCCGGACCCTCTTATTGTACCTATCATAATTTTCTTATTATATTTATCATTTCTGGTCCGGATTGAAACCGATTGGAACCCGACAAGCCCTAAATTAGTTTTCGACCCAGATAAATCCCGGTCTCTAGCTTTACCTATCATGAATTTCTTGTTATATCTATCATTCCTGGCCTGGATTGAATCCGATGGAACCGAACAAGCCCTTATGCTAGAAAGTCACAGCTTTTCAGATTCCTAATTTGGGATCTTTAAAGTATATTTTAATGGTAATTTGTAAAATCTTTTTTTATTGGATGTCAGTACAAAATCAAGTCTGGAGAATGCCACAATACTATATGTCAGCACGAAAATATAATAGAAATGTATATGAGGCTGTTATAGAGATCAGAGGTTGCAAAGCTTATTTGCTTTGTGTCTGTAGGACATCATTGCCAACTCCTCTGTTTGCATGACCATGCAGCTGAGAGGATTACTTGAACCAGCAATGATAATTGTGTTGTTTTGTAGGTGTCCAGGTTGGAAAAATGAAATGTAAATGATTATTGCATATATGTCCTATTTCAGTCACTGCTTAGTTTCTAGATTCAACTGTTACGAAAAGGAAAATAACAGCAGAAAAAAGAAATTTGAATCTTACAACATGTCTCTTGTTAATTGTAGAAAAAAAAACAGAACACATCTCTGAAAAGGCAGATCTGTTATATATAAACCAAATAAAATAATTTTAAAAATGTTAAATTAAGAACAAGAAAATAAAAAGAAAAGGACAGGTGTTGGTACCAAAATTGCTTCCTGAGCAGCTTGCTTTTTTATAGCTCTCTTCACCTGTTATATTGATACTTCTTAAATATAATCGCACTGGATCTTCAATGGAAGAAAAGCTATGTTCAAAGTTCCAAGTGCAAGTAATAACTTTAGTCTTATGCAACCCAATTCCAAATCCAACCAATTTGCAGTTCAAGATGGAGTATATATGTGAACAATTAAATCATAGCTGCTCATGTCTTGATGCAGCAACAATCCTCTAGGCAAACAAAGACTATTCCTCTCTCTCTCTCTCTCTCTGTGTGTGTGTGTCTGTGTGTGTGTGTGTGTGTTCATCCATTTTTTTTCAATAAAAACACCACTTTGGTAAATATATGAGCGATAAAAGTATGCTAAACATTTTCGTCCTCAAGGAGCATATTAGCACAAATTAAAAAAAAAAGCAATTTACTATTTATCCAGATCAAATAGATAGAGAAAGAGGGGTTTGGACTCACCTTGCTTAACTGACGGGAAGAGACGAGCACAGAGTCCAGCAAAGATGAGCACTCCGTGCAATGGCCAATGGAGACATGCACAATTAGAAACAGGATGTCATGCAGTAACATATGGACGGAGAGGCAAGGTGCTCTATCAATCATCATGTCCTCCATTGAATCAGCAGATTACTTTCCCATGTCACACGTTCATCTCAAAACTATTATGTAGAAGAATTTTCAGGAATAAGTTCATTATACCAAGATAATTTATGCAGTGATCATCAAATTAAAATAATATTGTATGAAAGTATTGTACAACCTCAATAGCTTATCTTAAGAGAGAAATAAAGCTAACTTTGAAAAGATAAGCATGAATGGGCAAAAACACTTGTATGAAACTTCAAGCTTAACAGAACCACGGCAGGAACATATATAAACTAATTTGATATACATGCTATTAGGCATACAACTTATTTCTTGTCATCAATCCAACGTGTATGAGCAATCTATAATCTGTAAACTGATCATTGTTCAGTCCACCTGCAGACCCTGCTGAAAAGGAATAAAAATAAACCCTAGGCAGAGTTGAGATCGAGACAAAGAGATGTCGTACATGTCAACGAAACCCCCGCGCGCCTGGACTTTCCAACCGGCCAGATGGGCCTCCTGAAACCACCGACGCCGGGGCGTCAGGCCAGCCGGCGTTCCATCCATCGGCATTGGTGGCACTGGCATCCCCATGACCCACTTGGAGGTTGAAGAACAGAAGCCACCGGCCACCGCTGCCGGGTCACCTCCGAAAGGCATGCCAGGCTGCTCGCTCCCCGGTGGTGCCGGAGGTGGCAAGTCATCATCACGCACCTTCGTCGAGCAGCAACCTCTCATGCACGATGTTGCTGAACAACGACGCGGGCACGACGACCACCACCTTGGCGGCAAAGAGCGCGCCAGCCACGCTGGTACCGACGACCTGCACTGCACCTGTTCACCAGCCAGGAACGCCGTGAGGCTGGTGGCCCCAGGTGGCCTGGTGCCGGTGGAGCGTGGCCACCGTCGGCGAGGCCGTCGCCGGGCCGGTCTGTGACGACTGCGGCTGGCGGAGCGTGACAATGGCGACGGACCCGACGGCGGAGAGAACGCAGACGCCTCGCTGCCGGCGGCGAGAGTAGGCTGTGAGAGCCTCGAAGACGTCGCAACTGGCGGTGACCCACGATTGCGGTGGTTGCATACAGATCCTTCATCCTTCGCCCAGAGCTTCCCTCAGACTCACAATACGGGGCGATTTTTATTTTATTGCAGGGGCTGAATGCGAACCAGAACAACATGATGATCTTGAAGGAGAGCTGCACGGACGCGTTGGGGTGGTCGCTGGTGGTGTACTCGCCGATCGACATCCTGGCGGTGAACGTGGTGATGAGCGGCGAGGACCCGTCGGGGAATCCGCTGCTGCCGTCGGGATTCGCCATCCTGCCTGGCGTTGGGCGGCGGCGCCGAGATGCGTCGTCACCGTCGCTTTCCAGATCCTCGTCAGCAACCTGCCGTCATAGAGGCTCAACGTCTCGAGTCCGTCGCCACTGTCAACAGCCTCATAGGCACCACCGTGCAGCAGATCAAGGCGGCGCTCAACTGCGCCGGCCCCTGAATCGTCTATCGTCTTCCACCTCCGCCTCCCCCCGCGCCATGCCAGCCGTCACCACAGGAGGGCCGGCTCTATAGTTTCAAGGGCCACTGAGCGAAGTTGACACTACGGGCCCTTTAGTAATTATTGTTTTTATTATTGATAGTATACGAGAAGAGATATTAATAAACATATTTATTTTTTGAGTAGAAAATACATTGGTGAGAAAAATAAAGGGTATAGTGGGCGCCAACAACTGCACGAGGATGACCAAATCAATCCCCCCTCCCCATTGGTCGTCCTAGGCCCACCCATCAGCCCTGAACAGCGGGCCTCTTGTGAGGGGTAAGGGGGTAGTATTTTGGGTGAGAAGTGTCATCAATTTGTTCGATCCTTTATAGTATGGATTAAGCAATGTGATTTCTGTACAAGGAATGATACGGGACAAAACACCTAATCATCTCAGAAAAATTACCAATATAGATGAGAACCGATCTTCTCTACGACAGCAATCAACTGGCTGCTTCAGATGAGCAATGGATCAGCATCCATGTTGGGTATGTACCTTGTCTGGCAGCAGGCCTAGGGCACCGTCCACGGTCCACGGAGACGACAGGCGTGAGCAGCTTCTTGCCGTGCAGCCCAGTACCTGATGTAAAAAACAAATATCTGATGGTCGCCTTGCTTATTGGACTACATCAACGCCGTGGTGGTGGAAAAAAGAAAAGAGCTAATCAAGCTAAAAGAAAATTAAAAATATCCAGAAGTGAAGGCAAAAATAAAGGAAACAAATACGTGAACTTCCTCATGATCATAGAAAAAAAAATAAAATAGACATTCATATGGCGATGAAAATAATAGATATGATGATCAAAATACGTAGTAATTTATAGTTTTCATTAAATGACCTGGTTTTTTTTGTACCGACAGACCTTGACATGAACGTCGATCTTCTCGTATGTACCTTGGCCGGCAGCAGTTCACCGTCTCCGGAGACGACGGACACGAGCGCCTTATTGGTTGCGGGGATGCCATGAGCAGTAGCGAAGCCGGTCGGCAGCAGTCTGTCGACCCCGAGACGCCGAACGTCAGCGTATTCTTCGTTGCAGCAACACTGTCCCTAGAGATGACAGATGCGCAAGTTGATTCACTTGAAGCCTGGCAGGTCTTTGGCCCATCTTTTATTTCTTTTTAATACCACACCTTTTATTTCCTTTTAACACCACACCTTTTATTTCTTTTTAATAACACCTTCATTTATTTTCTTTATTTCTCGCCTTGATATAAGGGGCTTTCTATTTTTTTCATTGAGATGGGATGTAGTGAGAGCAAGGGAAAATGTTTTCTATTTTACTTCTGCTATTGGGTGTATTTTTTGGTGAAAAAAATTTGGGGATGAGGAGGTGGGAGGGGAGTTTTTTAACTGGGTGAGGACGATCAAATCAATCTCCCCCCTCTTTGGTCGTCCTAGGCCCACCGTTCAGCTCTGGTGGGTGGGTCCGCTGTGAGGGGTAAATGAGTGTGTTTGTGGGTGAGAAGGGTCCTCAATTTATTCAATCCTTTATAGTATAGACTAGCTATAACAAAAAAAAAATATAATATTTTATGGAAAAATTGAATAAAATGAGTGGTTAAAGTTGTGATAGAAAAAGTCAAACGACTTAACGTAGAGAGTATTTTTTTAGGTTGGATGTCTTGTCTTGGATGAATGTTTGCGATGTGGGAAGATGAACAGGCAGCGCGAGTTTTAGTCGGGCCTTGGCCGTTGAGCGGCTTGGGGATTTAAGGTAGCAGGACGAGCGATCTAGATGAATTGTGCGGTATCAGGAGGTGTCCAGAATATCGTCGTGGCCTGTATTGTACTGTAGATGAACGGCACGATATCTATTCGCACTTGAACGGACGGCTAGGAATATTAGATGACGTGGTTCAATACACGCCCCAATGTGGTAAAAGGACTTTTCTTTCTTTTTCGTAATTATAATGGGCCAATTGCTGCTTCACGTTGCTCGGTTTGGCCCGGCCCAGCCCAGCCTAGTCCAAGACAATTCACGTTCGGCCTGTTAAATAGACGACCAGTATAAAAGGATACTTCTCCCCGGCCAGTCGCCACCTTAACCTAGCACCCCGCCGCCGGTCGAGTCTATCGTGAGGGACACTGCCTGTGCTCCTCTCCTCTCCCCCGCAACAGCTCCCGGCCGACGGCGCCCGCTGGCCTCCATGTCCCCCCAAAATCCGAGCAGATTCCACAACTCCTGGTCCAGTCCACTACCCGACGTCGTCTCCTCTAGATCTGGTGTGTCGTCGTCGCTCCGCTGTGTCCTCCCCCAACTCCACGCCGACACCAAGAAATAAGGTAAACTTAATCTCCCTTTTCTCGTGGATATACACGTGCAACTTGTGGTTGGGAAAGTAGTGATTCTTACAAATCAATATGGGCATCAGCAAATCTGTATTCAGGATCAGTGATTAATTGTATCCATTCCACAGGCGGAACAGCAGAGACTGATTGAAGATGTTGAAGATGGAAAAGTTGCGGCCGTACGTGTGTGTTGCGGTGAATAATTTCACCCGTGGAACATACCCTGTTCACCGCATCGACGCATCGGGTTTGTTCTACCAAAAAGATCAAGGGAAGGTCACTACAACGCCTCCCGTTGAACATCCACTTCCTCGCCCTTGCATCAGCTTCAGCCCTTCGCCCTGCCGCTCTGGATGTGGAGTCCTGGATTTCTTGGGCTTATTCGGCCTCTGCCAGAAGAGAAACCTTCTGGCTGCCGTGGACTACCAGGGCGTTTCCCGAGTGTACGACGTCGATGACTGCATCGTCAACATCACCCCTGCTCCTCAGGAGCCCAAGTGCTGTGAACCTGTCTCTATTGATCTTGGTGGCGCCTTCTACGTTCTGGACCGGCAGCTGATCCCAGGTAGACAGAAATGCTTTGAAGCTCTCACCTTTGGCCCGCCCAATCTGTTTGGGACCCCACGCTGGCACTGGCGCAGCATCCAGCCACCTCCTTTCATATTTGATCCTGGCTACGAGACCACCAGAATTGGTGCTTACACAGTGGTTGGTGACTCCAGCATCATGATATCCACGCCACTTGGTACCTACACCTTTGACACCATGAGCAGCTCTTGGGACAAGGCAGGCGACTGGGAGCTGCCCTTCCATGGCCGTGTTGAGTTCTTCCCGAAGTACGGCGCATGGCTTGGCTTCTCTGCCCAAGACAACCGTCTGTGCTACTCGTCGAAGGTTGGAGCTACTAGGCATCAACCGGTATTGGACATGGTCTGGGATGACCCTAACCCACAGCTGCTTTCAGATTATCCTAACCCACAGAGGTATACACACATTGTCAAGTCTCAACTTGTGCATCTGGGGTCCTTGGAGTTCTGTCTTGTCAGATTGTATGAGGATGTGGAAAATGAGCTGACTGAGCATGGGACCATTCCTCAAATGGAGAGGTTCATTGTGTTAACTGGACTGGTTCTGAAGCCCAGCGAGTCTGGCAGTGGAATTGAGATGATACCACACAAATCTCAACTCTACAGGTTTGAGGGAGTATCGAACTGTTGGATCCTTTGAATTGTTGACAGGTATCTCCTTTTACTAAGTTGTTTTATGGAACCATTTTCTTACTTGATTTGTCCTATGAATTTGTGTTTTGTTTTTTATGTAATATTTTGGCACGTTATGGAGCTTTTGTGCTACTGTTGAACGATTAATGATACATTGTACTTTAATTTTCTTTTAGGAGAGAGTAAAGATGGTTTTGGAAGATCTTTGAAGTGGGTAGGAGTTGGAACTCATGATTGAAAGGACATGAGGGATGAGGTTTTGCCACGTAACTATGATGGCATTTTAAGGAATATCCTTGCGTCACATGTCGTGTTTAGGGCAGTTATGGTGGTGAATGAGCTTTAGCTATCCATGTTTAGCATAGCGTGGTTAGAAAAACTTCATTGGTATCTACATTGCTGGAAGCATCAGTACTTGTAATAGTGACTTCCATGGTGTAAAACCTTGCTGGATTGTGGTCGTTAGAATGTGTTATTGCTCAGTTAATCAAATAGCTAGAAGTTATACCATGCCTAGCGTGGTTAGAAAATGGCATCCACATTGCTGGAAGCATCAGTACTTGTATTAGTGACTTTCATGGTGTAAAACCTTGCTTTTTTTTATTGAACCTTGGTGTAAAACCTTGCTGGATGGTGGTCGTTGGAATGTGTTATTGCTCAGTTACTGGGTCTTCTATGCCAATTAGAAGCATCCGTGCTATCCTGTCGCTCTGCTTTAGGGTGGGATTGGTTTGCTGTCTCGCACCTACCACCAGGCTGGGTTAGGACAGAATTCTGATAACTCTTATGATCCAAGAGAAAAAGGAAGTGTTGAACGAGCTATAAGATTAAAGTAACCATGCGTTGTGTTTGTAGAAAGTGTATATCCACGCCATACAATTGAAAAAGGAAAAAATGTCGTACAGTTGAAATAGAAGCATAGGAGAATTCCAGAATTTAGAATGACATACCTCGCCGGCGATCTCAAGAACGCACACGCACACAAGACTAGCTCACGAACGCACTCACAAGCGGACGGCTAGGGTTACAACTGATTTTTTTAGTTGGGGTTACGAGATGTGGATCGATGGAAATTTTGATGGGCCGTTAGATTGTTACTAGGCCTCAGCTCGTTCGACTTGGCTCGTTTTTTCTTTGAACGAATTGCCATCTCGGCTCGAAGAAATGATACTCGAGCTAACGAACCGTGAGCTTTGGGTCCAGCCCTAGTAGCAATGATGGTGTCTGATATTCCTTTACCTAGTTCTTCGCGTACGAGAGCTCCTCAGAACACCTGCACTTGGGAAAAGCACAACCGAGCGGCTGGCTGTGCAGCTACAACACAAGCCGATGAAAATGATTATAGGCGAATATGCCTTTTGTGCAATTCACAGGCTGTAGGATCGTGCGATTCAATTAATATTTTTTCATTGTTTATGTATGGGGCCTGTCTACCCAATAATCGGATGTTTCACGTTTTTTCTTCTTGCTTTTTCGTCCCCACACCCGCTTCTTCGTCCTCCGGTGCGGGCGGGCTAGAGCTCCACCGGTTCCTCCTGTCGCCCGCCTTCCGCCACGGGCACCGTCGTCGTGCTCTCCCCCTTTGCGGCACCGTCCAACCGCCCAGTACCGCTGGTCTTGTCTCCCCTGCGCCCACCACCACCGTCAGGCCAACTTGTCGCCACCTCCCCCTCCTTCTAAGGCCCCGCCTCCTTCTAAGGCCCCGTTTAGTTCACCTAACTTCTCCCAAAAAATACTATTCATTTAACTCTTTTCTATTTATCCCATCCCTCTTACTCACAGAACACGCTTGCCAGCACGATCTACAGTGTTTTTCTGGATCTACAGTGTTTTTTCTTCCAATCTAAACTGATCAACGGTGAGCAGCCGTCCTTCCCCTCGGCAACCTCGAAACCTCTGACCCAAACCCTGATCCCAACGAAATTGGCCAGAGCCGGGGAAGAAAAAGATTATCAAATGAAGGCAGATTCACGCATGAGTGGCTTCAAATTCAGGTGCTCACGGGCTCTAAAACAACCGTGTGTCCAATAGCTTTTCTCTTATGTAATAGTAACTAACCAGATGCCCATGCAAATTGTGCATGCAAATTGTGCGGGTAGCTAGTATTTTAATTGAGCTACAAATTATTTGTTTTTAATATGGAATCTCAGTCAACTACTATTTTTATTTTAAAATTATGGAATTTTAGTACTTATTATTTGTAATCTGTGTAGTGCTCGGTCAATTTTTAATTTTCATCTTTTAAGCATATTCTTTATATGTTAATTTTATTATTAAAAATTATGAATTTTTATATACATAGAGTATTAGTTTTGTCGAACATGAATTATTTGCTCTAGTTTATTCCTTAGTCGTACTGGACATGGTCTATTTAGATTAATCTAGTGATAGTCGTATTGGACATGGACATTTTTTTTAAACTAAAGGCAGGAGCCCTGCCATGTCATATAAAAAGAAGAAGCATTCGTAATTGTCTTCAACATTGTGCCACGTCAAAAGCCGCAACCCTTTGCAAGTCCGAATGAATAGAGTCCTCCGTCATGGGACCGTCCCCCTCAAGCCGCGCACACACGACTGTCCATCTTCCTTCTCCAGTGAAGCTATAGTAGAAAGTCCTGTCGCATCACCAATGAAAACCACTAATCCTGGCCACTTTGCGTGGGGGCCTCGCCTCTCCCACCGCCTCACACTCCACTGAAACCGCTTTAAGACATCACCTCCCCCAGCCATCACCGAGATCACTGCACCTTGCGTGCCAGCTTAAAATATCTAGAACCCATGAGCCCTCTGCACCTTGATGCCAACACATTGAACATGCACAACACTGCCGCCGCCGCCACCAACACTACCAACCAGCAACATAGTCATCTCCCCCAAACAACAACACTACCACAAGCCAATCAAGGTCTCAAAAACCAACGCCTTCAAGAAGGGCGCGACGCCAAGGTGGCACCGCCGTTGCTTGTCCATAGTGGACAAAGCTTTCACCCAAGACACCCCGTGCAACATGCATGGAAGCTCCACAATGACGCCCCCAATAAGGAGAACGATGCCCGAGAGCGCCGCCACCATCACCGCCGGCAAGAAGTTGGCATAGTGAAGGGATCGTGACACCCTAAGAGGGGGGGTGAACTAGGTGTCTCTAAAAACCAAGGCTACAAGCACATATAAAAACCTATTTCAATTTCTATCTAAATGTGCACTAGGTTTTCACTATGTGTTGCTATCTCTACCGCTACAAAGTTTTGCACCCTAAGTCCAATCCTATACTAGCATGGAAAGTCTAGGAATGGTAAACGTAGAAAGTAGTGCAAGTATGAAATGCGGAAGCTAAAAGAGTAGAGAAGAGCAAACTCCCGGCACGGCTATTTTTACCAAGGTATCAGAAAGCTCACAAGCTTTCCCTTCCACTAATCCTCGTTGTTGGAGCCCCTCTCAAGGGAATGCCCGCTCAAGGGCATAAACTCTCCGGTCGAGTAACTTCGTGGGTGACCACGGGACTTCCCCACGCGCAAGTGGGTCTCCGCTCGTCCCTCCCCAGATGCTCCTCGCTGCCTCCACTTGGTAGAGCTTCGGCCAAACAGCCAAGGGGCTCTCCTCCCTTGCACAATCACTGGGGCCTCTCCACAAACTCGGTTGGAGGGTCTCGCAAGACTACAAGCCCCGGATTACAACACTCGGTGCACGCAAGCACCGGGTAAAGCAAGAGGTATGCAAATCTCGCTAAACTCTAGGCTAAACACCTAAGAGATGCGCTAATGGGTCTAGACTAGCACTAAATACCCTGCTAATCACCTAGATCTTTCTATTAAACACTTTGGTGGGTTGAGCACTTAAGATTGTGTAGAACACTTGCCAATATCTTCATTGAGCTCAAGCACACTTCAAATGGCCAAGGCATCCCATATTTATAGCCCTAACCAAAGGAACTAGCCGTTGCTTGCCGTTGCAACATTTCTGCGTACCACCGACTAAATCGATGGGTGCAGGAGGGGACCATCGAATTAGTCGATGGTGCCACCTCAGCTAGTCGTTGAACTAACCGTTTGAATCCTTGTGTCACTGACATGTGGGCCAGCTCAACCACCGACTGATTCGGTGCCTGCTCCCTGGTACCATCGAATTGGTTGATGGTTTCCACGCAGAGAGGTCTTCAATCTTCTCGCCAGCACCGACTGATTCGACGCCACCTTCTTCACGGCCATCGAATTGATCGATGCGTTCCAGAGATGAACCATCTTCTGAGCCTCCACCACCGACTAATTCGATGCCAACTTTTGGCACCATCGAATTAGTCGATGGTCACCAACCACTGCTGACTTGCTCTTTGATCATCATCGACTAATTCGGTGCTCATGTCTTTGTACCATCGAATTAGTCGATGGTGTTCTTCATCTTCTCAGCCCCTTGTCACCGACTGATTTGGTGGTCTTCTTAGCCCACCATCGAATTAGTCGATGGTCACTGTGTGACGCTGAATTTGCTTCTTTCTTCATGGGCTTTTGATCTATCTTCTTTGATCTTTTCTACGTGTTTTGGATGCTTCAAAATATGGATGGCTTCAAGAGTATCCTTGGGACCTAGAAATATCTACAAATATCATCTAGACAAATTGTTAGTCCCAATGATTATGTTGTCAATCAATCGCCAAAATCACAAACAATGGCCTAGGGCCATTTTCCTTACACATAGGCTTTTGCCCGGAGCAATACACCAAACATGCTGCACGCGCATGGCCCGTCCTGCGCCGAGACACAGCAACACACCACCAGCCACGGTCCTCCGTGAAGCGCCTGTGCCAGAACGATGGCCGGGGCACAGCTCGCACCGCCACCTCAGTGCCGCAAGCATACACAGACCAACGCGGTTCCACCACCATGGCGGTACCATAGCACCACAGACCCACATCGCTGAAGAGAAGAGGAAGGGGGTGTTCCCGCCACCACCCACGCCAAGCCACCATCGGCCCAACCACCGCAGCTGTGCCGAGCCAACGAGTCGGACCGCCGCCCTGCCGAGCCCGGAGCAGGGCCACACCGTTGTAGCTGAGCCTGCTGCAACGCCGCTACCGGGCCATGCCAGCCTGTCGTGGCCACGCACCCGACGGCGCACCGACCCTCCCGTGCCAAGGCAGATCTGCCGCTGCGAGCTCGGAGTAGGTGCCACCAGCCCCGGTCATCGTCATAGCCACTACAAGGCCCAGCCTGCGGATCCGGCCTCCCCGCACGCGGATCCAGCCAAGTCCACCTCTCCGGAGCACCACCATGTTGGCCAAGCCCGGGGAGAAAGGAAGAGAACGAGAGAAGGGGAAGCGGCAAGGCAAGGATGCGAGGGCCCCATCGCCGCCCTCCTCGCTGCGCACCAGGCTTTTGGCGGTCAGCTCCGGCGGCGACAGAGCTAGGGAATGAAGCTGTCGGGGTTTGGGTCGGCGAGCGAAGAGCCGCCCGTGTGTTATGTTTGCGCCGATATGGACACTTTGCCTACTCTATTGCTAATCATATTATACGTGGATTTTTTAGACTAGTATACTGCTAGTCATATTATACATACTCTTTAGCCTACTGCCTCAGTTTACTGTTAGGTGTATTGGACATAGGCTCTTTGGGCTACTATAGACCGTTGTAGATAATATAAAATCCAATCATCAAAAGTGTTAATTTTGTTTTAATTTCGAGTTTAGCTACTCCATTTCAAAATATAACTACGTTTAGCGTTCAAAATTTGCCCCCATAGTATAACTACATCTGAGTTGTGAATTCTGATTGGATGGTGTATGAACAGAAATAACCTTATATGGATTATTTGTGTCGATAAATGGTAAAATGCACAATGTGTACATGCATTGACATGTTTAATGAAGGGTAAATGGACATTGTATCACACTTCTTAATCTATGTGAAAAAGTCTAAATGTAGCTAATGAAACAGAGATGATATTTATTATCCGTATATATACCTTGTACGCATTGGTCAATTCATAATGTTTTTTGTATTTTTAATTAATTATGCATTTATATTATATCAGTGGTATTGGAAATAGATTCTTTGATCAATCGATAATTTTATTATTTTTAATTCTATTTTATATTTTGAGTAAATAGCACCCACCATACAACAACTTGTATGGTTGTTGTATCACTTTAGTCCAACAAGTTGCAAAATGTGCAAGAAGATACACGAACTTGTCAATTGTGTGCATATACAGTCATATATACCCCATGTATATGTATTTTCTCAACATAGCATGTGAGTCGGATGATTTTTGTTCATGTTACCTTCTATATTTATTTTTCTTGACAAAAGGTTATGCATTTTATTAATAGGCGACTAAACATTATGTCGCAAAAAAATACATTATCTATCTATGGAATATCTCCATATTCCATAGAAGATGAGGTAGGTATAAAGGTAAAAAAATATTATATTGGCTATTGATTCAATGTACAGTAACTCTCACTGAAAACTACTTCTCACTATAACTATGTTCAAATAAAATTTATATTATTATATTTATACAATATTGTTGGAAACTATTATATTACAGCCGCATCTCGGTTATCATACATATGAGGACGGACACAAAATAGGAGGTTACATGTATAAACACATTCATTTCACCTATCACATAGATAAAAATACATCTACAGACATATATATGACCGTATATGCACACAATTGACAAGTTCGTGTATCTGCTTGCACACTTTGTAACTTGTTGGACTAAAGTGATACAACCATACAAGTTGTTGTATGGTGGGTGTAATTTACTTTTATATTTTTATTAGTTATATTGACATGTACCTTTGGCGATAAAATCCAACTGTCTAAATCCGTCCCGTATTTAAAACTGTTTCGTGATTGAATAATTGTGGATCAAGACTCGAGATAAGTTTTTGCCCATCGTTGATATATCTTGTTGCTGGCTGAGGCATACTTGAGAGAGTGTTTCTTTTCACGTTTAAATTCTTGAGCAAAATTAGTGTTGTCATGTTTTGCAATGCCATACGAGAGACCTATGTGATCTAGTCAAGTTGTATTTGCATGAAGGGTACTGAACTTTTTCCCTTTTGTTTTTGGCCTTTTATTGTCCGATCTGATTCTTTCCTATTATAATATACTAGCAAAAATGCCCGTGCATTGCTACGGGCGAATGTCACGTACATATTTTTTTCAATTGGGATAGAACTCTCATATATACTATTATCTTCCAAAATTCCTTGAGTTTTGATTGAATTTATACCATGTTTATTAGGTAGGTTGGTTCCATAATACTTTTTCCTTTCCATTGCAAGTTGCAACGCGTGGGCATATATGCTAGTTACACTCAAATTGTCTCTATATTTTCTTAGAAATTTCATAGAATTTTAACCTTGATTTATATAATTTCTCCTACTTAACGAGTTAAGTCCTTATTATTTTACATTTTATCAAGAGAGTTTCTAGAGGTGAAAATAGTCAGTACCAATTTCTAACATAGATGTCACCTCATCGCTTATTCTAGTAACTAATCCTAGTTGCAAATACATGAATGATGTTTACATGACCTTTCACATGATTTTTCATGCTTAGTAGTTTTCAAAACACTGACCGCAACGGATCGACAAGCAGGAGTTCAACCCATACATCTTCCGCTTGCTGCTTTCTATGCAATCCCTTCTCTGTGCACTTGTGGAGCTCTGCCTCAGGAAGAAGTGCATGCAAGACCGTATTATTGTGTTGCACCGTGCAATTTAATTCCTTGGTTGATTCTCTTAATACCTCAAATATTTCATGTCGTTTTATTATCATTACAGCAACTATATATTTTTATATTAATGAGTGCGAGGTTCGATGCAATAGAAATGGCATCCTCAGTTATGTATATTTGATTTGGAGTTTGATATGCCCTACTAATTTCTTAGCCTTACTAATTATTTTTACACCATTATTTCTACTTCTTTCTATTATTAGTTTGTTTAAAGTTGATACGACGAATGTGAGTTATCTAATGTACTTCATGTTGTAGCAAACTGAGCCGCATTGGGTTGATTCACCGTGTACTTCTTTTCTCTGTTTTTGAGCGATTTCAAGGCATTTATCCCGTGCGTACTGCCCGATCAAGCGGGTAACAGCCTAGCAGGTTCCAGGCCCATGTGCGTGTGCTGGTTTTCCCTCCGGTTTCTCCTGTTTGATGAAGCGAACCGACCAGGATTCGGTTTCTCCCGTGCGGACGAAGCCGAGCGTGCTTCTGCCTCCGGTTTTCTCCCGTGCCTGCTGCCCGGTTAAGCGAAACGTTACTCACTTTAGAAATAGGTATATAGATTAATACTAATGCAATACGTAATTGAATAGTGTATGCACATGTCTTCCATAAATTTCTATATCTAATTTAATTTCTCAATTTATCTATTTTATAAGTCGTATTTGACTTGGACTCTTTATGTCAGTTTAGACCGTTAGATCTTAATAAAATCTGACAGTTTGAATCTTTTTTTATTAACGTGAGAATTTCTTTGCCCTCTCGGTGAACCCCGTGGCTCTTTTTTCTCATCAAGTAATAATATTTTTCTCCACAAGTAATAATATAACTAGCAAGATGACCCCGTAAATAGCGCGGGTATCTAGTTCTTTACTCGTGCCACATTTTGCTTTTAGTACATTAAATATCATTTTTAAATAGAGATTTATTTCGATGTGAAGTTTCTTATCTCAATGTTCTTTTTACACTACATGACGTATTGGATTTCATTGTTTATCACATTTTTTTTCTAAATTTTTGCTACGAACTAATTACACACTAAATGGTTTTCTTTATTTAAGTAAATTATTCCTCAATTAAATTAAAATTTCAAAACTATTTTGAAAATGAATTCAGTTATACTTCCCTGTCCAGAAAATATCTCTCTCGCGCCCCGAGGAGCCAAATAATTTCAAGTTTGAGTAAACTTGTATAAAATAATACTAACATTGTATAAAATAAGTATCATTAAACATGTAATGTTTTCCATACTAAATCTATTTAAATGCATAAATGTTTATAATTTATTGTATAAATTTGCTCAATTTGAAATTGTTTGACTTCTCAGTAACAGAGAGTTGAATTCTTTATGACTTATGGTTGATGGTCCACAAATCTGCGTGTACATCTTTGTCTCAGCTAACGATATTCTCCATTTAGGGAAGCCATTTTTTATATAGTTTTTAGCTATCGACTGTGTTTAGTTGTTGAGGAAGAAAAAGATCTTTTTCTGGGAAGCGTGTTTTGTGAGTGGGATGAATAGGAAAGTTGAAGGGAATTGATGAAGAACTTTTCTGGGAAGCGTGTTTTCTGAGAGGGATGAATAGGAAAGTTGAAAAGATCTTTTGGAAGTAAACACAGCCTTAGATGTTTGTGTATGACATGAACTGTTTGTGTCAACCTTAGATGTCGTATATGACATGAACTGTTTGTGTCAACCTTAGATGTCAGATCTTCATAAAATCTTGTGGTCTATGATAATTTTTTGTTGAATTAACATGGTAATTTCAAGACCCTCTAGGTGAACGTCTCACTCTAGTTTATTGGTCAGTCATATTGGGCATTGTCTGTTTAGCCTAGCATATTGGTAGTCGTATTGGACATGAACTCTTTGGGTTTCTACACGCTGTTAGATCTTTATAAAATCTACTATCTAGGTTCATATCTTTTTTGGACTAGCAAGGACGCACGTGCGGCACACACGTGATTCGAATTATTTTTGTTTTCCTTTTATGATAATTTTGTCAATATAAATGTAAGATACCACCCACCTTTAGCTTATGCTTTTTTTTTACATGCACTATATAATCGTGTATAATAACACAATAAGTTTGTGTACATTGTTAAAACGGAGAATCATGTAATAAGATAGATACGATATCTTTTCTTTTGTTTCAAAAGCTGAAAATGAATCAAGAGAATGCATATGCATCACATTAGAATCCTCCTACTGTCCTACATTAAATGTAATGTAGAAATTGGAAATCCAAAGAGCTCTATGCACGTATTATTCTCTTTTAACAATACAAGAATGAAGCTTATACAACCTCGGTTAGATAATGCTTCTGTGATCAACTGAACAACATCCCAATACAAATTACATGGCGCATAGATAAATTTCTGCAACGCCACGCCTGTGGCTGTGCTATCTGTGACAATGTTTGTCTTTTCTGCGTTTAGTTCCAAAATAATCTCTTCTGAAACCTTCTAAGCATATCATGATTCATGTGCAGCTAGACAGACGTGCTCAACTGAATAATTCTACTTCTACAGATCCTTGAAAAACTGAAGAACTGCATGCAATCGCAATCGGCCGCGACCGCCGAAGCTAGCCTTAGGATGAGTTTAGTTCACCCAACTTCTCTAAAAAAAACACTATTCATCTAATATTTTCCTATTCATTCCATCTCTCACACTCACAGAACACGCTTCCCAGAACGATCTACAGTGTTTTTTCTCCCAATCTAAACTCACCCTTAGAAGAGCTTTCCAAAATCACAATTCACAAGCACGCTCAGGACAGACCTTTTTTCACACAGAACCGGAGCAGGTAGTAGCAGCACTCACTCGGCGAGATCCCCTAGCTGGCGGAGCAGGCCGAAGAGACCGGCCATGGCAACGCCCCCGAGGAGTGCCCCTGAGGGAGTAGCTCACCTCGCACACCGGGATGGCGTGCGAGTAGGGATTGCGCACTCACTCGGCGAGGGGTCAACGGCCTCGCCCAAGCGCTCAAAAGTCCAAAACGTCACGTCGGACTCCCCAAATATCAGTGTGCATCCATGAAGGGGCGGAACAACTGAGCGGCCTTCGGTTGAAGCCTTGCGTTTTGGGGCCATCTGAAGTTGTCTCGAAGAGAACAAGAGCTGAAAGAAGGAAAACTGCTTAAGTCCTTCCAAATCAAACGCACATCGAAAGTAACCGAAGAGGTGAAAATTTACTAACCTCAAAGCAAGCACCGGAGCTCTCGTTTCTTTACTCTCGGTGGTGAAAGTGACTTCTCCCTAGGGGTCCCCCAGGACCTTATATAGTGGTCACCCCGTTTTTTGGCCGTTACGAATAGAAAATGACCATCTCCCCCCCCCCCACACCCCCACACACACAATTTTAAAACAACCCTTGGCGGGTAGGGGTATGCCTTCTAAGGCCCGATGCAGCACATCACCAAGGTTATTGGTTCGGCCCAAAGGACTTGGCTCTACCCGCCAAGGGGGCGCTGTTGGGGATACGGTCTCCGGGACACAACGCCGAAGGGCTTTCCGCGCCTAACCAAATTGTAGGATTGGACAAATTCAGGAACCTTCGTGGGGCCTTTGGAGTAGTGAAGACTACACGGGGATGGCGACCTTCGCGTACCTTCAGAAATTAAGACGAAGGCAAAATCGAGGGCGAAGAAAGGCAACACCAGCCCGAAGGGGCTAGTCTGAAGCGAAGGTATTAAGAGACGGCCTGACCGCAGGGCTCGGGTCTTCGAGATCAGTCAAAGAGGGTGGTTGGGTCAATGCACCCCGCCATACGTAATTGTACTGAAACACCCATGTAAAGTAAGGAATATTCCTGCTCGGATAAGAAAAAGATTGTAATGACATCAAGACCCTTGGATCTTGATTATAAATAAAGAGACAACTATAGTGTTGGGGACGGTTGATTCCCAGCATAATTACTTTTCCACCTACTTGCGTTATTTTGCTACCCTTCGCTATTTCCATTCTGGCTGTTGGTGACAGAATCCATTCCGGGCCTATCCTACACCCAACAACCGCTACTTTGATGCTACCATGGTTGGCTATGGATTTCACAACGTAGTTGAAAAATCTTTACCTGCTCCTAAAACACACAGGGTTCATGCCCTCTTTTTGTCCGTCGTACGGATAGTGGGGCCCACATGTCAGTTACCACTCTCCCGCACCTTCCTCGCTCTCCGTCCGCAAGGCACACTTCCTCTGCTTCTCCGATCTGATTCTACTCCGCAGATCCAGGGGCGGATCCAGTGGGCTGCACGGGTATGGTGTGGCATACCCTAAGCCCACAGCCCAGTCCAACAAGCGTTATGCAGTTTATACAAAAATTTCGCAAAAAATACATCTGATTCTACTCCGCAGATGACAGATCCGTGTTTAATTTGAAACGACATCCGTATCAAAGCCCTTCCCGATTCAGAATCGACGTCATGAATTAAACTCTACAGATGGAACGGAATAGATGGAAACATTTTTTTTTTGTAGGAATAAAATATGGAATTGGAATTCGATACACAAACAACAACTGAATACCTGATCTCTGCAGCCAACACCTTAAACATCAAGGAAAATTATATCGAAGAGGATGTCGTCGTCGGCTGGAGCTTGGAGCTTTTCGACAAGGTGAGGTGAGGCCACAACCCGATGTCCGCATCTGTGGCCCCTCGCGTCCGCTCAGCAACGCGAGCGAGTTGATGTGCCACCGATCTTCACCTCCGGCGCGTTGAGTTAGCATTGCTCGTCGCACTACCGTGCGCTAGGTTCGCCGCACCCCGCGCATCTGTTCGTTGAGGGGCTCTCCAGCAGAGCAGCACGACGGCCCGGGTGTCGCAGAGCACGCGGGGGAGGTTGCCGCCGTTGCCGCTGCCATGTTGGCTTCGGATTGCAAGCGTGGTGGCGCGGGGTGCTGACGGAATCGTGGCGCAACGCATTGAGGTCGCCGGCGGCGAGACGCAGTACAGGCGGATGTGGCCAGAGCAAGGAAATCGTAGATAAGGTTTGGGTTTTTTTTTATATTTTTTAGAAGAAGAGGATGATTTATTATGACAGTGTGCTGCTTCGGCCTGTTGGGCCTTGGTCCTTCGATGTCGAATTCTTTGATACCTACCCTGCGAGGAAGGTCACAAAGCAGCTCCAACTAAAAAACTGGCTTTGTCTAAAAAAACAACTAAAAAACTAGCTCTAGCTGATTTAGTTCGTTAGCAAAATACAATGGTTGAAAAATAAAAATTTGCCTAGCTAAATGAGTATACAAGAATTGATTTTCTTACGTATAAACTGGACGCACACATAACTGTAAAATATACCACACACAAACACACACATGGCACATGTGCGTCGCCATATACGCATTTGGGAGGAGGTTGTGAAGCCTACATCTCGCACTGCATGAGAAATATATAGTGCTACTCACTGCAGATGCACATATGTGTCCTATTCTAGCATGAGAAATAAAAAACTGTTTGAGAAATCAATAAAAAATGAAAAAAGTTGGATTGCTCAGAACTCAAATTCAGGACCGATGAGTTCTTCAACTGAGCTTGCTCTAAGTCCTAAAATAATATTTTGAAAGCAAAAAATATACTTTATAGTATAACAATATAATAATATTATGTTTGTCTGTCACAAAGCTCGAGTATAGTTGCTATTGTTAATAATTGGTGTTTCGTCACATGGAAAAGGAAGCCAAACAGAATTGGAGATAACTTGAGCCAAGTACTTATATATACTTATTTATTTTATTTTTTATTTTTTGTGCGAATCACACAGTACAGACGCAGACGCTCACATACACGCACGCAAACTTACCCTCCAAACATACGCACGCAACCCTACCCCTATGAGCACCTCCGAAAGACTGGGCCGGCAAATCCTCAACCCGTAGCAAAGCACGGGCATGTTAACTAGTCTAGAGCAATACAAGAAATATTTAGGGTGCGGAAACCTGGTTTTAAAATTTTGTTCTAGTTCACATGTGTTACCAAAATAGAAAAGGTATCTCTTGTTATTTTTCCAACAACTATAAAACACCTCATATAATATTATCTTAATCTCGTCATGGGTTTAAATATATATGAGCAGATTATTTTGTTTTACAATAATAACACTATATCGTTAAATTATTATTTTTATTACATTCTATATTATTCCTTTTATAATTTTTATTATTTTTCGTGATGTTCTATATTGTTTCTTGTATAATTTTTATTGTCTCGTAAAAACGAACTACGAGCACTAGCTATTAATAGAGTAATAGTAGATGGATAGATACTCAAAGGGTCAAACCCATCCCTCGTACATTGAACACAGATACCCTATCTACCCGAAAGAATAGCATGCCCAATATAAAAAACCATGGATAAGAAAAATGACAAATCCAGCTCGTCCACACACGGACACACCACAGATATCACCATCCACCTGGCAGAAAAAAGTGCAGCTGACGTCATGCCTACGTCTGCTCCAGCAGGCCTCGCCGGCGGCCACATGCACCAGACAAGCCTATCTCCCGGATAAGACGATAACTCGAGCCAAAAATACCATCACATACACAAGGCAGAGAGCGCGCGCGCGGCGGCGTCACACAGCAGCTCAAAGCCAAACAAGAGCCACTGCGTGCGCTCGCTTCCACACCGCCGGTCGGAAATGGGATTCACCGTGCAGCTCACCGGCCTCCTCGGCGCCGTCTCCTCCCCGCCCCTCGCCCAGCCTCACTGCAGCTGCAGCGGCGCCAAGACGAAGCAGAGCTGCTCGCCGCTCCGCGCGCCGCCGCGGCCGCAGCTGGTGCGCCGCCGCCTCCGCGCCGTCCAGGTGGGCGGCGAGCCTTCCGCCGCCGGCGCTGCGCCGGAGGAGGCGCAGGAGGAGCCGTCCATCGACTTCGCATTCGTCGCCGTGAGTTCTCTCGGACCTTTAGAGTTTATTAGACGACTCTGCTTTAAGCTGAGACGTCGATCGCGTGACGGTGTGATGATTGCTGCTGCAGCCGCGGTTGTTGCCTGACGGGACGCCGGACGTGCACTACAGGACGGCGCGCGGCGGGCAGAAGCTCAGGGACATCATGCTCGAGAACTACATCGACCTCTACGGGCCCTACGTACGTGCGCCACCCTCTGCATCTCGCACGTGCGGCCGCCGGCCGGCGATCTCGCTCCCAGCTTGCTCGCCGTCGACCTGCACCTGCACTGCACCACCTGCTTTTCTTTGCATCAGATGGTAATGCTGCTGGAAATGGTACTGATTGGTTCTCGCTGGTTCTGTGTGCTATTGCAGGATAAGTTTCTTCTCAACTGCTCAGGAGGCGGCGTGTGTGGCACCTGCATCGTCGAGGTAAAGCCGGAATCCTAACTCAGAATTAACAATTAAATTCTTCTTAGCCTTTTTTTATTTTTTTTCCCGATGCAATGTCACGTGAGTATTAGGATATTTCTGAAGGTGAGTCCATTACAGAAAGGAGCAACATGCACTAGGCATCTCATTGTCTGTCACTCTTGCGCTGTCAATGGGCCTCATGCTGCAATCAGAAACGATGGTTTACATGGACAATTAGCATTTCCTTGAATCCTGATGCAATGACCAATTAGCCCAAAGAGAGTTTGGGCCTAACACTTCGGACTTTCACTACTTCTACAGGTGGTTGAAGGCAAGGAAATGCTTTCTCCAAAAACTGAAGTGGAAAAGGAGATGCTAAAAAGGGTCTGTACACACAACTACCTACTCTGTTCAGCAGAAACGGATTTTCAATTCATTTTTAAAAATATAAAATATACTTCGTCGCAGCACGGTTGAAACTGAACTTGTGCTCTTTGTGCTATATAATATTTGTTCGGCACTCTTCAGAAACCCAAGACGTGGAGATTGGCGTGCCAGGCTACAGTCGGCAATGCAGATTCAACTGGACAGGTATGACAAATGCTTTTCATTGTAGCTTTTACACAGTCTCTCAAAAAGTAGAAAACCATGCTATCGAACTTTCTTTGACGAAATTCGTTCTAAAAATTGCTGTGTACCAACACACAGTATTCATGCCACTCCCGCTTCATGCGTGTAAGAATGCACTAGCATTGACAGCGTGCCTCTGATGGATTTGTTTTTTATGGCGCAGATGGTCATCCAGCAGTTGCCAGAGTGGAAGGTACATGAGTGGGACAAGCAGAAGTAAGCAGCTCGTCTTAAAAAAGCACTCATGTGGCCATACATAGAGTAGATGCCATGAACATGGGAAATGGAGAAGCAGTTGACCAGTAGTAGAACTGGTTAAAGATCAATGAAGCTTCTGATACTCGATACAAAATCTTGAGCGTTGTTTATTCTGTACCAAATAAAGGGAGCATGGGTGCAATTAGCCTCCTCCTGTGAAATGTGATTTGCTCCCTTATATTAAAAAAAGAAGAAGAAGGTGATGGCTGTTCATGATCCCTTATTTGAGAAAACTTGTCATAAGTCTCTGCACGCATCACTCTAATACTTCAGTGCCACTAATTACTGACTTTTTATTGGCCCTTTACCTACACCATGTAGACCATAGGATTACACAGAATCCCATTGGCGAGTTTCAGACAGGTAGGTTATCTATTTCCTGTTCGGGCTGCGCCATCAGATTAATCATATCGTGATCCTGTTATCGCTTGTTTATTCCACCCGTCATATGAAAAAAATTCGAATTAAATAGCATCATGTATTAAAAAAGAATCAGAGGATGAACTAGAAGTAGCTCTATGCCACGATATGCTCAAAACTGCTTTTGAAAAAGAAAACAAATTCACCATAATTCTTCCTGCTCTGCTCCTGAAAAGTCAGAAGTTACGGTTGCGTTAATGTGTAAGTGCCGCGTGGCTGGACCCACACTAGATGATAATATCAAGCTGCACCTGCACGATTAGGCCACTAAACAAGAATTAGCTTGGTCCGGCCGGCCGGCCGCCGGCGATGGCGAATTCCTCAGGTTGACGCGACTTTTCTTATTATATAGTTTACCAGTTACCACATGTCGAGCAAATCAGCAGACGATCCACTCGCAGTGGAGTGGCCAAAGGAAACCATCCAACCGCAGCAGTTGCTGCGGCCTTTCCCCCGTTGCTGCTTCAATTCGACAATTCCTCAATTTCCTCTCCCCTGCCGAAGTGCCGATCGGCGGCCATGGCGGCGCCGCACGTTCTGGTCTTCCCGTTCCCGATCCAGGGCCACATCAACTGCTTGCTCAACTTCGCCAACGCCCTCGTCGACGCCGGCGTCCACGTCACCTTCCTCCACACCGAGCACAACCTCCGCCGCGTCGCCTCCGGTGCCGGGTCGCCGCACCTCCGCTTCCTGTCCGTCCCCGACGGCCTCCCCGATGACCACCCCCGCACGGCGGCCTACCTCCCCGACCTCTACAAGTCCCTCGCCGCGGGTACCAGAGGCCCGTTCCGCGATCTGCTCGCGCGGTCGTCGTCGCTTGTTGCTGATGCCGCCGGCGTCGACGAACCCACCGGAGACTTTCCACCGGTGACGTGCCTCGTAGCCGATGGCCTGCTGGGATGGGCCGTCGAGGTCGCCGACGAGCTCGGCGTCCCGGCGATCGTCATGCGCACGGCCAGCGCCTGCAGCCTCCTTGCGTTCCTGTCCGTGCCCAAGCTCTTCGAGCTGGGCGAGCTCCCCTTCCCCGTCGGCGGCGACCTCGACGAGCCGGTGCGCGGCGTCCCGGGAATGGAGACCATCTTGCGGCGGCGAGATCTCCCGAGCCACTGCCGCCGCCCCAACGCGACCTACGAGGTCAACCCCGGGCTCCACGCGCTCGCCAAGCTCTCCGCCGACAGCAGCAAGGCGCGGGCGCTGGTGCTCAACACGACGCCCACCTTGGAGCGCACAGCGCTGGAGCACATCGCGCCGCGCGTCCGCGACCTGTTCGCCATCGGTCCACTGCACGCCATGTCGTCTACGGCAGCGTCGAGCAGCTTGCTGCGCGAGGACGGCGGATGCATGGCGTGGCTCGACGCCCAGGCGGCGGATAGGTCCGTCGTGTACGCGAGCTTGGGAAGCCTCGCCACCATCACCCGCGAGCAGTTCGCCGAGCTCTTCGCCGGGCTCGTCGCCACTGGCTACCCTTTCCTCTGGGTGCTCCGGCCGGACATGGTCGCGGACGCCGCCGCTCTCGAAGACGAAGCAGTCAGGGAGGCCGGCGGCGGAGGAGGCAGCAGCAAGGCCTGCGTCGTGGCGTGGGCGCCGCAGCGAGAGGTGCTGCGTCACCGTGCGGTTGGGTGCTTCCTGACGCACGCCGGCTGGAACTCGACGCTGGAGGCCATCGTCGACGGCGTGCCGACGGTGTGCTGGCCTTCCTCCGCGGACCAGCAGATGAACAGCCGGTTCGTGGGCGCCGTGTGGAGGACGGGGCTTGACATGAAGGACGTGTGCGACAGGGCCGTGGTGGAGAGGACGGTGAAGGAGGCCATGGAGTCCACCGAGATCAGGGGGGCCGCGCAGGCCATGGCGGAGCAGGTGAAGCGCGACGTCGCTGCAGGAGGGTCGTCGGCGACGGAGCTCCAGCGGCTCGTCGGGCTCATCAGGGAGCTCAGTGCGTTGAGCGAGACGCGTGATCCGAGTCAATGACGGACTTGTTTCTTTTTTGTTTTTTTAGAACGCCAGTGATGGATTAAGGAGACGCGATACAACAAGCAGCCTTTTTCAACTCTTGATGTTATTACCGGATACTGTTCCTTATCGATTGGGAGAGTCTAAGTTGGACTTGGAGCTTTCCTATCCTTGCCAACTTGCCTACCAGCCGTCCTTCAGCCTTTCCCAGCGATGTTCTATTGGCTTGTTACCCTTAACATGTCGAGTCCTATTTAGATAACCGACTATTTAGTTAAGTTAGGTACAAGTGGGAACCAAACAAGCTAGCAAAAGAAACGGTTCCTAGGAGTAAGTGGGAACACCAAACAAGCTAGGTATCTCGCTGTGGTTGAACTTAGGAAATCCCCTGTTTAAAGACGGAATCACCCTCCAGCCCCTCTGTTGGGTATGATCAATTGTTTTCGACCATCTGTAATCACCTAGCTAATAATTCGAATAAGCATAGCTAAACTTTAGCTAGCTAAAAACCTTTATCCTGAAGTTTAACTGAGGTGGATCAAACTCACCCTGGCTAGTGTACCATTTCACGACCTCCCTTTAAGGACACATCACAGATATCTTCAAGTCAAGTCTGAAGAGCTCTCAGAGTCCTCCTTGTCAGAAGAGAAAAGAATATTGACTGAAATCTTCCTTCTATTTGTGTGTGCGGTGGTGGGTGGAGGTTATGAATAATTTTTGTACTTACTAATAATAATCATTAGTTGCCATATTTATTTATTTATCATCAAAACACACATTGTCATGTTGATTACATGATGTGCATCTAGTCAGAATATAGTTGGCGCCAGTAACTTTGCTAGAGTCTTGATCACTCGCAAGCCAGAACCTCGTTTTAAAATGCCATTTTTTCGTGTCGTTTCTTGTATGGTTTATTTCAGCAATGACATCTCATGATCATTCGGAGACTCCGTTGGCTGGATTCTGGATTTGAGTATGAAATTCAGTATTAATCAAGCCATGGTCATAACAATTCAGAATGGAAAGTCTCAATCGCTCCACTCACCCATCTCTAATTTTAATGTTGAGATAGATTGACTTATTGGAGTACGAGAGTTGCATTTTTTCTTTTTTAACCGAAGGAGCACCTCCTAGCGAGCTCCTTCTACGGCTGGCAATGGCGAAACCACCCTGGGAAGCTCGTTTAAACTATCGTATATTCGTATCGTGTGTCGTTTCTTATATGGTTTATTTCAACCACGACGTCTGCTCATTCGGAGAAACTCTATTGTCTCTATTCCAGATTTGAGTATGAAAATTTCAGTCTCCATCAAGTCACGGCCAAATAACAATTAAGAGTGGAAAGTAGTCTCGATCGCTCCACTCACTCATCTCTAATTTTAAAGCCAGCCAACGCCGATCAGTCGATCCGAGGTGTCGTGGAACGCACGCGGAGATCGAGGCAAGGATCCAACCGCATGCTCTCGTAGACCGTAGTCTCGTGCAGGCCGGCAGAGGAGTCGTTCGAGCTCGACAGCCATGGCGGGGGAGGCGCACGTGCTGGTGTTCCCGGTCCCGGCGCAGGGCCACATCAACGCCATGCTCCCCTTCGCCGCCGCGCTCCTCGACGCCGGCGTCTTCGTCACGTTCCTCCACACCGACCACAACTCGCGCCGCGCCTCCTCCGTGGCCGCCTCGCCGCGCCTCCGCTTCATGTCCATCCCTGACGGCCTCGCCGACGACCACCCGCGCTCGCTGGGCTCCATGCTGGAGTTCGACAGGGCCATGCGGGAGATCGGCGGCGTAAGCTACCGTGCTCTGCTCGCATCTTTGTCTTCCTGTGCAGGACGCCAGAGCCATGATGCCAGTGACGGCGGCGATGACGATCACAAGAGCTTCCCGCCGGTGACCTGCGTTGTCGCCGATGGGCTACTAACCTGGGCGATCGACGCTGCCGAAGAGCTCGGTGTGCCGGCGCTTGCCTTCCGCACGTCCAGCGCGAGCAGCTTCCTGACTTACCAGACCGTCCCCAAGCTTGCTGACCTCGGCGAGCTCCCCTTCCCTTCATACGGCGACCTCGACGAGCCCGTCCATGGCGTCCCAGGTATGGAGAGCTTCCTGCGCCGACGAGACCTCCCAAGCGTGTTCCGCCGATGTCGCGGCGACACCGACGGTGTCCTCGATCTCGATCCCTTCCTGCGCTTGCTCGCCAAGGCCACCGTGCATAGCAGCAAGGCACGGGCGCTCGTGTTCAACACGGCTGGCTCCCTGGAGGGCCCGGCGCTCGAGCACATCGCGCCGCGCATGCGCGACGTCTTCGCCATCGGGCCTCTCCACGCCGTGCCGTCGCCGGCGCCGCCACCGGCCTCCAGCCTGTGGAGCGAGGACGACGGGTGCGTCGCGTGGCTCGACGGCCATGCCGACCGGTCCGTCGTGTACGTGAGCTTGGGGAGCGTCGCGGTCATGACGGACGCTCAGTTCACTGAGTTCGTGTCCGGTCTCGTCGCCGCCGGCCACCCTTTCCTCTGGGCGCTCCGGCCGGACATGGTGGTGATGACGAGGAGGAGCCAGCAAGACGACGACGCCGACGAAGATCCCCATGAAGCCATCAGAGCGGCCGGAGGAAGCAAGGCGCGCGTCGTGGCGTGGGCGCCACAGCGGGAGGTGCTGCGCCACCGCGCCGTGGGGTGCTTCCTGACGCACGCCGGGTGGAACTCGACGCTGGAGGGCGTCGTCGCCGGCGTGCCCATGGTGTGCTGGCCCTTCTTCGGGGACCAGCAGATCAACAGCCGCCTCGTCGGCGCCGTGTGGGGGAACGGGCTGGACATGAAGGACGTGTGCGACAGGGCCGTCGTGGAGAGGATGGTGAGGGACGCGATGGAGTCGGAAGCCATCAGGAGCTCGGCGGAGGCGCTGGCGGATGTGGTGAGGCGGGACGTTGCCGACGGGGGATCATCGGCGAGGGAGTTCGAGCGGCTCGTCAGGTTCATTAAGGATCTCAGCATGGAACATGCCAAGTCCGATCACCGAAACTAAAGAATAATTGATGTACATTAGCTATAGTTGCTCTTTCTGGCTGCCAATGGATGTGCATCATGATGCTTGCTCGATCAAGTTTGACTCCAGCGGTCAAAAGTACACTGTTTTAATCTCTTGTTTACAGTATATTCCTGTTGATTTGTACAGTACACTGTTTTTAGATCAATTTTATTCGCAATCAGTGTGTTCCTATTGACGTCAAGAACTAAACAAATGTTCCTATGTATCTTTAGACATGTATATAGAAAATCTACAAAATGATATATTGTGGGGGAAATAGTTTGTTAGACAACGCAAGCCGCTGTGGTAGCTGCACAGAGATCTAATGAGATTACCAAGATTTATCCCTATCTTATATATACCCGTCCCATAAAAAAAATACAATCCTGGTGTTTAAAAAATCACCTTACGAATGGGACCATAACCACATGTCTAATTAGAGTAATGACAAATCTACTCGCCACCATTTGGAGAGTCTGGTTAGTTGTATGTAGCTAACAACCAAGAGAATGGGAGTCATTTCACACCAGCACTTATCTGCTAGAAAACATAGAATTACACTCTTCACGGAATGGAAGGTGTAAAGATCAAGCAAGAGACTCGGCCTTAGACTCAGTGCTACTCCAACCAAATCCTATAATCCTAGTCATGACCCAAAGATCACCTTCATGACTGATCTTCATGAGTAAATGCATTATTAGGTTGGCATCTTTGAGGAACACCCTTGTGTTACGCTCATTCCAGACTTGCCAAGTGGTGTGCGAATAGGGCATTCTGGGGAACAAAAGTAGATCTGAAGTGTTTATGCTTAAAACTGATTAATATTTTATCATGTGTTCAGCAAAGTCTATGATCTATGAAGAAAAAAAAAATCGAAGATCAGGAGTGAAAGCTTCGAAATTGAACTTCCAAAAAAAACGTTGAGGATGCTAAAAACATTTGTGAGAACTTTGGACAGCGTACAGAGCTTACACCTACAAAATGCGGTGGCCTGCACGCCCACCCGTCTTTGTGAGAACTTAGGACAGGAAGCACCGAGCCCCTGGCAAGTTATCACTACAAGCAAATATCATTTTCCCGTTGTCCAGCCGATGACTAATCGTCAGGCCTGCCTCCCACTGACCGAAAGAAGGAACACACACTCGGAAGTAGCCAAACGCATGCAGCCACGAGCAGATGAGAGCACCTTGCTCACGCTCGCGCCTGTGCCGGCCGCGGCCGGCGAAGAAGCGGCCGTACGTCGGCCCAACGCCCAAACCACATCACTAGTCCACTACCTTATTCACGCGTGTCCCAATTTGATACTCCGATGGAGCTTGCGGGGGGTGACGAAACGCACGCACACGTCCAGTCAAGATCAATCGAACCCACCACGCCACCACCGGGGCGCACACAGCTCGGCTGCTAACGCTCCTACCCGATCCGCGCGATCGACCGGCGAGAGAAATGTCTGCGGCGGCGGTGGTGGCGCACGCGCTTGTGTTCCCGTTCCCGTTGCAAGGTCACATCAACAGCATGCTCCCATTCGCCACCGCCCTCGTCGGCTCCGGCGTCCACGTCACCTTCCTTCACACGGATCACAACCTCCGCCGCCTGGGCGTCGCCTCCGCGACAGGCGTTCCACCACGTTCGCCGAGCCTCCGCTTCGTGTCCGTCCCCGACGGCCTCCGAGACGACGACCCTCGCTCGGTTGGAGCCCTCTTGGCGCTCGTAGAGTCCCTGCAAGTCGTGGCCTCCGTTGCGTACCGTGCTCTGCTCGCCTCGCTGCTGTCGTCGTCTACGGTGAGTCCATGCCGAGGTGATCACCATGACGTCGGTTTCCCGCCGGTGACATGCGTTGTCTCCGACGGCTACCTGCCTTGGGCCATCGACATCGCCGACGAGCTCGGCGTCCCGGCCCTCGCGTTCCGCACGTCCAGCGCGTGCAGCGTCCTGGCGTTCCTGTCCGTGCCAAGGCTTCTCGAGCTCGGAGAGCTACCGTTCCCTGAAGGCGATGACCTCGATGAGAATGTCCGGGGTGTTTCGGGGATGGAAACCTTCTTGCGCCGCCGGGACCTTCCAAGCTCCTTCCGCCGCGTCGGCGAGCACGGCGTCAACCCAAGGCTGCGAGTTCTTGTCAAGGACACTTTCCACAGCAGCAAGGCCCGGGCACTCGTGCTCAACACGGCCGCCTCTTTGGAGCGGTCTTCGCTGTCGCACATCGCGCCGCACATGCGTGACGTGTTCGCCGTCGGACCTCTCAACGCCATGTCCCCTGCGCCGTCGTCGGCATCTGCGACGACCACGAGCCTGTGGCGCGAGGACGATAGGTGCATGGCGTGGCTCGACGGCCAGGCCGACAGGTCCGTCGTGTACGCGAGCTTGGGGAGCCTCGCCGTCATCACCCGCGAGCAGTTCACCGAGCTCCTGTCCGGGCTCGTCTCCACAGGCTACCCGTTCCTCTGGGTGCTCCGGCCGGACATGGTCAGGGCGAGCCAGCACGACGTCTCCCAAGAAGTGGCCAGGGCGACGGGAGACGACGGTGACAAGGCGCGCGTCGTGGCGTGGGCTCAGCAGCGGGACGTGCTGCGGCACCGGGCGGTGGGGTGCTTCCTGACGCACGCCGGATGGAACTCGACGCTGGAGGCCGCCGTCGAGGGCGTGCCGATGGTGTGCTGGCCTTTCTTCGCCGACCAGCAGATCAACAGCCGGTTCGTGGGCGCCGTGTGGAAGAACGGGCTGGACATGAAGGACGTGTGCGACAGGGCTGTGGTGGAGCGGATGGTGAGGGAGGCGATGGAGTCTGCTGAGATCAGGCGGTCGGCGGAGGATCTGGCGCGGCGGGTGAAGCGCGACGTCGCGGCCGGAGGGTCGTCGGCGACGGAGTTCCAGCGCCTCATAGGGTTCATCAGGGAGCTCAGCACGTCGAACGTCAGTCTTGGTCAATGATGAATGGACATTAGAAAAGGGGACGTGCACGGTGCACTGACGTGAGCGTTCAAGGATGCAGTGTAACACCACCACCACAACAGTTAGTAGGAAACAGGCTCCCCCCCCCCCACACACCCCACCCCTTTTTTTCTCAACTTTTGATCGTACTGATTGTTGGCCTATTGAGGCTCAACCGCTCAACTGGGTTTGGAATGTTTCTCCAAAAAAAAAAAACTGGGTTTGGAATAGATATTGGCTACTACATACACACCCATCGTTAAAGCAACATATATAACAAATTAATCATTTTCCATTATCAAAATATTTTCTCCCTCCCAATAGCTAAATTTCCATTCTTGCTAATCAGTGCCGAGCAAATTATCTACATATAGGTGAGAGGGAGGTGTTTTGGGAAAAAAATTGAAAAATAAAATAGGAAAAAGCTAGCCAACACCTGGGTATTTCTAAGGCATCTAGCACCCAATTTTTAGACCACTAATCTAAGAATGGATGGCTCAGTCATCTTCTCACTCCATCTAAAATTCTCCCCTTATAAAGGCAGCAGGTGGGGCCTGTCGTCGGCGATGGAAAAAAAGAGGATAGAGAAGAGAGAGAAAGAGGAAGGAGAGAAAATATAAAGATCTGGGCCATCCATTTCTAGATCCAATGGCCAAAATCTGGGTGCTAGTCCCCTTAGAAACACCCAGGTGTTGTATATCGTTGTTTTTTTTAAAAAAGAAAAGCCGCATGTACTCATCCTTCAAATTTAATAACGCAAGTCACGGGATTAGTTGGTCATTTATACCTAACCCATATAAATATTGTCGTCAGATATGTGAGCTAACTAAGTTTTTATCATGTCCCTTGCCCATGCCCGCCTCCTCCATTTAGGTGGCGCCTACTAACTATTCCCTCCGTCCTAAATTGTAAGCCGTTTGACTTTTTTTGTCTCAACTTTGATTACTCGTCTTATTCATTTTTTTGTAAAATATTATATTTTTTTATGGCTAGCTTTAGTAATAAAAGAATTTCAAGAATGACTTAAATTTGTCTACATTTGCACAAATTTTTTGAATAAGACGAGTAGTCAAAGTTAGGGTAAAAAAATCAAACGCCTTACAATTTGGACGGATTTAAGGCCCTCTCTGGAAGGCCATATTGTAGAGATCTTCATAACTTCATTGCAATATATAGCTTGCCAAACAACCCTAGGGCCCTAAGCTCTTCTCGCCCGGAGTTTATATAAGTTAAAATTCACATCTACCACATCAAAGAAGTTTGCTATGAAAATATATTTTGTAATGGATCTAACGATGCTCATTTGGTAACATAATATTGTTGATGCGTTCAATATCTTGGTCAAACATTCACCACAAAAGATATGCACCTCAAATATTTTTGGTTGCATTTAATTAAGACAAACTTATATATAGCCTTACATTTGAGGGCGGATGAAGTACTTGGATCTCGTCATAATATAGCCGGCGCCTGTAACTCTGCTACCTGATCATTTGCAAATTAAAGCAGAAATTCGTTTTAAAGTATACTAATACTACATGGCTTGGGGCCGTTTTTTGTACGGTTTAGTTTGAGCCATGGCGCAGCACGTCAGCAGGAGCTCTCTGCTAGCCCTTTAGTAACCCAGTGAGTTTATTTGGATAGGTTATGGTTTGAGTTTGAAGCTCATCGTCCTAACCACCGCATCCGCCAAAACAAAAAACAGAGTCAAAATTTAAGTCATCCGGATCACATGCATCTACACGAGTCTCTAATTAAAGTCATCCGGTCAGTAGGAGTAGGAGGAGGAGGAGGCGTGGAAGGGACACACGGATCGATCAAGCCAAAGAATCCAACCCAGCGCAGCAGCTCAGCCCCCCTCACGATCGGAGAGGCCGCACAGCGCTGCTCTCGGCGGACGGACCAGCGGAGGAAGCTAGCGCTCGAGCTCGACGGCCATGGCTGCGGCGGCGGCGCACGCGCTGGTGTTCCCGGTCCCGGCGCAGGGCCACATCAACGCCATGCTCCCCTTCGCCGCCGCGCTCGTCGACGCCGGCGTCTTCGTCACGTTCCTCCACACCGACCACAACCTCCGCCGCGCCTCCTCCGCCTCCGTGGCCGCCTCGCCGCGCCTCCGCTTCGTGTCCATCCCTGACGGCCTCCCCGACGACAACCCGCGCTCGGTGGCCGACGTGTTGGAGCTCGACAGGTCGCTGCGAGAGGTGGGCTCCGTCAGGTACCGTGCTCTCTAGCGTCTCTCTTGCCTGCCGCAGCAGGGAGCCCGAGCTTCCGTGATGGAAGAGACGACGGCGTCGATGACGAAGACGAACACCTCTTCCCGCCGGTGACCTGCGTTGTTGCCGATAGCTGGAATGCTGGATGCCTTGGGCGATCGACGTCGCGGAGGAGCTCGGCGTGCCGGCGCTGGCGTTCTTCACGTCCAGCACGTGCAGCTACCTGGCCTACCTGGCTGTCCCCGAGCTTCTCGAGCTCGGCGAGCTCCCTTTCCCAGCAGGCAGCGACCTCGACGAGCCGGTACGCATAGTTCCGGGGATGGAGACGTTCCTGCGCCGGCGGGATCTTCCAAGCTGCTACCGTCGCCTTCCCAGTGATGACGCCGACCCCATGCTCCACAAAGTCGAGATGTTCGCCAAGGCCACTGCGCACAGCAAGGCACGGGCGCTCGTGCTCAACACGGCTGCCTCCCTGGAGGCGTCGGCGGTCGCGCACATCGCGCCGCACATGCGCGACGTCTTCGCCATCGGCCCCCTCCACGCCATTTCACCGTCGGCACCGGCTCCGGTTCCCTCCAGCCAGTGGTGTGCGGATGACTAATGCATCGCGTGGCTCGACGGCCAGGCCGACCGATCCGTCGTGTACCTGAGCTTCGGGAGCCTCGCCGTCATGTCCTACGAGCAGTTCACCGAGTTCTTGCTCGGGATCGTCGCCACCGGGTACCCGTTCCTCTGGGTGCTCCGACCGGACATGGTCGGGGAAGACCAGGGCTACGGCGTCCTCGAAGAAGCGGCCATGGTAGCGGCCGGAGACGGCAAGGGACGTGTCGTGGAGTGGGCGCCGCAGCGAGAGGTGCTGCGGCACAAGGCGGTGGGGTGCTTCGTGACGCACGCCGGGTGGAACTCGACGCTGGAGGCCGTCGTGGAGGGCGTGCCCATGGTGTGCTGGCCTTCCTTCGCCGACCAGCACATCAACAGCCGGTTCGTGGGCGCCGTGTGGAGGAACGGGCTGGACATGAAGGACGTGTCCGACAGGGCTGTGGTGGAGCGGATGGTGATGGAGGCCATGGAGTCCGGCGAGATCAGGCGGTCGGCGGAGGCTCTGGCGCGGCAGGTGAAGCGCGACGTCGCGGCCGGAGGGTCTTCGGCGACGGAGTTCCAGCGGCTCATCGGGTTCATCAGGGAGCTCCGCACGTCGAACGCCGCGTCCGGTCTCACAGTTAATGGTTGTGATTGATGCAGGCGTACGTGCCGGTGCGGCGCAGGAGCATCTCAAATCCATGCTTCACATGGCCACGGAGCTCGTCGGCGCCGGCCACCATGTCGCCTTCCTCCGCTCCAACCGCCCGTGATGTGTAGCCGTGTGTGTCATGTTGTGTGTGATCGGCTGGTCGCCGACGGCATTAATTATGCCGTCCGGCCGTCTTCGTCGCGTGGGCCTGACTATCACCAACCTGTTGTGCTCATCATTAACTCTATGTGGGCTGAAAGCTGGTTCCTGTCTAAAATTTTTGATTGCTCTTCAGAAAGTAGCCCATCGATTTGATGTCTCGCTGGGTCCATTCCTGCCTGGTGAGTGTAAATTCAAAAGCTTACGACATGGGAAACTTTCTTCTGATATTACCCTCCGTCAGGTAAAATTTGCCGCATTGTACGTTTTCAAATGGCCTCCTGCACTGCATCTGAGATCAGAAGTCGAAACAGAAGATGATCTTATTCACTGAAATAAAGCAGGTTAATTAGCCATTTGGTCAGAAAACACAAAAGAAAACAGAATAAGTGCAAGTTCCCAGGTTCTAGTGACTATTTGACTCAGCAGGCTACATGTCAGAGAAACAAATGACACTATGAAAACAGAATCTGGAAAATTTGCAGTGTGCAAATGCACATCAGAGTGTCTCTATCCAGAGATCTCGGATGTGGCATTCTTCAGTCTTCACACCTTCCTCCTTGGTCCTGGTTGCCTGCTCTTTCTTCTGGGCCCTTATCAATGCACGCCTTGCGCGAGGGCGCATCTCACGTACTTGCCGTGGTGGCATCGCAAAAGGCTCAACAAGGCGATCATGGAATGGATGCTCATTTCCAGAAAATATCCTCAGTTTGCGATCCCTGTCCTGGAAGATCAGAACGATTAACTTTGTATGTCATGTAAGCGCACCAAGGAAAATAATTGAACAATATGAAGTACTATCAAATTGTGATGACTTCTTTTAACCAGTGTTTACAATATGAAAGTAACAACTTTTAACAAATCACCAAGCAGATCAGCTAAGCCAAAAAAAGTGATCAAAGTTTCCAGGAGTGACAAAGTAGAGACAATTAACTTCTCTACCAGCTTATGATCAGTGACAAAGTACAGATAATTAAGCTTATAGTCTGGAATCTCATGGTTCAATGAGTGAATAGTGATAAGAAAGTTACCACCATCAAGATAAAGTAACTAATCTCTTCTCTAACATTGATAATTGTTACTACTATAGCTAATGCATAAAAAGTATCAAAATGAGGATGAATGCAGTAATCATCCATTTATATCTACAATGTTTGCAAAAGAAAATAAAACAAACACTAATAATCAATTATTCAAACCGATAAACGATTGAGTTTCATGTCTAATCCTGGATTGATTGCGGAATAAAATATAGATTAAATTTCACTTACATCACGCAATCTGTTACGGGGAAGCATGAGCAAGACAGCTTTGCGAATCACTTCAGTTGGGTCTTTCTCCATCTGGTCCTTGAGCCTTCTTTCCTTGAGATGGCCAATATACCTATAGAGGAGTAAACACATCAGAGAACAAGTTAACAAAAATATCTGGAAGTAAAAACATTCAGCCTTTTTTTGCTCAGCTTCACTAACCCTGTATGCCAGTAGTAAATCTTATCGGTCATTTTTCTTCCTGTAACACTGATATCCTTTGCATTAAGTACAATGCACATGTCTCCGTTTTCTACATGTGGTGCATAGGTTGGCTTATCCTTGCCTTGAAGCACAACAGCAATCTGGGATGCCAACCGTCCAAGTACCTATCACATAGACAAACCATCATACCGCATATCCTTTTTATGATGAATTCATCCTTGCAAATGAAATCAGTAGAAGAATCCTAACCTGACCCTTCGCATCAAATACACGCCACCGCAACCCATCTAAATTGATTCTTCTCAAACCTGCAAGTGCTTTCTGCATGGCTCAAAAAGGAAACATAAAACAACTTCTACTGCAAGTAGTTCAGACTTACGGAACAAAATATACGTGCAAAAGCTGATTTGCACTGATAGTTATGTAGGGAATTAGGGATTCTACTCCAAGGGGATTAGATGGCTTGTAGCGAGGCACAGTGCAGAGGCATTCAAGGCACAGCGTCGTTCATGCACAAGGCATTAGGCGCAGTCCTTGGGAATGTCGAGTTCTCAGGTTACAATATGCCCTATGCTAACAAAAAAGGAGGGTGGTGGGGGGTGTTTTGGGTGGCAGGTGTTAGAGATGGACCCTCTTTTCTGGCATATAATTACCTCATTTTCTTGAACGAATAACTTTACCTATCATACAAAGTACCAAACTTATTACTTAATATTTATGTACCTTATAGATAGATTTTTTGTTGTTAATTCCTCCATTGCTCTGTCTTTTTGTAGTGTCAGGTGAAAGTGAAATGTGTGTACGAGATGGAGAAGGCTCTACCGGTGGGAATCAGAGAACCGTTAGAGAGAGAAAAATGATAAACCAACCTTGAGGTTGCCAGTGAAGGCAGGTGATGCTGTAGCCATGCCAACTCTGTGTAGGGGAACAATGGTCGGACAGAGGCCGTTAAATATGTGGATGATGGCTCCCTTCACGGACTCACGTGGTCCTCCTTCCCCTTCTCCTTTCCTTTCTCTATCGTTTCAGGGCCTAGGTGGGCGTCACAGAAAAATATTGTTTAGTCAGGGGCAGCTGCAGAAGACATTACAATCTCTATCAACAGATGTTTAGCAACAAAAAGTGATTACAGAAATACCATAGATATGCCATATATGCATGTTAATGTAAACCTGCTTTCCCAGAACAACAACACTATACAAGACGAGATTCAAATAACTCTCATAAGCATACTAAGAAGTAAGAAGACCCAAAATAATGGTATGCATGCATTCTATTCTGCAATCCAGACGATTTAAATCATTATGTAAAATATAAAAATATTTCATCCCAGTAACAAATAAACTAAGTACAACCCTTCTTTTAAATTAAGAATTGAGTTGGTAAAATGATTGATCTTTCCAAATTCCAATCCTTATAGTTATAGGATCAGAATGCTCCATTTAAGAACAAAGATCACTCAAAATTTATAGAAAACATCTCGATACCACCAGTTTGCAGACTTTCGAAGATAGACTAACAAAACATTTTACCCAAACAGTGAGGATTCATAACCAACATGGCTGTACTGTTGAGCTAGGGGGTAAAGCATCGGCACAAAATGCGAGAGTTCATAAAACATCCCACTAGCCGGTGGCCGCGACACTTAATTACAGGAAAAATCACGCTTTCATGACCTGTTGGAATGTCCACTGAGGCACTGACCACATAAAAAAACGCACAAAAGACTGCATCAACAAAATAACCGTGCCGAAATCTCCAATAGTCCAATCCATGTATCATCAGTGTGCTAATCGTACACCCTCCTTAGTTGGCGTCGGTCTATGGTCTCGAAATCCTATTTACCCACCCTAATTAGGTTTTTGTGACTAGTCCCACATCGGCAAACAGTACCAGGAACATTTCGATTCAGATCACTCCTCGCAGCCGAAGAAGAGGGCAAGCCCAGAGGACAGGAGTAGCAACCAATTTGAGAAGCGCGATCGGAACAGAGGGACTCGAGACCTTACCATTCCTCGGTCGCCTGCGGTGGTGGTGGCGTGGCTGGGGCCTGGGCACTCGGCGGCGGGTTCTCGTACTGGCGAGCTGAGAGGTGGGGGACGGGAAGACTGATGGATCGGACGGACGGATGGATCGTGGTGTTTTCGGAGTGGCCAATGCCGGCCCATTATTGAGCCGCCCAGAAATAAGGTGGCCCAATACGGCATTATAACGGCCCATTGAACCGCCTTGTACGGTGGCCGGCACAACACACTCTCACGAACGAAATACTCTCTCAAAACCAAAAGGCACTCATGTCATGGAGACTGGAGATGCTAAAAAAATATCATGGAGACTGGAGATGCTAAAAAAATGTCATGGAGACTGGAGAGTGACCGGATTGTTCGACGAGAACGGATTGTTCGACCCAATGTGGGTCGGTCAGGCTCCTGTCAAACTGCCAAGCATCCTCCGGTTGCTCCAAGCCACTCATATCTCGGCTCTGCCTCATCAACCATGCATCTGCTAAAATTGGAACATGCCGGCGCCCGCACGTACACATTAAATATCAGCCATCCATGCCAGCGTTCGTCGATCGTCGTGGACAGAAACAATGGCGCCTCACCTCGCGTCGCTGCTGCTCGGCGGGTTCGCGCTCTTGGCCACCGTCGCAGACGCCGGCAAGCCCCACGTGAGCCACGGCAAGTTCAAGGCCGGCCCGTGGACGGTCGGGCACGCGACGTTCTACGGCGGGCGCGACGGGTCCGGCACCACTGACGGCGGCGCGTGCGGGTACAAGGACGCGCTCGCCAAGGACTACGGCGCGCTCACGGCGGCCGTCAGCCCGGCGCTCTATGACAGTGGGGCCGGGTGCGGCGCGTGCTACGAGGTGAAGGCCGAGGGCGACAGCGCCATTAATAACAAGTCTGTGGTGGTGACGGCCACGAACCAGGCCCCGCCGCCGGTGAGCGGGCAGAAGGGCGAGCACTTCGACCTCACCATGCCGGCGTTCCTCCAGATCGCCGAGGAGAAAGCCGGCATCGTGCCCATCTCCTACCGCAGGTGTATATTTATATATATAACCCAAGCTTGCATTATCGCATTGGACATCCGATAAAGTACTAAGAACGATCGAATCGCATGGCATGGTGCATCTATCCCATGATGACCTTAATTTGCTGCAGGGTGGCGTGCGTGAGGCAAGGCGGGATAAGGTACACGATAACGGGGAACAAGAACTACAACATGGTGATGGTGACGAACGTGGGCGGCGAGGGGGACGTGGTGGCGCTCATGGTGAAGGGCAACAAGCGCGTCAAGTGGACGCCGATGAAGCGCAGCTGGGGACAGCTGTGGACGACGGAGGTCGACCTCACCGGCGAGTCGCTGACGTTCCGGGTCATGAACGGCGACCACCGCAAGGCCACCTCCTGGCATGTCATGCCCCGCGACTGGCAGTTCGGCAAAACCTACCAGGCCACCAAGAACTTCTAGGACCGCCGGCCGTTACGGATGCACCATTGTATTGCACGTCGTCTCTCATGTGCGTAACATGCACGTTTGAGCCTGATAAACGTTCGGATTGAAGATCAACTCCTCAAAGATATGATGATTTGGGATTAACTAAAACACACGGCCGGACTGGCCGAAAAAATATGTTTTTTTTCCATAGAAACTGTTTGTCATGTTCGCATACTTAGGTGGCATATTATTTTTATTGTTGTAAACGGTATATAGATCATCTTTGAAATAGGGACAAAATTCAATATGTTTTTTTTTCAGAATTTACTTTAGTTTTAAATTTCCTAGTTTGGGATGAATTTTGTGGAAACGTTCTTCGCACCAAATTGTAGCGGATCAATTGTAAAAGCACTGGGTGTGGCCCGTGTAGCCAATTGCCCACTAGGAAACTACGCTACCCCTGCTGCGCCGCCGTCCGGCGACAAGCCCGGGGACCGCGCGACGCACGGCGGCGCGCACCACATGAAGTTCCCTTTTATGACCCGGAGCTCGAGCTGGTAACCACGAGCGCTCCGATCTTGGTGCATGCTCTCCGATACGATATGGTGTCTTTTCCCCCTTTGATTAGCTAGGGTTTTGGACGCGCCCGTTCACCACCCTTCTCAAGCTTCAGCATCTTCATTTCTAGTAGACGAGTAGGGATTATGATGCCGCGCGTGTGTTTAGCTCAGTTCAATTGGGTTTAGTTGCTTTGCGCTTGAATGCGGGTAGTTATCCCCTCCCTTGAGACTTTTGTAAACTCTGGTCTGTACTCTGATTTCCTCAGCGGTGTGGGCGTGTGGTTACCCTGGTGGGGGAAGATGGTGGTGATTTTCTGGACTTCTGGTCTCGAAAACTGTAACTTCGTTTCTGTCAAGTAATGAAGTTCGGGCGGTGCCCATTGTGGGGTAAAAAAATTGGGTTTAGTTGCTGACCTTGCCCCGAAAATTTATTTTATTTTGGTTTAGGTTCGATTAGAGGCGCTATATCTCTCAGGGTACTACTGTGTTAACCTGACATGTTGCCTTGTTGGGGCGGGGGTTGGCTGCTGCTCCTTGGATCGGATATCATAGGCATATATGTACATTTAGTTATTGGGAAAATTGCATAACTGCTCTTATTTTCAACTCTAATTGTAGGTTTGCCCTTCTTTTTAAGACTTTACATGTTTGACCCTATTTTTTGAATCTGAATACTCCGTCTGCCCTCGTTTCTTAACGCCGTAAGTAATGGCGTTTTTTGCCGAATAGGTTAGCAGAAAAAACAGAGCCGGGAAGAGAAAAAGATATGAAATGACCTATATGCCCCTGCCTTACACTGCTTTTGTCTTCCGTGTCCTCTATCTTATCCTCTCTCTCTGCCTTCAATCTCCATGGCTGGCGGCGAGCAGGAGGCCGTGCGCGGGTAGGCAACACGCTGGTGGCGTCGGGGCCGCGACGCGGGTGGCGCACGAGTCCACGCCGTGGTCGCTTCGTGGGAGACGGCGCACGGCAGCAGGCCGCTACTCACAGGCGGCGCAGCAGCACCATCGGTAGGGGACGAGTCGCTGCAGGTCGCCTCACGGGACCTCACGGGGACGCTGCTCGGCCGACCGCCGCCCGTGCTGGCCGCCGCTCGGCCGGCTGCAGGCTGAGTCCGTGCCTGGGTGCCGCTCCGCATGCAGCCGCCCGTCCGTCACTGCAGCTACTCTTCTGCACATGTGCAATCTCTACTGATTTGATGTACTACGAATCAAGTTCATGACCTCATGGAAGCAGGAACCAGGCAGCATGCATTCGTGAGTTCTAGGCGCAGACGGGGAGGAATCGACGAGGAGCGGGAAGACAGGGCGTCGCAGGCTCATGGGGAGGAGTTGAAGCCGAGCAAGGATGTGGGATGGGGAAGAAGGCCGATTGGAGCAGCTACAAGAGACAGCCCGAGGCCGCCGGCCAAGCTGACATGCTCCGCACCATCAGCTCCGCTGCTTGCTGCTCCACGGCCACCACTTTGCTGCTTGCTGCTATGTGCGGGCGTGGGAGAAGAGGAACGGGAGGAAGAAGACAGAAAAGAGGCTGACATGCGGGCCCGCAGGAGGAAGGGAACTCTATTTATTTACGCTTCCATTACTTGTATATTTAAAAATAAGTCTGGATAAGCAAATTCAGCGTGCTACCTTACTCTTATCCATAGAAGGGGTATTTATGTCTTTTCCTCTCTCCGTCAAGTTCGTTAACTAAGCTTCACAGAATAAGGGCATACCATAGGTTTGGATTCAAATAATAGGGGCAAACATGCAAAGTCTAAAAAAGAGGGGCAAACGTGTAGTTAGAGTTGAAAACAAGGGCAGTTTTGCAATTGACCCTTAGTTATTTGTTAACCTCTTCCCAGAGATGTGAGAAAGAGTATCCAGTTTGTGATCTCTTTAGTGAATATGGTGGGTATCTCTCTCTACGAATCCTGGCGAATTCCGCGGCCGGGGAGAGTGGCCACGTCGGCCGCTTTTCCCGGCCGTCGGATCGGCCGGATGGAAGGCTGAGGTCAAGCCTTTCCTCGGCATTTTACAAAAAAGACCTCAGATTCTACAGAAATAGAACCCGCCGTCCAGCTCCCTCACATGGATATTTACGGCCAAGCCCTCATATTTATACAAAATCAACCGGTCATAGAACATTTGCAAAAAAGACCCTGAATTTATAGAAAATCAACCCGCCATCCTTTTTGTCTCATAGGAAGTTCATGGAAAAGTCCTCGAGTTCCAATTAAATTACATTATAGTCCGTTCTATTAGCTACTTCTATGCAAACAACACCAAATGTACAATTTGATCACCAAAACGTGTTCGAACCAAAAGGTACCCAACATAAAATTTTCTTATAATTTCAAGATCTATAACATCATGGTAGAAGACATATCTAAATCCAAAATAATTTCACCAGATATTTATATAGGACCTCTCGTACCTACAATTCCCACAGCGGAACATCCTCCAATTTAAAAGTTTTCGTTACAAAAATAATTAAAATTAAAAAATCTAAATATTTGATACGTAATAAAATTTTAAATTCAAAGTGTTTCCATAATTGATTCCCACTTATGATTTGGATATCAGAACCTCTATAATTTTTTTTTAAAAAAAATGACAATAAAAATGGCTCAAAATTATAAAATAGAAAAAACAAATTCACTTTTCCAATTCCCCCATTATACTAACATTACGCATTAAAATTTTAAATACAAAGTGTTTCCATAGTTTGTTCCAACCTATGATTCGAACACCAAAACATCTCCAAATTATATTAAGTAACCATGGAAATGGTTCAACAAACAATCAAACTCATTATTCCAATTTCACCATTATAGCTAACATCTCACTACCAAAACGAATTTGAAAATCCAAATATATTGACTCCAATTTACCATTGTAGCTAACATCTTAACATAAAAATGTTTTTAACTTAACACCCAAATAATTTTAAATAAACAATTTTCCAACTTTAAAATTCCTCTAGATACAAAAATCTACAAAATTCATACGTACCAAACATAATTCAATGCCCATTTGTAATTCTTTTGCATAATTTTTCATATTTCAATATACTACAAAATAAAAGAAACCCAATATTCCAATCTACCATATTTCCATATAGACTTTTACGGCTTCAACATGCTTTTATATATATATTTTTGGGAAAAAAAGTTTATACAATCAAATGTTAAAAAAATTGTAAGCCCATGTACTTGTACATCCACTGGCCATCCGCGGCAACGCCGCGGCCTTTTCTAGTTCGATTTCTAATGCTTGAAATGGAACGTGTGTTTCTATCTGGAATAGTGGAGTGTTTGTAGCCCATGTTCTCAAGTATGGATAGACATTTGGAATCCCCGGTGTGTTGCAAACTCATACGGAGTATAAACAAGGGTAACTGGTACAGACAGTAAATTGCATTAGTTTTGTTAATCCATAAGAAATGGCATTTGTGCCCTCAGTAGAATCATTGCCTGCCTAGATGTCTTGGAAGGCTGGGTTGCAGTAGCTGTAACCACCTGTTGTCACCTAACCACTAGCCACATTAAGTACAGAGAACCATATAACCCAGTCTACAAGCAAGTGATATGTATTTATAGTATAACCGCCTTTTGATTCTACTGGCCATTTTCGTATTCTTTAATTATGTTTACAGTGAATACAAGCATGCAATTTTGGTCTGCTATTCACAGTTACTATTTTTCCTGAAGCAGATTCCTTCTTGCAAGATGATACAGGCAGGCTATAGATGTACAAATGGGCGGCCCGGCCCGGGCCTGGGGTGGCCTGGTAAAAAGGGCCGGGCTGGCCTGCGGGCTGAGGCGACGGCCTAAGCCCGGGCCTGCGGGCCGTTTTTGGGCTGGGCTAGCCCAGAAAGCCCAGCCACAAATAAAGGGCCGGGCTGGCCCATAGCCCGCGAATAGAAAAAAAACCAGTTTCAGTGTTCAACATTCTAAATTTATAGTTTCAACATTTATTAATTTCTACTTCAACATCTTATATGTGCAGTTTCAACATTTTGAGTCTCAAATGTTGAACATGTTCAAATCTAATGTTGAGATATTTCATTCACGTTGTTGAGTTAGCACAATTAAAATGTTGAAGATGGATAGGAGCCCTAGATGGAGGAGAGACCGGGCCCTGACCGGCCCGTTCTCTTTCCAGCGGGCCGGGCCGGCCTGCAGCCCGAGGTGACGGCCCAGGCCCGGCACCAGGCAACGGGCCAGGTTAGCCCGGGCCCACAAAAGACCGGGCCGGGCCGGGCCGGGCTTAGGCCGGGCCAAAAAATCTAGGCTTTTTGGCGGGCCACCGGGTTGCGGGCTTTTTTTTACATCTATAAGGCAGGCCAACCCCAATCCTGGTCGGATCTCCCAACAGAGCTTGCTGGTCTGGTCCTCTGCCGGCTTCCAGCATACTCGGACCGTGTCCGCTTTGGGGCTATAGGTATGTTTGGTTTATGCCCCATCTAGCCCTACCAAATTTTGGTCATGACCAAATCTTGGGCATCACCAAATCGTTGGCAAAATAACGTTTGGATTGTAACCTTACCAATTTCTACCAAATTCATTCATTCTCTTTAGTATGACACATGGGGCTACATGTCATTATATTATTTTATATCAAAATATAGTCATGTGACATCTTGTTTTGTAGATTTAATTGCAAGAAATACTAATATGCAAACAGATTCTAAATTACTTAAGCGGTTAACAAGATATTAGTGCTTTAGTAAAGCAAATCAGCTTTTCCTTGAATACCATGCAGCCAACCAACTTTTACTACGTGGCCTCTTTCTTTGATGCTGGCTGCCAATTCTTTGGCGAGCATTTTGCCGGCCAAATTCTTGCCCACAGCTACCACAGAAGTTCTGTTGGCGCGTATTGTGAAAGCCAAATTACAATGGCACACCAAAAATTTAGTCAGGCAACTATTGGCAACAAACAAAAAACATACCCTAGGGCTGTTTGGTTGCTGCCTGGCAGGCAGCCGGAGCGCCAGGCAGCGATCTCCACCGCAGTGGGAGCGCTGCCTGCGCGAGGCAGCTCTACCAGGACTGCAAGCCCGCCTGTGCCATGTTTGGCGTTCCCTGATGGTACCTTTTTCAGTTTACCGCACAATGAATCCTTCCAGTCCCTGACAGCGTGGGCTATCACAGCTCCTGTAGTGAGTGGCTTGTCTTCTTGTGTGATGGCACCTACTGTACTCCTTGAAGAACCCCTTCTCCAAAAAGTCACCTTACACTGCCTAAACTATCTTGTCTCTGCCCCATTGATGAGCCTGAGGAAATTGTCAATTTCCCGGTCACCTTGGAGGGACAGATGCCCGAAGGATCTCTGGACATGAATGCTGAGGTGTCAATGTAGGGTGTGTTTAGATTGGGGAAAGATTCTCCAAAAATACACTGTTCATCAAAAAAACACTGTAGATAAATAGTGTTATATGAGTAAAAGGGATGGGATGAATAGAGAAAAGTTAGATAAATAGTGTATTTTTGGGGAATCTTTAGGGAACTAAACGGGGCTTTAGTCGTTTGCTCATCCCTCCTTGCTTGCTGCGATTGTTAACCCTGGACCTCTGTATACCATTGCTTTGTGCCGGCCAGGTGCTGACTCATGGTTGGTAAGTAAACTCCTCAGGAGATATCGGCACATGGACATGATGTATGTCAATTGTCAACTAAGCCAGTGGGTACTGAATTCAAGGTGTCTAAGGCTGACTTCCATTCATCACGATGGGTTGGCATGACAAGCGTGGGTGATGACCAGGCACTGTACATCAGCCAAAGCTACTCCCAATCTGTCTGTGTCTCAGTCCAAGCTAAAGGGGAACTGTATCTTCATCCTAGATTAGGGATGGAAGCGGATCGGATACGGATGGAAACGGATGCGGATAGCACCTTTTACCACATTTTAATGCGGATGCGGATACGAATTCGGATACCTGCGGATACGAATGCAAAACGGATAGTGCGGATGCGGATATGAATGCGGATATTTACTTGATTAGAAACATAGTTATATTTATTTGTTTTATTTATTATAAACATGTTTTCAAAATGTCACTAAGTCATCATACAATAAGATATTCAAGTATGATTGTATAATCGTTAGGAAAAAACATCTTATCGAAACATGTTTATATCACAAAATTTAAATATTTAATAATATAAAAATACAAAATGCAAATGAATAATTATTTTAATAAAAATATCAATAGTTATCATGAATAAATAAAATATAGTGTATATGTAATTTTAAAAATAAATAGATAAACTTTGGTTAATTATATTGTTAACAATAAATTTGATTAAGCCATATCAAAATATAGTTAACCATATTTAAATTAATTAAACATAGTATGTGTGTATCATTTGTAATAAGGTTAAAACAATTAAAACAAGTAGCACCGATCATTTTCATGATCACTTTAAATAATTTTACTTAAAACATTATTATTACCATTATTATTTATACATCATTAGTAACATTAAACATAATAGCACATGTCATTTATTCTTGATCACTCTTAGATAGTTTCACTAAATACTTTATTATTATATTAAACTAATATCACTAACCATTAGTTATTATATAGATAATTTTCAAATAATTTTAGATATGTCTATTCCTATTCGAATACGGATGTTGCGGATATTTGCGGATACGGATGGTAAAGCGGATAGAGAACAAGAAGAGAAAACGGATGCGGATACTTCCACTTTCGTACCACATTTAAAACGAATGCGGATACGGATATCCATATTAGGTACGGATACGAATACGGATGCAAAAAATTCGGATAACCATTTTACCACTTCCACCCCTATCCTAGATGATGGCACTCGTGACTGGTTCTGGAATGGTATGACTAGTTCTTATGTTGTGCACAGACTGAGTGATGGGGGAACCTACTCAGGGTCATTCAAGAGAGGGAAGGCACCAGCGGCATGGCTCTTCCCTACCTCAGTCATATGAGAAGCCTTGCAAGTGACCATGTGGCTGATGTTATATGCTATGCAGACTTTCCATTTGGCTCTCCATGTCATATTCCAGGATGCTACATTGCTGCTTGAGCTCTGGGCGCTTGTTTTGAGCCTATTTGTTACTACTGAAAAATGGGGGCTCGCCTTGGCCATCTTAGCTTTTTCATTTTCGGCATTGGGTTGTTTGCTGCTTCTAGCCTGAGTTCTTTCCTTCTGTGAGCTAAGGTGAATCGGGTGTAATGCTGCTTAATACTTGATGTGTCTGCATGTTTATGGGTAACTTATTATCACTGAATTTGGCTTCATTTCTTCAAGGCGTCAGTATTGTGATTTAGACGTGTTTTTTTTTTCCTTCCTGAAATGTTCATTACTCTTTTTCTTTAAAAAAAATTGTTTACTCAACTAAAACAGTATGTGCAAAAGAGTAAAATGCAACGGAGGTCCGTCAACTTGTAAGGAGGTGTCAGTTAGGTCCATGAACTCTAAAAATGCATTTCTGGGTCCATGAACTTATTAAGTCGTTCACCCTAGGTCTATACCCTTCCACATGTGCTTCTATTGCTGACATGGCACGCTGACTTGGCTCTTCTAAGCAGCTTCTGGTTGAGACATTTCATCGAGCAGGTTGTTACACGGCACATCCTCACGTCGTGCGTCATCTCCCTGGCGACAGCGTCGTCCTTCTCGCGCTCGGCAACGACGCCGAGCATTGGCTCGTCGTGGACGGCTACGATGGTCTGCACGGGCACCCGCTCATGGCGTTGCTCTAGCGAGTTAGCGTCATGGGTGTTGGCGTCGCCGGTGGCGCGGAGCGCAGCAGCGTCGGCGTGGCAGGTGACGACGACAGGCGCGTGCTTGCACCCGGCGCACAGGTACGCGCTACCGCCTGGACACGTCCAGCAGTGCACCGCTGCCGGCGAGCCCCCGCATGGCCCGCACTGCAGCTCGCACACGCCCCAGTACCTCGCCGCAGTCCCCATCTCCATTTCCTCCAATCCTTCAACCTTCCAAGTTCCAACCCGCAGCTAACCTCGTCCAAGGCCTTCCTCAGCACCTGCGGCTTCTGCATCAGCTCTAACATCGCCCACAGTCAGTTCGTCACCAAGCTCATGTGACGCTGCCAAGGAACGTGTCCAGGATGATGGCCTTGATGTGATGTGGTCCCTGGTGAGGCATAGCAGGGCGAAGATGTGCTCGCCGTCCACCATGCCATGAGCCTTCGAGCAGGGTGAAGTGGTGCTCGTTCAGCGCCACCGTCGTTGCAGCGACGAGCCTGCTGCTCCAAGGAGCACCACACGGCCTTGACATGGCGCATGAGGAGGAGCTCAACGACGAAGTACCTGCGCATCTCGCAATGCCCCACCATCGCCCTTGGAGGTTTTTCCCAGCAGCCCAGGCGCGCAGCACGGCTCCGCTTGCTCTAGACGGAGGAAGGAGAAGAGGGCGATCAGAGATAGAGGATCGTTATGCTCGAGACGTGCTCGATGAAATGGCTGAGACGAAGACAGAGGAAGGATGAGAGGGACAAGAGAGGAGATGACATGTCAGCGTGCCATGTCAGCGACAGAAGCATATGTGGAGGGGTATGGACCTAGGATGAACGCCTTGACAAGTTTATGGACAAAAAAATGTATTTTCAGAGTTCGTGGACCTAACTGACATCTTCTTACAAGTTGATGGACCCCCAATATATTTTACTCTGTGCAAAACCACCATTTCCAAGTGACCAGTAATCGAATAATCCCCATACTCTCCCCGCTAGTTTATGAATCTGGTACAAGTTTTAATTTGCATCTTCTGCATTGCATTATATCTGTAACTTGACTCTTTTGACTGAGGTTTTCTATCCTTACCTTTAGTAAGGGCAAACGTAGCGTCAGATGATTGGAAGCAACCTGGAAGTAATTGCTTTGGTAGTTGTTTGCTAAAGACAGGTTTGCCTGATAGACAAACCAAAGGTAATTGCATGCGCCGGGTAATTGCTTGGTAGTTCTTTACCAATGTTCTTGAGAGCTTGAGGGTGAGTTTAGTTTTGGGAAAAAACACTGTAGATCCAAAAAAAAAAACGTCGCGCTGAGAAACATGTTATGTGAGTGGGAAGGATGGGATGGATAAGGAAAAGTTAGATGAATAGTATTTTTTGGGAGAAAGTTGGGTGATTAACTCACCCTGATTCGTCCGGTCTTGTGAATACTGTTGTTAAAACAGTGGCGGGCAGGCCCCACCGATGCAATCAGTGCATCTTCTTTTCCTCGGTCGCCTCGCATTTCGAAATTCAAATGCCCACCCAAAGTCCCCAACCAATTCTCCAGTTCCACGAGAGCAAAAGGGCACATCACCGATCGGCCTCCCTTTGCTGGGGCGACGGTGGAGCCGCCTGCTCTGTCTCGCGTCCCCACATGGATGCACATGAAGGAGGTGCCCTGGGGGAAACTGGTATTGTGCTTGCCAAACCTTTTTTTTTTTTTTTTTGCGGAAATTGTGCTTGCCAAACCTTGTCGCTGCATTCGTCGGTGTTGGTCATAGACGTGGCAGCCAGATTCTAGTGTGCCAGCCACTGCCCAGCCAGGGGCATCATCATGGTCGGTACGTGCAAATGATCGCTGTGATGTCTTTGAAGACATGGCTTTCAAAGTTTTGATGCACCCAGCAGACCGTGTAGTGTAGACTAAGGCAGCAAGCTGTGAACACACCAGATTCTTCAGAATTGCTTGCTCGCAATCCATCACTCCGCATGGGAAAATAAATTCCGTGGAAATACGATCAGAGCATTGCTTGCTTAACGTTTCGACAGCTTCGATCGATTTTGATGACTCTTTCCCTCCTTGCATTTGACCGTAGAAAATACCATAAAAAAAGGGAGGGGAAGGGGAAGGGGAAGGGGAAGGGGAAAACCTGGCCAACATTTTGCAAAGGTTGCAGTTGCTAGCAATCCACCTGGATATAGTCAGGTGGAATTGATTATTACTAGCATTTACAGCCTTATTTGTACTTGCATCCACATAAACCAGACCTACAAGGCTACAAAGCACAATGCCAGTTTCACCCAACTAAAAACCAGCCAAACACATACTATTGTAAAAGGCTAACGGGCCAACAGCAGATATCACATTTGCCTGACTGACAACAAGCATCTGATGATCCTAAAATGTACAGCATCAGCAAGCTACGGTTGTTCCGAATATACAAGAATTACAAGAGCTAGCGACCCCTATAAAGTCACTTCAGACCCATAATGTATGCCAGTCCTACCTACTTTTGACTGAACTCCACCTGCAAAATACAAAGACAGGCACAACCGTAAGAAATAACTACCGTAACAAATCAAATCTAATTCATGTTTATGACGTTTATCACATGTGCAAGTGCATATGTTGAAATCCCATGTAGAGATTTGGATTTTTGCGAATCTGACTATTTTTTTATAGCGGGCAACATATTCAGAACATTGACAAAAACATAGTATTCATTATTCAAACAACAGAAGAATAGCAATAGTCGAAAGGATTTGTTCCTGTGAACGTAACTTTTAGGCAGAAAAACATGTTCTGATGGTAGTCCGTAGTCATTATCAGCAAGGCTGAAATCCTTACCTTGGCCTCCTCATGAGCAACCTTCATCCTCCGGTACTCTTGTTGTGCCGGATGAGAGCGGAACAGAGCTTGGACACGTACCACCGATCTGTTAAACCTATCCTCTGCTTGTTGCCGACCCACCTGGTAGTAATCCTCTTCTGCGGTGCTTGCTGCTTCTGTATCTGTAGCCATCGCCACTGGCATTCCAGTTGCAATGCCCCGCAAGCCTTTTCTCTTCTTCCTCCATCGCAGGATAGCTTTCTCCACGACCCCAACAGACCATATGACCTTGCGGTATTGCCTTCTCACTTGGTGGCCTCGGTATGCAGCCTGAGATGTTTGAATCATCAGAGTACACAATACATGAGAAACGCACAGGCTAATAAGTTGTAAACTTTGTCAGATGGCATCACATAGTGCTTGCCAACACACGAACAAAATGAATCCCTTGAGGGGAGTAATAGCAGAAGCTTTACTTGTATTTTTATAGCTTGTCTTCGCATGTTCATGAAGTTCCTCCTCATCTGCCACGTGCGGAAATGACTTTGTATTCGTGCAGCAGCTCGCATCACTTTCTTTCTGTTGTAGTTACGGAATGCATGCTGAATCTTCATAGCAGCAACTATTGTGGCTGCTTCAATCTCAGGATTGGCCAATTGAATTGCTTTTGTTTGAAGCTTAAGAGTCCGTTCCCTAAGAGCGGCTTGGATATTGCTGGCAGCATCAGCAGCATTACGGTAGGCCGCTAAAGATTCTCGTAAGCACAATTCCTGTTCACTAAGGTTTTCAAATTCCTTGGAGTATTGTTTTATTGACTGCGTCCTTGATGCTGATCGCTTATCCTTGGACAGAGACATGGCCTCAAAATGAGCAGTCAACCCTTTTTCAGCAAGATATGCAGCTAAGCCATCAAAACCTTGTTTTGCAGCTAGATCAGCAGCAGTGTGCCCACCTGGGGCATCATGAGTAGGATCTGTAACCAAGCTTGGATTTGCTCCAGCAGACAAAAGAGCAGCAACCATTTTTTCCCTGGCAAATGAAAAATAAAAAATAAATTAGCATCAGTAGACTTTGAAAATATAAAAGATAAGTTGGCCCCAACAAAAAAAAAATATTCCTGTCTATTAACCTCCATGAAGATCAACCAGATGTCCAAAAATAGAGAACACAGTTTTTGACGTTCACTTAATTCAGACAATCCTAACTCAGCAGGAATTGAAAACAAAGGTTGGACCATCCTTTCTACCAACTGGTATGGTTTCTTGTAAGTTCTGACTAAGTTAAACTTCTATAATATATAACATCCAAAGTGAAAGAACCTTTACATGACATGATTGTTTTCCACATTTCTCTCTTTCATGTAGTCACATGATAAACACAGCCAAGTTACCAGGACACATACAGAAAGCCATTATTTCTTCATTATCTGCGGTTCATGTTAGACAGTAAAAGTAAAGACGTCAGGAGTTTCAGAAAATAAAGGATACCTCCCATGGTATGCAGCCCAGTGCAGAGCTGTCCAACCAGAAGAATCGCGGAAATCTAAGGAGAATCCTGACAAAGAAAATAAGCGAATGGCCCAGGTATAGCCCAACAAAGAACACAGATGTATAGGTCCTTGTCCTAGATCGTCGCGGTCTGTTGACTTGTTTCCTTCAATTATTTTTTCCACAAGCCACTCTTGTAATCTATTACGCAACACAAGTTCAAGCAAGCCCTCAGTAGCAGGAGTGTTAGTGCCTTTAGAATCAGTAACGCATTTGAACAGATCCACCCATTCCTTCTCTGTTGATGCTGCTAAGAGATTGGAAACTCTGCTACCTTCTACAAGGAACTTTGGTGCTATCTTCTTGTTGCTTGTAGAGAACAACAACCGAGCTAGTCTCATCTGCGTCTGAAGCTTCGATTTGTTGGGTTCATCATCATTTGAGCTGCCAGGCATTATACGGTAATCAAAACTAAAAACCTCACTGATTGGAGTTTTCCCATCAAAAGTTAAATAAAGATTCACTCGTCCAGGCACATGTGGTCTGGCCATGAAACGGTAAACGCCAGTTTGGATAATGTCTGCGGTAACACAGTGGTCACCAATAACACAGTACAGATTGGTCCCAGCCAGATGTTTGTAGTTCTCATGGAAGTATCCAACCACGAGGACCTACAATTTAGTTAAAATATTAATACTTCTGCACACTAATGGAATATAGATCTAAAAACTGATAAACTCAATAGGCATGCATGTAAATTGCTGCACACCCCCAAGCCCACCCCTGCTCCACCCAACCAGGAGACAAATGATGCTGGTAGATAGTTAAAATAAACAGTGGTTTAAGAGGTCCATAAAATATGAAAGTGAAGTACAACATTTTCCATGAGAACTGAACAGCTGAAGAGGGGGGTGGGGGGGTGGGGTGGGGTGAGTAAAAAGAAACCTTTGTATCCTCCGTACAATAAGCCCATTCTGAGGATATCTCAATGATGTGAAAGGGTATTTCGTCAATCACTGGTCGAGAGGTGAGTACTGGGCTTGTATTATCCCCTAAACAAGCAATATCAGCATCCAAGTACTTCCACAGTCCAAGACTGTTCTGCCTAGCAGGCACATCAGTAGGCATGTTACCATCCATTGGAGTTCTAATCAAAGAACTTGCAGGTGCCTTTGATTGAGAATTCAGATCTGATGTTAAAAGATTTGGAGACTGGTTCACTTGATGGTTCAGAGCCCCATAGTAACTCTCTGATACTTGATTAAGGACAGGATTAGTAGCATAAGCTTCTGAAACTACATTATCTGGTGAAGAAAAGATAGCCTGCAAAAAACGAAAACAGCAATTCATCTGATCCATCATGGCAGATATAGAAAAATACAAGAAAACAGGCAATCGTGAACCCACGCCTGTTCATAAATACACCATTATTGAGTAGAGATTGAAGATCAACTGAAGAAAAGAAAGAAATAAGGCTAAATGAATAAGAACATTAAAGGCCGCAATTGAAACGCGATAAGAAAAGTAAAGAAAGGTAAAACAGCAAAGCAAATCAAGAGGCATAGTTATGTGAATTTCACAATGCAAATAAGAATTCATGCAAGATTTCAACCATATAAGTCGGTATTTAAAATTCTTTAATTACTGTGGATCATTAAAATACTCGTGGGAAAAAGTAAAGAAGCAGCAGAAACTTGACCTGTGAGGGGGCAAGCCGCACCCCGGGCATTACCATAAGAAGGCGGCCTTCTCACACAGGTGACAGGCCAAGAAAACCCCTGAACCCTGGCCCTGCCCTGAAACTGGGAGGCTTAGCCCATGATACTACCTGTGCCTGGGCCATACACAGTCCTCAGGACAACCTGGGCCGCCATCGAAACCAGTGCTTTGGTACACTAGACCAGCGAGGGGATTTTTTTAAAAAACCTCAGGCTGAAATTCGCCCCACCTGGGGTTCGAACTCAGGCTGACAAAGCAATAACTCCAAGCAAGTTTTCATTCATGTAATGATGTGCAATTGCTACAAAAAACCATAGGTTATGGTGCCAAACTTAGATCACTTACATTACTTGTGGCATTGGTATTCAAGACACTATTTCCAGAATCCCTCATCCCATTATTGGTCTGCTGATTGGGTGTCAAAGGTCCACCTGTTTTATATATTAAGCAGGATTACAATCTCTACAACATTACATACAAAAAAAATTAGCAGTTACATAAAAAAAAAACACCCACCAAGGACAGAATCATTCTTCATAGATGACTCCAATAAATCTGCCCAAAATGATTCCAGGCTAGAATCACGATCATCGGTTTCTGCAATATCACCAAAGAAGGTACAGTAGTATACCTCTCGAAAATAAAGATATACATGTTGATTTGTAAGACATAAAACAGCAGACTTTAAACATTTTGGCACCTACAGTGAAGTATCATAAACTAAACAGTATCAAGAAAGGTACGTTTAGTTATAAAAAACTGTATCTACATGTCTCAAAAAATTTTAAAAGGTTATAGATGTAGAAAACTGGCATAGAAGCACAGATATAATCAATAACTAAGAAATGATTGGGATTTAAGCAAGTCTCACCACAAGAAATCGCTCCACCACCATGTGAGTTAATTTCTTCTGGTGCAGCAGCAGCAGCAGCAGAAGAAGATAGCTCAGTACGAGCAGAGGCCGAATCTGTTGATGTCAGAGGAGAGGTGTAATGAATAATATTGATTGGAGGCACTTCTGCAACTTCAGCTTCAATATGTGGTTGTGGTATGGCACTTTCCTGTTTATTATAAAATATATTAGCAGACAGAACACAAAAAAAAAAAACATGTACTCCCTCCATTCCAAAATGTAAGACATTTTAGTTTTGGTCCTAAGTAAAACTTCTTTAAGACCAAGTTTATACAAAATGTATTAAGGTCTACAATACCAAATAAATGCACCATCGACATAATGTATGGTGGATTTAATGAAACTAATTTGATTTTGTAAGTGTTGGTGTATTTTTCTATAAATTTGGTCCAAGCTAAATGAGTTTTACTTGGCACAAAACTAAAGCATCTCTATTTTGGAATGTCTCTATGAAATAAAAGAGCCTTTACTTCACTTTAAGTTTATTGCTACTTGTATCCAGCTATGCTTAGGATATAGACAAGAGCCAATGGAATCCTCATGACTCTTTTCCCACTTTGACCAATGTGACAAATTGAAGATAAGTTAATATTTAATATGGGTAAGACAGATAATGCTTTGTCAGATCAAGAGGTACTTCCTTTAATAACGTTAAAAAAAGGGACTCCACAGAATCAGATCAGATGCTGATCCTCGTGCATGAATATTAAATAGACACTCAAGCATGGCGGGATATAGAATGTGGTCCTTGAGTTTCAAAAGTTAATTCACTAGATTAGCCTGCTCCTTTAATCAATCTCTCTCTTTGGACCTTTCAGGTCTGAAGGCAACATTATGGCCTCTCATCAATGGAAGCTATGCAGCCGCAGACCCAGCCACTCGGATCACATAAGTGCTTGAATATCCTCATTCAACATGGCAATAAAGATAAACAGAACGATGAACAATGGAAAAGCATCATTACTAAAACAGGCCTTCTCTTCATCAGAATAAGTTTACATAAACCCCTGAAGTATCGAGGTTCGTATATAGAGGGAGGTGAAGGGGGTAGAGATTGAGAGAGAGAGAGAGAGAGAGAGAGAGAGAGAGAGTCATTGATGTGGGTCCAGAGCAGTGTTATCAAAATCGTTCGATTAATCATGAGTAATTAATGATTAAATCGGCCCCGGGACATCGATTAGGCAATGTGATTCAATTATATTACCTAGTTGACTGATCAGGCGACTAATCATTGATTAGTCATGACTAATCTGGCATGTCTAATTGAGCCACTACCTCTGGTGTGTGTAACTTCCCACTTCAGCCCAGTAGTATTTGTGGTCCAGCTGGCTCGCGCACGACATCATGACAAAGTAAAAACAAAGATGATTGGTTTTTGACCTAGCCCAATTTGCAGCCGCCCTAATCCCTAAGCATAAGCGGGAGAGGGGGGATTTCTCCAGCCTGCTGCCTCCTGCCTCCGCCTTACAAGCGTTGGTCTGCCAGTGCCTCCACCTCCCGCCCTTTCTGCATCATGTTGGTTGTGATCTATGCTCTGCAGTGTGTACTAGTTCATATACTCATATTAGTACTAACATAGCTTATCCAGCTCAGTGCGCTGCTTGACTGCTTCTATTTCATAACTCCAAGCAATGAAACCCACAAAGAACAATTACATGTTGGGCTCAAACCAAATAAGTGGCCAGCATCTGACCTTTGTGTTCTACTCTTTATCTATTTACTAATTACTACTATATTTGTAATCAGGGGGCATCGATTAGGCTATAGACTGCCCTAGACTGATTTGTTGACCAGTTCGACAAGCCCATAACCAATCATGATTAATCAAAGCCTAGTCGATTTAATGATTTGAAAAAACATTGGTCCAGAGTGACGTCGCATGCCACATGACAAGTTTGTACGTGCCAGCATGCCACACAGGAAAGCTGTTCCATGTCAGCGTGCCACGTAAGCAAGATTGTCCATGGCAGCATGCCACGTAGGCAAGTTTGTCCATGTCGGTATGCCACTTCAGCAAAACTGACTGCCCAAAAGGGGGTTATTTAGACAGATTTGAATAGTACGAGTGGCTCAATGATGGTTAGTCATATCGTTCATGGGGGTCGGTAGTAAAAAATCAATAGCTGAGGAGATTATGTAGACTTATTCCATAATATCCTAACAAGTATGTCTTCTTTTGGTGAATCCACGTGTTCAATGATTCATAATACAACTCAAGGATATTACTGATTTATAGTACATGATAAAATCAAATTGTACTAGCAGAGACAAGATATGGATAGAGAAAGAAAGAACCGAACCTCAGATGTTTGACGATAATGCACAAGAACTATGCGCTCCAACTCTCTGAACAAGAAATAGCCAAGAATAATGTCAGCACATATATTTGGCATGGCATCTGTATCCAAGTTTGCATCTGACAGACAATGCAAAAGACTCAAGCAGTGGCAGAGCTTGGAGTCAATTCCAGAGGGGGACAAGGTGAGAGATTTAGCCTACCAATTAGCATATACAAGAAAACTTTTAACGACTACCAGAGAAAAAAAAAATCTAGCAGAGAGAGAGAGGAGGGGGGGGGGTAATGAAGCTCTGCCCCTGCATCATAGCTGTGGTGGAATAATATGATGAAATTCATGCTACCATAAGCTTCATATTATGTAATCCCTCAACAAAACCTGTCTTCTTGTAGATCTATTCCACTCAACTGAAAATAATGTAACAACAACATGCATTCTTATGAACAAGCCGATTTTTCCACACTACCGCATGGCTAGATATTACAAGACAATTATCCATCTACCAATACCAGTATTTATCCGGTTAATATACATATTTGTGCTCTGGACTCGCCAAATTAAGCAATGTCAAACTTTTTTCTTTTCTCTCGATTCATGATATTTGATTTAATTTACTACGCAGTCGTTGTGGATGTTTCAAGTCTGCATGTGGGCAAGAAGCATGAAGCACCAAATTAAAATATCGATTATTCTGTTGCATAAAGGTAATTCATGACGTCCGTGGACTGGCATCCTACCTCTAGACTGTTTTCAGATTAAGAGAATTATAAAAAATATCAGATTGCTCATATACAAGACAAGACATGTGAGCACCCAGGTTAGACCCCAAGTGGGCAGCCTATCAACTGGAGGCTCTACCAACTGAGCTATAAATCAGTTCTCAGGTTCAGCGGTATAAACACAACCTTGCAAGCTGGGGTTGAAACCTTACTTGTCAAGCAGCCAGTAGCATCTACGAAAGAAATTTGGATCATCCTCTCCTCGAGCATAATACACATGAACCTTTTCTTCATTACCAATCTATCAAAATAAGAGAAATCGCCAATAATCCTGGAAGGTACTAGAATAATACATGCAACAATGCACAAGCAGCCAATTACAGTTATTCACACAAATTACCTTCAATTTTTCATGGGCTTCTTGGACAGTCTTGCCATCCTTCTTTTTCTTCCAATTATGGCCATCTTTACGGAAGTTTCGGACAACCTTACGATCATATAGAACAACAGTGCCACCTGATTTAAGAGAAAGTTACAACTGAAGGTGGTTTCGAATGGCAAACCAATTTTCTGACATAAATATGGTGGAACTAGAAGACTAATACAAGGCATAAAGTAGACATTGTCTAAAGGTAGCGTTATCATATGTACATAGATGTAGGAATAACTTAGCAAATGAACAATGGTGGCAAAAATACTATGCAGGTGGCACAAAACGATAAGATGATTCCCCCATGCAATCAATGTTGTTATAGAAGATGATAGGTAAAATAGCCAATTTGGTTCCTAAACTATCATCGAAGGCTCAGTTTCATCCCTAAACTTCAAAAACGGTCATTTACGTCCCTGAACTTTCCCAACGGGCTCGTTTTAGTCCCCGAGCTGATGTGGTTGTACACGTTGGACTGCCACCTCAGCGCTACCGCGCTCCTCCACCCCACCGAGCCATGGCCGGTGGGGGCGCACGCGAGGGAGGGGGCGGGGCGGTAGCGCTGAGGTGGCAGTCCAACGTGGACAACCACATCAGCTCAGGGACTAAAACGAGCCCGTTGGGAAAGTTTAGGGACGAAAATGACCGTTTTTGAAGTTTAGGGACGAAACCGAGCCTTCGATGATAGTTCAGGGACCAAATTGGTTATTTTGCCAAGATGATACAAGCCACGGTGATAACATAGCATAGCAGTGAAAATGTGTGTAGTGCCAAATAGCTGCAAACTCATGGAATGAGTAAGCAGATGAAAGACCAATGTCAAAGTGAATACATAGAAGTGTTTTCACAACAAATGGCATAGCAAAAAAAAACATAGCAACCAAAACTAATATTGGATTTACATCCAATACCATCGCCTTCGAACCAAATCTGCTTACAGAGTTTTCTTCAATGGAACCATCGTGAAAGGGTCCTTAGCTGAATCGGTTAGGTGGCCTAAGTAGCACTCCTTGGGTCCTGGGTTCGACTCCCCGCGGGAGCGAATTTCAGGCTAAGGTTAAAAAAAACCCCTCGTCTGACTCCACGCCAAAGCACGGCTTAAGGCCCGGCCCACGCTCACATGGGCAACGAGGCCGTCGTGTATGTGTGGAGGAAAGGAGGTTCGGGGGTTTTCTCGACTTGCGTGAGAAGTCTTCTTCTTAAAGCAATGCCCAGGGGCCGTCATACCCCCCGCAGGTCGAGTTTTTTTTTTCAGTGGAGCCATCACCTTCGAACCATGGCGGCGCATATGGAAGACCTGGGCTCCGGCAAAATGTGAAATCTTCCTTTGGCTTGCAGTGCGTAATAGGTGTTGGACGACGGACAGAGTTGCTAGGAGGAATTTACCACACCCTAGCCTCTGTCCTCTTTGTGATCAGGAAGATGAGAACATCCAACATATCCTCTCAACTTGTGTCTTCGCTAGAGAATTCTGGTTCAAGGTTTTTTCTCCTCTCGGCCTTCAGAGATGCACGCCATGCCTGGATGAGGTTTCTTTTGCGGACTGGTGGAGGATGAGTGCAAAGAAAGTTCAGAAGATCAAGTGAAGAGGCTTCAACTCTTTGGTCGCCATGGGGGCCTGGCTGCTCTGGAAGCACCGCAATTTGTGTGTGTTTGAGGGAGCTAACCCGTGCATGGACGATTTGCTGAAGGCGTTTAGGGATGAGCACCATCTCAGGTGTATGACTGGCACTCAAAGGCTAGCCTCCTTGAGTGCTGGTCAGGTCCTGCCCTTAGAGTGGCTTCGGTAAGGTCAAACCAGCGTTTTGTATTCCAGCCCCTAACAGCTTGATCCGGAGTGAGGTAGTGAAGATTGTATGGGATCGTTTTTTTCTCTATCTCTACTAATACAAAGATACACAGCTCTCCTGTGTATTCGAGAAAAAAAAAACATCCAATACCATAAAAATATGTGATCATTTGAATACATGTTTGATCCATTATGATCCCAGCTATGGTTCAAAGATAAAACTAATGAACATAGAGATATACTCAAGAATCAGATGCATAACTGCTAAACAAAAAGGCACGGCATTACCAAATGGAAAGGAAGAAAATATTTAATAATTACAGCATCAAGTACTAGTAGGTCTCTCATACTCCAGAAACCAAATGTGCATTCTTTCATCTCTTCTCTTGTCAATACTAGCACTAGATCAGCCATAGCATTAACTTTCTAAACAACAAATCAAGCAGCCGTGACCTGAGGGATAATTAGTACTATTTATTTCCACAAACGAAATAATTTATTCAGCCTCAGAAGCTCTATCAATTCAATTACAGAAACTAAACAATTACAGGTGCAGGGTGCAGCAAGGTCAGGGTTTCATGGTGAGTGCAAACACATACTCACGGGCTTGTCGATGGGTTGTGCATGGACCTTGAACCTAGCATGGTTTGCCAGCACCGCATAGATCTCATTGGGCCGGAACCAGCGCGTACCCGCCTCTGCCATCAGCTTGTCAAAGTTCAAGTCTGTCCACCAGTCACCATTGTAACATAAACAAGTAATAATTAAGTGTGAGAAGCAGCACAAAGCTTCCTTCTATGAGTACAGGACTGGAAAAGGGGCAATATAAATTACTGTTATTATCGTTGAACAACGAAACAACAAGAGCTGCCAAAGCACCAAATTAAGGTAATCGCGAAGAACTTAAACTGAGCAGCGCTCACACAACGCATTATTGCCAACAGAAGCACACAAATACTACATTCCCAATCAAGTGACAAGTCCCAAAAACAGTTCAAATCATCGCCAGCGCCCAACACAAAAAGCCCCAACAGACCGAAATGGGGAAACGCGTGAGCAGCTGCAACATTTCCAACAGCACCGCAAACCCACAAGCACCAGCCGGCAGGCGTGAGACGGAACCAGACCCAGAGATCAACCAAACAGCGTAAAAGGAAAGACGCATAACCCACTAGAACTACGGAATCGCATCGCCAAACAGAACCAAGAGAAATAACAAAAAAAGGAAAAAAAGGAGTGAGGCGAGGTGGGTATGAACAGAAAACCCGCGCTCGAGCTGGGCGGGGCGGGTCGACCTGCGCAGGTGAGGAAGCCATGGATCTCGGAGGCGACGAGCGGGTCCCGCGCGCCGGCGCCGCCCGCCATGTCCGCGCTCGCTGGTGCTTCCACACACTCTCCCCCTGCGCGTTGTCTCTCGCTCTCACCGTGGGGAGAAGACGACGAGGAGGAAGGAGACTTCAGAAAGAGTGAGAAAAGTCATACTCCCTCCGTCTCAGGATAGAAGGCGCAACTCCTGATAGAAGGCGCAACTCCAAGGGAAGGGAAATTTTCACCAAAAGGAAAGTATACAGACGATAACCATAAGAAATCAATAAATAAATTTTCGCTACTCTGTTGGGCCCACACGCAGTGACAGGCGGTGGGACCGACGTGTCAGAGCAGTGGGTGGTTGAGCACTTGGATGCATGTTTGGCAGCGATTGGCTTTTTGGTGATGGAATGATTTGGCAGTTGGCACAAGAGATCACGGGTTCACAGCTCGCTCACTGTAGGTAGGCCCACTTGCCAGCTTCTCAGATTTGAGGGTTTCGTGATTTCTAAAGCAATAATGTCCTCTCTTATGCACGCTACAAAATTCATCAAAAGGGGGCCTTGTATATATGAGAGTAGTGTGTTTCATTGCTTGGCCTCCTCTATAGCAATATCAGGTAGTGTCCACTAGATTTTTTAAAAAAATTTGCAACTAAATTTTCTTAGACTTGGTTTTGTTTTTTGCTCAACTTTGCTAAAGATTACCCAATAGCCTCGTGCTTATAGAAAATATATAATGTATAATCATTGCCTAATTATTGTTCAAGTTTAATGGAAAAAACGTAGCGAACACGCTTTTGACCGAGGTAATTGCTATGGGAACAGGAAAAAAACAGCGCCTAATAATTTTTTAGAATAAAGATCGCAATAAATATTCTATAATTCTTTTTTAAATAACAGTACAATCGAAGACGGTCACACAAACGCGCACACACTCACCCCTATGAATACATGTACACTACCCTACCCCTATGAGCACCTCCAAGAGACTAAGCCGGCTGATCTTGAGACTGACGAAGCCACCACATGCGTCTCGCAATCGACGGAGACGTCGCCTACTACTGAAATAACAATACCGGTTAAATCCAGAAAAATGTGACACCTGTGCCGAGTCGAGGACTTAACCCGGGTGGACAGGTTCCACCACAAGGACCATTGCCAACTGAGCTAGGCTCAGTTCACAGATATTCTATAATTCCATTGATTGAATAAACCGATTTGACGAGAGATATGTTAGGCAGCGATATATCTTATACAGGTTCTCGCATGATTATGCCTACGCTTCTGAGTAATTTAACCAAGGGCAGACAATCAGTCTGAGAACAAATTCAATGATGGAGGAGTTGACAGTGACGACCTAACATGTATCATTGATTTCATCACGAATCAAAGAACTGGGTACGTTATGACATCGTGTTGGGGACTGTAATATGTGTTATCGCCACATCTCGTACGTGTTGAACTGAACCATATGCTCCTGATTTGGTTTGACGAATGTAAGACATGTGTGTCCATCACGACTTTACTAATCGGCCGTCTATTCATACGTCAACATCATATAGTAAATCAATACGTTAATTCCGAGACCATCCGATGATCCGAACATGGGAACATATAATAAATATTCCCTCCGTCCAAAAAAGAATACACTTCTAGCCATGTTACTTTGTGTCTAGATTCATAGCATCTGAATGAACCTAGACAATCTCTCGTCTAGATTCACTAGAGATGCTATGAATCTAATGAATGGTTAGAATTGCATCCTTTTTGCGATGGAGAGAATATATAATTAAGAATTCTTATGAATGGAACCCGTGCGTTGTAAACAGGAAACCAGAGCCAAAAAGCTCCGGTAAGAATTAATCGTGGGAGCCTGGAGGGACGGGGTCAATCGTAGAATCAGTCACGTACAGTGATCTGCATTCGGGCATGCTGATCATCTTAGGGTGCGTTTAGATACAAGAAAGATTAAAAAAATACTATTCATCCAACTTTTCTCTATTCATCACACCCCTTCCACTCACAGAACATTATTCATCTACAGTATTTTTTAGGTCTACAGTGTTTTTTCGGGGAATCTTCCCCAATCTAAACACACCCTTAGATTGGTCGTGAATGCAGACTGATGGACAGTGACTACGCGCCACTGCCACGGCGTAAAATTAGCTAGTTTGTGAGGAGATAGCTTATATTATGAGGACATTAATGATACGGTCTATGGTATTTTCTCCGTTCCAAAATATAGGTTGTTTGACTTTTTTAGCCTCAAGTTTGACCGCTCGTCTTATTTAAAAATTTTGTGCAAATGTAGTCATAGGACATTCTTTAAATTATTTTAGCACTAAAGCTAGCCTAAACAAAAAATTATGATATTTTATAAATTTTATTGAATAAGACGAGCGGTTAAAGTTGGGGTAAAAAAAAATTAAACGATCTATTCATTGTGGTCTTCTGAAATTGAGCTCTCGGATGTATAAAACTCTTACAGCGCGCTAGCGTAGCGAGTCCTATGGTCTGGTCACAATTTCACAAATGAAGTGGTTAAGGCGTTGTTTAGTTCGCCAACTTTCACCAACTTTCCAGTCACATCTTCTCTCACAGACACGCTTACCAATGCACTATTCACACCTCCAACTTTCCACCAATTTCCTCGTCTAAACAAAAAGATGGCGCATGGGACAGGGACTTGTTTGTCTTTGTCTAACTGCAAATGATCAGAAGCAAGCAACATGCAACAAGCTAGCTAGTAACCAACCAATACAATACTGAGCGGAGATCATGATTTAGGATGACAGGGAGCTCTTACTAAACAAAATCATTGCTCTCTCAAGTTAACCAGAGTTAGGTAGACAGAATAACAAAGAAGAATTGAATTATAGGTGGTTGTTCAGATTTTGTGCTACAAGAATATGACAATGAACGCATCAATGTCCAGTCTATAAACAAAGGCAACAACGGCCGGCTATGATTATAAGCTGCGTGCGGTGCAATGTTTTTGTGACATCCATGTTTACCGACAACACTTTTACGGTAGATAATACTACCATATACTAGTGGCTGAAAAGAGTATGCAAACATCGGACGGTTGAGATTAATTGTATATTATTCAAAACTACACTAGTGATATAACTAGTATGTAAAAGCAGTATAGTAAATAAATGTAAATGACATTTTTATAATATATACAAAATTACAATTGAAATTATGTAACAGTAGTTGATGTTCTTGTATGTTTACATTAGAGTTAATATTTTTTTACGTTTATATTAGAGATGTGAATGGGCATTTCGCGTGGAATCAATCTTCTTCTTTAGCACTCTTAAAACGTGAGCGCAAAATACCAATTTACCCCTGATCAATCAATGCATATGGCCTGATCTAACTTATACTTAGTATTGTGTACTATAAAAGAGCTCTATCAAATAGTAATTATATACTCAATACCATACTCTCATGGTTGATGCACTTTTTGATAAAAACCGAGGATGTTAGTGTGAGTGTGAATATATGAGTGCCATGGGTCCATTTCTCTAGTTTTTCATGGTTGCACTCTTTTTTAAAAAAATAAATGACGAAGTTTGACATTTCTTGATGGAAAATTGCAGGCAATTAAGTTTTGTGATCAAAAGACTGTTGGCAAATATTTGGATTACGTTTATCCCCCGAGTAATTCAACTGTTGGAAACAAAATCCAAACTAAACTGAGCAAGAGTCGATGGCTAGCTAGAGGAAAAAAGACCCACGAAATTTCTATTTAGAAACTAGAAAAAAGGTTTAAACACATAGGAAGCCGACCATATGACAAATCAGCCTTGTCCAAAAGTGCCTTTGCATCGCTTGACTCGCATAAACCCGATCCATCTACACGAGAAAGGAAAAAGTGTAGATTACTCCTAAACTTTTACAGAAGAGTAGATTACCCCCTTATACTCTTAAATTATGTACTTTTAATCTTAAACTCTCTAAATCGTGGAGATTACCCCCCACAAGGCCTTAAGACTAATTTTGTTCCATGTTGTTTCCTGAGACTCACACTACCTAGACATTTCAGGATCACGTAGGCTTCTTTGTTCTTGACATCGTCATATACAAATAATAAGGACCCAAGCACTTTAGGATCATGTACGCTTCCAATTGTGAGATAAAACTTAGATGAGGTTTAGTTGTCCGCCAAAATCACAAAGTGTCATGCTCTTCATAATTTCTGACTGATCACATCTGTTGCCACCAAGAATTAGCAGGGTGCATGCACTTGTTCGATGGTGAGGGAGGGAGAAGTGTATCACGATAAATGATTGGGAATGGATATAAATCAATTCGATCTAGAAAGCATTATTGCGTCCACGTCTTCGTGATGAAAACCAAGATTAATAACTACTCCACTCCTTCATTCCTTGGAGTGTAATATTGAACTAGTCTTAAGGCCTTAGTGGGTATTCTCCACTATTTAGAGAGTTTAAGGTTAAATATACACCGATTTAAGAGTATTGGAGAAAAGGCGACGATGACAATGATGCTGCTGCGACTTTTGTGGGCAGCTTAGCTACAAAGAACCTGCACTACGTGATGCTTCCCCGAGTTTGTACCTCCACGTACGTGGTGCGGGCGACACGGCGAGATGCATAACTGGAACAATCTCAACAGTCGACACACTGGTTGGGTGCCATCTGTTTCTTTGTTTTTTTCCTTTTTCTTTTTTGGAAACTATCATATTCGTTAAACAGTGACCAAAATAATCGCCGACACAATCATCAACACTTCAACAGTAAGAGGAACAGGGTCCTGCCAGAGTGCCAGTGCCAACAAAAAAAAAATGGCGAGACATGGTGCCACCCACACTACACACGACCTCGAGTGGCTATGGTCAAGTATCTTGAAAAAAAATCGGCCTTTTCTCATCATAATATCCACCAGGTGGTTACAGCCCTAAAGAAAATGCGTGCAGCGTGCGTGAGTGGACTCATTATATACTGACATATGCGTTTAATGACTATGTAAAACCATTGCATGGTGTGCGAATCGCACCAGTTTCCAACGAAAACTTGCCTGGCTGGCTGGCTACCCATGCAAGAACCAGGTGCGAAACAAAATTGTCGGCAGATAGCCAGATAGGCTCATGCAGGGCACCGTGCAATGTGTCAGGTTGGCGGCTCCCACGAACGGTTGACCATGCATGGACCAGGTTACATGCTCAGAAACAAACGAATTCTCTCAAAACCTATGAAGACACTGATTTTTTTTTTTCGTTGCGCAAAATCCGTGCACTGCAGAACAACTATGGTGGGGCCTACTAGCTACTGCCAAGGGTGCTGTCGTGCTGCAGATTTCTTCGACACGAGTGGTAGCAACTGTGGGGAAACTAGGAATGAGACATCATCTGGGACAGCGATCCTCAGGTGAGAATTATTTCATTGGAAGAAACGATTTTCTTTTTCTTTTTTCAGACAGTTACATCGCATCAATTCCAGTCAGCTGTCACTCCAGCCCTTTTCCATGGAACATCAAGCCGTTAAGGAGCTTGACCAATCCCAAAGAACACAAGAAATTATGCATGCAAAGGAATGGCAACAATCTTGCATAAGGTTTCAGGTTTGCATGACGTTTTGTAGTCTGGCAAGGTTATTGATGGCATCAATATCAGCACTCAACAGGTAAGTAGATATAACTTTTACAAAGTTTTTTGTAGGTATCGCATGTCTTATGCGAAGTACACAAAATCAAGTTGACACCTTCAAGTAAGGATGATTGCATTCTTTTTCCCAACTCATCAAAGCAACCACGACTTCCACGCACTAGTACATATGTAGATAATGCATCTGTAGGTTACTTCTCTATCACCTCCCATTGGATTGATGATCGAGTCCATATCAGCCAAGAAAAATGATACCCAGAAAGGAAACAAAAAGGGCCCAGTTCCGATGGGAGGGCAGTTTGAGCAAATGGATCACTTTGCATAAGACTAACAAAATGAAGTTGCCTATCTAGAACGAAGTATATCCATAAAAAAAGGTATCACCCCAGTGGACCCCAGAATAAACAACTGATGGAAAAATCATGTTATTTGTATTGCTGACAGAATGATAGGCATCCACTGATCCTGCTCTTTACCAATCTTCACATAGAACACAGATGACATGCAGTTCATCGTGCAGGCTTCTTTGGGCTTGGGCTGGGGCTGGGGCCGGGGCCAGGAGTTGCTGGCAGCAGGGTAGTGAATTTGAAATTTCCAGAGAACATAGCATCTTTGTCTGGAGTTCAAATACACCAGAAGTAAGTATACCATGAGTTTAATATATTCAACAGGAAAATTATTTATGCTTTTATATCTGAGGGTAAGCAAAAATCTAACCAGTCAATGATAGACAAGTTGCCTCCCTTCGTGTGTATCTTGCCAATGCCTGAGAATTAACAGAACAAGTAAGTTTAGATTTGAGAACCAGTCAATGGCCATCTTTTCCATTAGGAAAGGAGCTTGCCTGGACAGCAGGGGCAGCAGCAGCATCCAAAGCCTCTGAACCTTCCTCAGCATAAATATTCCTAACATTCAATAGACGTACACATCACACAATGTCAGAAAACTTCTACTGTGAAATAAAGACAGCGACAGATGAACAGAGCTATGACATAGCTGCCATAGTAGCTCTTGCAGGAAAGATATTGACTTGCTATTTTAAAAGAAATTAACACCAACCCAAATTCAATCAAATTGTCTGGGAATGCAAAAAAAAAAAAAAAAAAAGAAAAGAAAAAAAAAGACACATCTATTTGTATAAGTTGCTTACTGTAGAAGCCATAAAAGTGCTGGAACGAATAACTATCTAACTGCGTGAAAGAATTACCAGAACATTATGCTATTTCGTTCACTTTAGGAACGTATGGAGTAATAACTCCATTGAGGGGAGTTGTTTGGAAGTACTGGTCCACACAGCCTGATGCTTACAGCATCGGTGTTACAATCAGAGTTAATTGGTATATGCCATGTGTGGAGAAAATTTGAATGAAAACCATGCTCAGAATTGTTAGGTATGCCCAGGCAGAACTTTCATTCTGTATTAAACATAACCTTTGAAGTTTGAAGTAAATTGCTAGGTAGAAATTTGCATAATTACCTCCAGATGACATTTACAAGATCATCCTGACGAGCCTCTGGGCTTATTGCAGCATCATACTTCACAATGTTTCCATAGAATATTTTCTCTAGTTCTTTCATCCACTTTATCAAGAGCAAGTTAACCTGTAGATGCATTGGCATGTTATAAATCAGCTTTCACAGAAGGAAGAATGCACATAACGTCAAAAGGTCCGCTGATCATTCAAAAAGAACTGAAGATATGATGATGCAGTGCTTTTAGCATTACGATTATTGACCCTGATTAGAAGGGGACATGCGGTACGAAAAATATGAGAAAGTACTGCAGTCTTCAGTTTTGTACATGAAATCATTTAATGACACGGGACTCATGTTAACAAGTTGCTGTGAGTTGATCATTTCAGTCCAGAATGTAAACTACAGGCAATTACTATTTCCTGCTCATATGCCATCATATCCCACAGCAAATGCAAGGGTAGCATATATTCAAACAAAAACCTTAAAGAACATCAGGATTAATTTAAGTGTACAATAACCAAATGTTGGTATTCAATTGTATGAAAATATGCCCCCACCCCCACTCCTAAATCTGATATTCAAAAAATTATCAAAATCCTAACAGAAAGCTTCTAAGTACCACTTAAACCAGAGAAAAGCATATTGAACAATCAACAGATAGCTCATAACAGATTAAGAATCAAGATGATAGAAATGCATAAAGTTTAACCATACACATAAGTTTCTATAAGAAAATAGCCAAAATATTTACCCCAGCTTTTGAAACTCTGAGCTCCACATCGTGGTTATACATTTCATAGATGTACTGTCCAAATTTAACACCATCCTTCCCTTCTTCCTTCAAGCGGCGCAGAACAAGCCACATATGGAGAACAAGCAATGAAAATGTCGTTTTAAATGTTTTCTCCAACTGAAAAACTGAAAAGGTACACAAAAGATATTTGTTTCTCAATATATCATGACCATAAAAAGATAAAAGTGAAATCAGTTAACTAAATCTCAATCATCATGATACTGATTGCTGCCTGAACAAATATCACTCATCTTCTAGTTTGATAAACAAGCTAAGAATTAACCGAGTGTACTGCTCTCATTCAACTTCACATATAGCAAACCGGGGATCATAGCATTATTCTATTGAAAAAAAAGTTGTGTACCAGTAGCAACTGCATATCATGGACTGGTGCTCCACCAAAGTTTCTATTTTTTCAGAGGAATGGCTAATAAACTTCAGCCAAACAGATTGGATGCACAATTATGCATCTAGAATTCTATAAAAGAACCAACTTCAACATACCAGAAATTCAGGGTCAAACTTTTATTGCAAAACTAACATGCATCAACCATTTCAGCTAATTTTTCTGCAACCAGCATATTCTTCTTACAATAACTAACATAATGTATATTTCAGAATCAACAAAGCATAATGAATGAATTGAGAAAAAAAAACACCAAATTTTAAAAAAAGGTAAGCCGCATATAAGGAATGTATTTGATAAAAACAGGACAATGTACCATCATAAATAGCAGGCGTGTCAACTTGAGAAGTGATTCGATCATAAACAACATTTGCTCCTCTAATTGCCTTGCTTTGCTTACTGTAGAACAACAACAGTGTGAGCAAGAAACGCTTGATGCCTTCATACTGTGGATCTGCTGCTCTAAGAGGGGAGTCAGGTGGCAATGCTAATGAACAGGGCTTGGACAGGAACATAGAATTCAGTCTGATCTGCGAAAAAAAGAAGTAATCACTTAAGCCGCAAGCGTAGGAGTTAAACATATTGCTAATAAAAAAAATCATATCCTTGTCAAAGGGAGTAACAGGTAGCAATGACAGATACGATGATGTTTAAGGGAGAAATAACTTGTTGGAATCAATATCCGGTTACTGACTTACTGTTATCTCGCAGCAAACTAGCATCTTACACGTCATAAGCTTAAAAGATATAACAACTGCCTACGCCTATTTCTTTAGGTCATTGAACAATCTAATGATCACAAGGTGGAACTGGGCACTAGAGTTGATCTTAAATCAAAATAATGGTACAACAACATAAACAAGTAGCAAGGGCAATGCAGAACCACAATATTGCCGTTTTGTGTGCTTTGGTCTGGTAAACACAGTGCCACTGTACAAGCTTGATCAAGGAGCTCTAAAGGATGTAAAAATGCGAACCCATCTATTTGTTCTACTAACCAAGTTCCATAATAACAGATCACAGGCCGAAGGACTTTATCCAGCAAAAACCACCCATTCCCACATGAACAGGCCAACAGAGACAGATGATCCTATAGCTGCTTACGTGGATACGAAACAACCGCGCCCTAAAAATGCCAAACCTCAGTCACTTCCATCCCCGACTCTCGCTAGCTACACACAGCTCGCCCTAACCATCCAGATCACACGGTGCAAGCAAAGACCCAAAGTGGCGTGCAGGAGATGGGAGGGCGTCGGTACCTCGGGCCGCGGGCCGGCGGGCGGGGAGGAGGCGCCACATGTGGGCGATGTGGCCGTAGCAGCGGCAGCTGCGGACTTGGAGAAGGTTCTCGAGAAGGTCTGGAGCGGAGGCAGCGCGGGAGCCTTGGCGCATGCCCTCGAGAGCACGCGGGGCTCCGCCGCGGAGTTGCGGGACGCGGCGGCGGCCGCGATGCGGGAGGCGGCCGCGCGCCACCGCGACATGGCTTCCTTCCGCTGTCGCTCCGAAAGCCCCCTCCTCCTCTCTCGGCGATTCGGCGGACGGCGGCTGCGGGGGGCGGAGCAGGAGGGTGGAGGGAGATGGTTATGGCTCACCGCCCAGGGAAGCTCGGGCACGCGCTGTGGGGTCCACCGGCAGACGCGACGCGGAGTGCTTGACTCACTGGCACATGGGCCCTCCCGGCGTCTCGGCCGCAGCCTCAGCCTGCGGCTGGGCGCGGTCCACCTCGCCCCGTGCGCCGAGCGCCCCGCGGGCAGCTGAAACGGAACTGAACGGAACGGAGTGGATGCCGTTGGGTCCGCTCGAACCCAAAACCCAAACCCACCGATCAGCTTATCCCCTTCCGCGGGACACGACGAGCTGCGAGAGCAGGAGGGAGAGAGGACACAGGCGAAGCGCGCTATTTGGGGGAGGAGATGGAGCCGATTCCCACCTCCCGCCCCGTGCTCTCCTCCTCCTGCAACCGTGAGGCTTCCTCTTCCTCATTAAGTCACCATCCTCGATGGCGAGATTGCTTGCCTAGATGCGCATGGGTCTCGTTCGTTCTCCGTTTTCATGCACCGCTCCGATTCTGACAGTGGATTTTCTGGCTTGCGATTGTCGCAGGGCTGCTTGCTCTTGCTCCGTCCGGAAGGGTGTCGTCGAGTGCGACGCGAAAGGGCAAGGGGGTAGTATGGTAAACCGTAAACCCTCGTTTGGCCATTGGAAATGCTTTGCTGATGCCTTGTAGGGTCGCTGTTGCGCAGTTTCTCTTGGTTGATAACATGCTTGTTTGGGTAAACGGAAGTGTTTATTTAGGATCAAGTGTTCTGTTGCTCTTGTTGAGACATCCACTGCACAATTATTTTTAATCAAAAATCACATCATGTTACTGTGTACAATGGTGTATTGAATGGAGATTCCTGCTCTGCGAAACTTCTCAGTGTCTTGGGTGGTCATAAGAAGGACGTGGCAGAGGGGAAAATCCGGAGGAGAGCAGCCTTTTCCTTGCTGCTGGCTTCCCCAGTGCTGTCAGTGGCATTCTCGGCCTATGGAAAGAGCAAGAACATGAATCCTTACGATGAAAGGCGCCTGCTTCAGCAGAATAAGAAGATCCAGGAAGCGAACCGTGCCCCTGAAGATTTCCCAAACTTCATCAGAGAAGGTGAGCAATCATATTCCTGATCACGGCTTACATCATGGGCCACAAACCATGTTATACTGTACACAGCTTGCTTTTTACACCATCGTGATTCTTTCATATGCCATTTACAACTCATTGAACTTGATTGGATGTACTTGTACTTTTTTAGATTGTTCGGATTTAATTTTAGGGAAAGACTAAAGTATTGAGCAGCGGATTTTTCACTACCGAACAAAGTTTGTAATCCTGTAGAACTTCCTTCTCATACCTAATTGATTTATGAGACATAAGTGAGTTGGGAATATTATATTGTCCACGATTATATAATTTTATAATTTAAGGTACCACCTTTTATGTTCCTTAGTTTTATCTTTCAGCCTACAAATAAAACATGAAAATAACAATGGAGACAGTATCTGTAGTTCTGTACCCCTGCATTTACAATTAGTGCTATCTTTCTGTCTGAATACTGAATTAACATGATAGTTATAGTTAATTCTGATTGGGATAATAGTTCAACACATTTTTTGTTAGCGAGTGCATTATTCCCTGACAAAAACCAAGGTATTTGTAAATACAAATCAAATTTTGTTGTAGCAGCTCAAGGCACATTTGATTGTGAAAAAAAATAATTGTATTATTTTTCGTTCTTTTTAGCACCTAGTTTAATTTAGGAATGGGGTAGTGTAATATAATGTGATTAGTGACTTCGTTCATACATTGATTTGTCTAAGAATAGCCTTGATTGATGAGCTTTTCTACCTTAAAAATGAATGGAACTGTGTTGCCGCATTTCTGTTAGCAATTGGATCATTAACCATAGGGCAATGTAATGCATTTCAGGTTTTGAGGTCAAAGTAGTGACGTCGGACAACTACATAACACGGGACTCTGGACTAATGTATGAGGACATTAAAGTTGGTACAGGCAACTCTCCAAAGGATGGTCAGCAGGTTCTTCCTCAAAAGCGGCGATTTAATTGTCTTCTGTTTAATTACTAATTGTCCACGTGTATTAGATCAATATATTCTTGGTGTTCTGGGATATGAATAAAATCGTTTACTCTGTTATTTAGTGTGGTATATATGTGTGGCTGTGAGCCAAAAAGATTGATTTGGTTTGCTCTCACTGTCTTACTAGTTATTGCTTGTCACGTTTCGCCTAGTTGGTTGTTATATAGTGAGCTGTTCAAGGATGATCTAAGTTATCCTTTTTTTTTATAAAGTTAAGTTATCCTATTTGGTGTTACTAAGCAAATCATTTTACCTTTTTCCAAACTACGTTACTAATATGGTTCAATTCTTTCAGTTTATATTTCTAGCTGTCTTTTGCATGATACTGACTTCCTTCAGTTGAACTACAGATTATATTTCATTATGTGGGCTACAATGAAGCAGGACGAAGGATAGATAGCACCTATATTCAGGGTTCCCCTGCAAAAATTCGATTGGGGAATGGAACACTTGTTCCAGGAAAGTATTCAGTGGCTCAATTGTTTTTTCTCCTAGGCCTCTGATGCAGCCTTTGCTATTTTTAGTGCTTTCGGCTGCAGTTGTAAAGCTAACTTGAAAATATTGCTCTCATGAATTTATTGTGTTGTGGAGATGTAACAGATCACAGCTCATTTTAGACATTGGTACCTCAGGTTTTGAAGAAGGCATACGGGACATGAAACCAGGTGGTAAGAGAAGAATTATAATTCCTCCAGAGCTTGGTCCTCCTGTAAGTTACTGTATTTGTTTGCATAGTAGGCTTGAACTTATTTACTTCATTTGTATAAGTATATTTCCTTTTCCTTTTCTCCATGTACTTTAATTGGAATAATAGCCTCTACCATTTTTACTTACATAAATATCCATTTAACAATATATCATGTAAAAAACATGTGTGAACAATATATCTAGAAATGACATGGATTTTGTTAATGGATGAACTATCATTTATTCTAGTCTATTTTACATATGTTGGCTGTGTGTATGGATCATTTTGGCTTTCTGTTGTTGTATAGCTATTTTTTTCCCTTTTTTTTCACTTCGAAACATTGCGAAAGGACCTTACTGAAAGGATAAGCAAACTAAAGGAAGCTTGGTAAAAAAAATTTTACAACAAAAGAAAAGGAAACGTGGAAACAACAAATAATTTGAGAATTTCCCAGACCATTGTGTCATTGTCATGTCAGCCTTAACAAGAGGACATCCCAGGCAGTAGAACAAGAATACTCTCCCCACCTAAACCTATTTGGAAAATGTACAGGTGTACTGGCATTCCATTTTTTATGGTCCAGACCACATGAACTTAAAAAAGTTCCCTAAACTAATGTGTTTGGTTGAGTAAGCTCTCATGAGTCAGGAATTCATGAAGCAAGCACTCATCTAGACGTGGTATGAGAAGTCATCTTCTGTACCTGAGTTAGTTCTTCAAATTGGTCAGTATGTGTGGCTTTTGTGACCCTGAAATGATTGACAGAAAGTAGCCAAGTACCAAAAATGAAAGAGGAAAATAATACCTGGAGAATTTTCTGTACACCCTACCACATTGGCGTACAATGACTTACATGGTGCTAAATATTATCACCATAAGTACAAACAGTACTAACCATTATAGCTTCCATGTATCTCCGCACTTTGCGGACTCTTCCGAAGTTGTGTTAATGTACTTTTCTTCTTCTTAATGAAAAACGTGCTATGCACGTCTTAATCATTATAGCTTCCATCATGGCACGCTGTTGATGACATCTTTGTTGAATTTGTACAAGGTTGGCCCATCAACATTCTTCAGCGCGAAGCAGTTCGAGGTGTTTGACGTTGAGCTCCTGGCGGTGCAGGACTGCCAGCGGAGGACGATAGCCTTTTATTCTGATGTCGTGTGCAGCTGAGCTTCTTCTGGCCATCAAGCTTCCAACCCCGTTAGCACATTTGAGTCATCATCACCCTGCCTGTTTGGCTGCTGAGTGCTGACAAGAGTTTTGTTGCTGCTCGGAGTTGCTGTATATGTATAGCTAGCTGATGTTCCTGCGACAGTAAAAGTTACTGATTGACAGTGGTAGTGTGATAGTTCTCCAGTTTCGTCGTGATTCTAGTGATGAAACTAGAATATGCGCGTTTGGTGCGTCTTTTTTCAGAAGATGGCGTGTTCCTTTGATGTTGAGGTTGCTCCTACCTAGGTCCACACCATCTCAGCTCCTTACTCAGTATTCGCCTCCAATGGGTTTGGTGGCCGCTTCTATATCTGAAGTATAGTACTACCTAGCAATGATAGATTTTTTTTGTTGAATCGAGTTTTTTTTTTTAATTCCGGAGCAAAACATGGTGACACCAAAGAATTTTCGAACCGCTTGATCGCCTCATGGTAGATGTGCTGGAACATGTTACGACTTACGACCCCTCACCCCCGTCCAAATCCGTGAGTTCCAGGGCTCCAATTCTGCTTGCTGCAGTCAGTTAGTGCTCCTCCACTGTGAGGCGCTAAACTGGTAAACTATCCATATGAGATAATCTAATGAACAGGGCCTGCGGCCGGGCGGGCATCAGATCTAGCGCGGCGCCAGTCCTTGGAAAAAGTTAGCACGCAAGTCAGCACGAGCCGCTTTCCAAAGGGGCCATGGGAGCGTGAAAGCGAACAAGAAGGCCCTTGTCTCGTAGCGTAGCGACCTCCCCGTTCGTCGGCCGAGCCCACCACGAGGCAGCTGTGCGGGCCCGATCTTGACTGGGACCCACACGTGCCAGATGGAGTGACAAAAGCGTCGCATCGACATATCGTAGATACGGAGTACGTACACTATGCTACCTTGGATATCAACACTATTTCCTTCCTGGCTCTCTCATTTTCCCCACTTCCTAGATTATGACAGTACGGCACCATCACACACCAGCTTTTCTTATCTACCCGTATATATGTCTTTCTGTAGAAAAGCCAAAAGGCATTGTGCGTGAAGGGTAAAGCTAGAGGAACCAACCGTCTATTTTTGCTCTGAATTGACTAATCCACGATCACAAAAAGAGAGGGTTGTCCCAATGGCAAACTGATTCTGACCGAGGGAACCATCGGCACGTGTAAAGAGGAACGATGCAGTATACAGCAAGACGCCGATGATGTATGAAGTAACGCTCCAAACGAAGAAGGAAATAAAGATTAGAACTTAGAAGCATTGGGACCTCTCTCGAGCGCTAATCACCGGATATATTCCCATGCACGATGCCGTAACAATTCTTTCCGCGAGATTCTACATTCCCATGAAAAGTTGCCGATGCACTTATGGTTGGGCATGTCTAGTAGTGAATCAGATCATTCTTACACAATTTCCTCTCTCCAGACATATCAACATCAATGGGCCCACTTGCAACATAAAAAAAATTAATTCTCTCCTCTCTTTACTTCTTTACTGTGCACTTTTCTCTCACAACCAGAGTATGAATCAGATCAATAAAATGAGTCGATTCTTTCTCTCTCCTATATGAATCGGATCATTCTACTGGTGGTGAATCGATTCACTAGGGACACGTTGGATGATGCACAGGTGATGCACCGGTCAGTAGAGAAGCCCCTTATGGGCATAGAGTCTCCAACCCAACCACAGCTGCGGTTGCACCGATACAACTCGCTTCGGCTGTGAGCTGAGCAGATACGAATGCGATGGGTAACCTGTGGTGTGGTGCCGCAACCAACGTTATCGCCCGACCGACAGGCTGTGACGCAGCTCCGCGTACGTGCAGACAGCGACCACATGACCGCTGCACCACATCCACTCAGCGGTGGCTGATCACAGCCATCACTGACCAAGTGACGGGAGGCCTAGCAGCAGCGCGGAGTTGGCACTCGGCAGGGTCTCTCTCTGATCATGTCACGTTCAAAAGCGAATGGTTGTGCAAACTGTTTTTCTTTGCGACTTTGCGAGGGGTTCAAATTGGAATTTATCTAATGACTTGCTTTTTCTCTATTCTCTAACTTTTCTATTTGCACATTTCTCTTCGAACACAAACATGTCTGAAACCTTTTACTCTCTGGTGCGCTCAATTAATAAATTAATCCTAGAGCAGTGATAAATGAACCTAAGTCAATTGATTCTTCTTAATCACATGCCACCCACCCGTGGCAGCACAACATCTTTCACCTGCAACATATTTTTATTTTAATTATTTTTATTTTTTGGGGTTTACTAGACAATCTTGCTTGGAGATCTCCGCAACGTCTCTCCCCTTTCGGCTTCGCTCCTCCCCTCCCGCGTCGCGACGCGACACCCCACGCCGTGCACCCACCCGCACGCGCCGCACCAACTGCCACCACTCCCTGCCTCTGGGCCCAGCGAATGACGAGCACGTACGGGGCCACCCGTCAGTGCTATACAACGTTCACCTTTCTGACCCCCAACGGCTGCCGCTTTTTAAAGCGACGCGATACCCTCCGTCTCTCTCTCTCGCATCTCGCTTGGGTACTGGCTGTGGCTGGCACTGACCACTCCGCTTCGCTTCCACACTACTCCACTGAGCTGCGCTGCTCCGCTCCGCTCGGCTCGGTTCCCTCGAGCGCGCGCGGCGGCGGCGGCGGCGGCGATGCCGAGCTCACGACGGACCACCGGGCGCGGTGGAGGAGCGGGAGACGGGGGCGACGGCGGCGAGGAGGGGGTGCCGCGGTTCATGGGCAACAACCGCGACCACAACCCTCGGGAGCTGCGCTCCTGGGCGCGCCGCACGGGGTTCCACTCGTCGGCCTTCTTCTCGGGGGAGTCCAACGCCTCCTCCGCCGCGCCGCAGCCCCCGCCGCCGCCTCCCCCGGCGACCTCCCGCCGCCCGCCGCGCGCGGCGCCGGCGCCGGTGCGGCAGCGGGGACCCGACCCGGACACGGAGGACGACCTCGATCCCGCGCCGCCGCTGGACCTCGAGCGTGGCCCAGCGCCCGGACGCGGACGCGGCGGCCACGGGGGGCGTCCGCGCCGCCACATCGACCTCCGCGGCGAGCTCGAGATCCCGCCGGGGTTCGGCCGCGAGGAGGCGGTTCCGGACCCGGACGCGGGGAGGGGAGGAGGAGGAGGTGGGCGCGGGGACGCGCGCAGGAGGAACGGCGGCGTCGAGAGGGATCAGGCGGCGGCCAATACGGGCCGGAACGTGAACGGCGCGCTGGGGGACGCCGAGGCGCGGAAGAAGGCGGAGGAGGCGGAGGCGAAGCGGAAGGCGGAGGAGGCAGAGGCCAGGAGGAAGAAGGAGGAGGAGGAGAGGGACGCCGAGCTGGCCGCGTACTACCAGGAGCAGTGGGCGAACGAGGAGGAGGAGGAGGGAGTTGCGGACGCTGCCGCGGGCGAGACGGCGCCGCTGTATGGGGCGTCGGGACTCCGATGCGGCATCACCGAAAACCCCGGGTGGGGTGAGTTCGCTGGTCTCAACTTTGTATTGCTCGATATTCCTTTGAGATGTACTCCTAGTACCAACTTAGTGCCGAATTGCTACCTGCATTTTGCTCATAGCATTTTTTTTTTAATTGGTGCGTCTGATGACAGCGATGCTTAGTCCTCCTGATAGCGATAGTGATCATACGTACTCAAATTCGTGCCCAATTACTTGCTACTTGTAGAAGTCAGTTTCATGGGTCAAGTAATTGCCAATGTAGCTGGTTTCTATCATATTTTCCTTGTGGGAACCTGGAATGAAAAAGAAAAGGTTGGGGACATTGGAATAAGGTGTATAGTGTAAATTGCCTAAACCTGTAATTTCCTAAAGAAATAATAGCTTAAAACTTATCCATAGTTGTCGCGCCATCGCCTAAGCGATGCCTAGTCAACGAGAGGCGTCCTGGCGGGCCAAAAGTCGACTCCAGGCCCATCTCCTAACTATCTGGCCTCCAGGCGATAAGAAAGGTAGAATTTTAGGTAGTTTTGCCTTCTCTGCTCGATTTCACCCAGTCAAGCTCGAATTTGCCGTCCCCTCCATCGATTCGACTCGTTTTGGCCGGCAGTTGGGAAGGCGAGGTATGTGCGGCCGTGAGCCATGGCGGCTGAAGCTCGACGGAAGCTAGAGAGCGGGAGAATGGATGGGATGGTACACCCTGGAGGGGAGGCAGTCCAATCGCAGAGCCAGGCTGGGATGGTGATGGCCAGAGAGCCACCGGGGGTGGCACGCACAAAGGGACAGTGAACTGGTGCTTTGTCGTTTGTTTGGGGCGTATGGCGTTAGGGTGAGGACTAAGGATAAGAGGTGCATGGGCTTTTGGGCTTCTAATCAACACAGACATGTAGCATCAGCCCATTATTCTTTCATATGTTTTAATTATCTAGATTATAGTGTAAATAAGTATCGTCTAATTGTCTCCTAGCTGTCCTGGCACCTTCGGCTTGCCGTGACAACTATGAACTCATGTAACGTTAGCAGTGTGTTTCTGCTCTATTTTTTTTGTGTATAACTTATCAAAATATTTAGATTATGACATGGATGTTCCACCACATATGCCTAATCGCTGCCTTGATGAAAATTATGCCATTGATGAATTTTGATGTCAATCCGATTATAACTGCTGGGATAACTATTGACATTATTTTCTTTTCCATTCGCAGTGCCCCTTATATTTTATGGCATACAACATTATTTGTCAATTGCTGGTTCGCTGGTTTTTGTTCCTTTGATACTGGTACCAACGATGGGCGGATCTGATGTATGGCTCTTTCCTTCTCCTTTATTAATTGCCCACTTGCTCTGACTGGAACCTCCTACAAATAATAAATTCATTTAATGTGGCAGGAGGACACTGCAACAGTCATTTCCACCATGTTATTAGTCTCTGGTCTTACTACAATACTTCATACTTTTTTGGGTTCTCGGCTTCCACTGGTTCAAGGAGGCTCTTTTGTATATTTGGCTCCAGCGTTGGTAATTGCGAACTCCGAGGAGTTCAGAAATCTTAGTGAAAATGTATGATTTGATCTAGAGCTCCTTTTACTTTTCCTGCATTCCTGCACTTTTCTTCCTGCATCATGTCGAATATCTGAGATATTAAAATGGATCTCACGCTCAGCTTATCCGGGGATATAAATGCCAATACATTTAGGATACAAATTGGCGGCTGCTCAGACAAGGTTCATATAATGGAACTTAGCATGTTGTGTTATCTGTTTGTAGTAGTAGTAACTGCATCTAAACTTTGCAAATTGACATGATGTCTATGAAGTGAAGCAAACAAAAGATCTATTTCACAAAGTGTGTGTGCTGTGATAAGTTATACTCCAAGTAAAACATCTGTTGACACTTAGCTATAAATCTTTACACTTGTTCAACCTTTTGTACTTCCCTTCAAATATGTCACTTATCAGAACCAATGCCTAAATCCACTTGTTATTATACACATATTTTTGAGGTGATGCTCACTGCCTCACCTTGTGTCCCTCCCAGTACGGCAGTGTAGTGTTTATGCTTCCTATTTTTTTTTTACATGACTCCCTGCATTGATCTGCATCAGCCAGATCTTCTGATAGCAGCCAAAATCTTGATGTATTTATGTGGTTCTAGGTCCCACAATATGTTTCCTTGGTCGTATGTAAGAGGCTATGCTGCATGTGAGTCATGTTGCAAGCCCGAAAAGATTTGAAATGGTCTGTGCTTTGCTTTGAGCATCTGTTAGCTCATCTAACAAAGGATTTAGCCTTGGATATTGTTACGAGCAAAATTTTCACCTTTCTGAACACCAACGAGTCCATTAATTTAAGTTTGTTCTATGGTATGCAGAAATTCAAGCACATAATGAGAGAATTACAGGGGGCTATACTTGTCGGTTCAGTATTCCAGATAATATTAGGATACACTGGTCTTATGTCACTGTTTCTGAGGTATGTTTTGAAACCCAGACTCACAACTTTTACAATCATAAACAAACACCAAAAGGAATATGTTGAATGCCTAACTGTGGCTTTACAGGTTAATAAATCCAGTAGTCGTGGCACCAACTATTGCTGCAGTGGGTTTGGCATTTTTCAGTTATGGTTTCCCTCAGGCTGGCAGCTGTGTAGAAATCAGCCTGCCCCTCATCCTGTTGGTTCTTCTGTGCACTCTGGTATAGTTTACAACTTATATTTGATATGGTCTAGACTTATTCATATCTTACCTTTTTATTTTAACTTGCTTCTGTATGTTAATGGTTGCCAGTTTGGCACTGTTTTTTTATCCTGAATTAGTATTGCTCCATACGTTACTGATTAATGTTCTTATCTGTTTCAGTACATGAGAAAAATATCCCTGTTTGGCAACCGTATCTTCCTTGTCTATGCGGTACTGTCCTAACCCTATCCCTGTGAATAATCATTACCACTTATGCTGTGCTGTGACTGATAACACCGGGAATCTGTATTGGCAGGTGCCCCTCAGTGTCGCAATTGTATGGGCATATGCATTCTTTCTAACTGCAGGTGGAGCATATAACTTCAAAGGCTGCAGCTCAAATATACCCAGTTCAAACATACTATTGGATTCATGCAGAAGGCATGTAGAAACAATGAGACGCTGTCGCACTGATGTTTCTACTGCATGGAAAACTGCTGCCTGGGTGAGGGTTCCCTATCCGTTCCAATGGGGACCTCCTACATTCCATTTCAAGACTGGTATCATCATGCTAATAGTTTCACTAGTTGCTTCAGTAGACTCTGTAAGTAGTTTCTATCACCGTAAAAGCACTCTTTAATAACTGCCGATAATGCTTAGATGCCTCATGCACTGATGTATCGGTACATATGCAGCTTTCATCATACCATGCTGCATCGCTGCTGGTAAACCTAAGCCCACCAACACGGGGAGTTGTCAGCAGAGGGATTGGGCTTGAAGGGATCACGACTTTTATTGCTGGAGTGTGGGGTACAGGCACTGGATCAACAACATTAACAGAGAACTTACACACCCTTGAAACTACCAAAATGGCAAGCAGAACGGCTTTGCAGCTTGGAGCTGCCTTGTTAGTCATCTTCTCATTCTTCGGTATGATGTGACACTTCTGTATTGCAATATATCCCATAATTTATTTATTAGCCATGGATTTCTCAAACCTGAATTATTTGGCTGTAGGCAAAATCGGAGCTCTCCTTGCCTCTATACCCGTTGCTTTGGCTGCCTCCGTTCTGTGTTTCACTTGGGCGCTAATTGTCGCACTCGGGTTATCCACATTGCGATACACACAAGCAGCAAGCTCCAGGAACATGATAATAGTCGGGTTTACCCTGTTCATCTCCCTGTCAATCCCTGCATATTTTCAGCAGTATGAACCCAGCTCCACTCTTATCCTGCCAAGCTACCTTCTTCCATATGCGTCAGCGTCAAGTGGACCAGTCCACACAGCCAGCAGTGGGGTGAGCACTCTCCCTTCCTCTCGTGCGCAGCTGGAATATCTTTCATCCAATTACTGCTCTAACCTTCCAAATTGCCCTGCAGCTGAACTACGCGGTGAATGCGCTCCTATCCATCAACGTTGTGGTGGCACTCCTTGTCGCGCTCTTACTTGATAACACGGTCCCTGGCAGCAGGCAAGAACGAGGTGTATACATCTGGTCAGACCCAAAGTCCCTGGAGGTGGATCCTGCGACCTTGGAACCCTACCGGTTGCCTGAGAAGATCTCGTGCTGGTTCAGGTGGGCCAAGTGCGTCGGCATCTAACAGCCCTGTGCATAATACCAAAGTGAGGCGCGGCGGTGAAGATTCTATTTATTCCATTGCTAGTTTGCTACCGGTCTATTGTAGATGATTCCCTGTGATGGGAAATATATATACGGATGATACATAGTTAGGGGTCTCGCTAGCTGCGGTTAGCTTCAAGGTACTGTTTTCCATGGCTAGGTTAGGATAACATTGTAAAGTTTATCTGCTCTGTTTAGAGAGGACACGTTCTTGCAACCTATGATGCTATATATTAGTGCTAGTTTGTCGAATGGTTTCATTCCAGAAAACGAGTCAAGAATCACCTTGCTTAACACGATCATACGCCTGTCTACGAGATGATAAAGAGATCAAGTGAAAACTCCCAACACAACAATTTGCGACTGCCACAAATAGAGCACACTGCAAATATACTTTTAACCTATGTTTTCTGCATTTAAACGGTATACGTAAAATCAAACATTACAAATAGGAATATAGCACACTGCAAAATATATTCTTCCCCTATGTTTTCTGCATTTAAAAGGTATTCGTAACAAACATTGCGAATAGGATCTCCAAACAGAACAAGAAACACATCTGTGCAGTTAACACGACTAAGATACAACAATATTTCGACGATGAACCCCCCTGAAATGGTGCCACAAGGTTAGGTTCAGTTGTTTGTTGGGGCCTGCTTGTTGTATGAGCATCCTTTCCTGTTGCAGGCAGTGCGGAACGGGTAGTTCAGGTTGTTGCACTCTGGGCAGGTCCAGCTTCCTTCAGGGGCCTCTTTGGTATCCTTGCGAGATGAACTCATGGTAGCTCCCTACAAGAGTGGAACAGTTAATTCTCGACAAAACATTTTTTCCTAACTTCTTGCTAATTTGCAGTTATCAAAACAGAAAAGGTGCCATCTTTCTTCTGAATATTTTGACAATTTGCAGAATTGTTTAGTGTTCATATAAAAATACTAGAGTAAAACACATAGAACACCCTTAAACACATCGAATGAAGATCTGTGCCGTTCTTTTATTAGGAAATAAAAGTAATAATGACATAATGTTGTATTGACCATAGTGGTAATCGTGCTTACAGGAGTTGGCCTCGGGGCTCCACATTTCTTCATGTTGCAGGTATTTCTGAAGGAAAAGTTAATATTGTCACATTTGGGGCAGGTCCAGTCACCCTCAGAAAGTCCATCAGGGCCTACAGATTTGAACTCGCGTAAGAAATAGCTGACAAATCAAAAGGAAAATGGGACAAGAACTGTTTGTTTAACGAACCATTTAACCATTAAACATACTTCTAAGCTTCAAGTATATCTAAATGATGGATGATAACGAAATATGCATCAATTTCACCAAATCCTTTTAACTATTAGACACCCAACTTCAGCTGACAATGCAAAACAATATAATTTAATCTAACATGTTATGGCACTTATGCGTCCAAGACATGCTGCCACTTCAAGACCGAACTAATCCACGAACAGAAGGCACAAACTGAGAATTTAAGCTATTAATCATCATATGAACCATGAGCTTGTAAAAAAAATGCTAAACATCACTTGATGTTCAGGAAGGTACTGTTGCACCAGGGGTTAATGAATAAACGCCGCTAAAAATACAGAGAGGCTGGTGGTACTGCATACAAGCAATCAAAAGCAAAATGAAGTGGGAAAAGGGGTTTATTGCTTACCTCCACGGCGCTTCCGTGAAGCAATGTTGTCATTGCTTTCCACTAATGCTCCACCAGACCATGGGCTAGAAACCTATTACAGACACAAAGGCTGATCTCAATCCCCCAAAGAAAAAAGGCAATGCTAACAATTTTTAGGTTATATCGAAGACAAACCGGCATTGGAGATCCTCTAAATCCATAGCTATATCGTCCTAGCTCAGGTCCAGGGACATATCCCATGCCTGTGACATTATCAACAAGAACCATAAGCCAGTCAAATAAGTGTAACTTTACAATAACTGCAATTATCAGCTGTGGAAGAGACACAAACCGCCCATCGGCCCAGGTTGACCATATGAAGAGAAAAGGCCATATGAACCAGGAGCCCCTACTGGTGGACCATAACCATATCGCATCCCAAGGTGTGGATATGGAGCACCATAGCTACCAGATCCCAGTGGAATTGGAGATGGGGCACCACCTCCTCCGTAAAATACAGGTGATCGTTCATATCCAGCAGGAGGCGCTGGTATCATTCTCTGTACAGCAAACCGAAGTTAGTAAAACACCTCAAACAGTTGATAATCCATACATGAGGCATAAACATATTCCCCTTCATGTGGATTTCATATGGAAGATGACAGATTTTAAGCGATCAGTGCCATAAGTATGCATCATAGCTTCTTGAATAATAGATGGTGGCAGTTGCTCATATATCATACATAGCAGAAGATTTCTAGAAACTGTGAATAAATATGAAAAACTATTCACGCATAATTTCCCAAGATGAAAAGAAAGGTGGGAAACAACCAAACAAAGCTCTGGACCTCCAGTGTTTGACACTTTGACTTATGTTGCCCTAGACACTGCAGATCATTAATGACATTACTTGGGGAGAAAATCTATGACAACTTACTGGACTTGGACTCGGTGATGGACGGGGTGCACCACAGGCTCCACGGTTGCAAACATTTCTAAAACTGAAGTTGACATTACCACACTGAGGACAATTCCAGTCCCCCTCCCTTACAGACACTGAAAATAGTAGAACCTTTTTGTGACCACCAAGACTCAAACTCAAGTAAAACAAAACAGTGTAATTAGTTTCCTTTCCCAAAGGGGTGGCAAATGAAGGCAATATAATACATGTTTTCCTCCCAACAATGCTAAGTAAACGATGAAAATGTTCAATAAGCAAATGCATTATCTTTGTGCAGTGGCAACCACCACTGCAAGCTAACCACATCGATATTTCACTCATGACATAGCAGTATATTCATTTTTCAGGTGTCAACCTTTCAAACCCTATAAATACTAATTCACACGTTTATAAGGTTAACCAGATGCGTGCAATCCACAAGGGACTATCGGGAACTAAATTTGTTAAAACTGATGGTACTACCACATATCCCCATCCCTCAAGCGAATGCAAATAATTCTCCATGAGCACTAGGGACAGCTAAAATGTTGACCAAACCTAAAGATTGTCCAATGTATATGCTCAATTATACCCAGAGAGGACCAACAAGTTCTTTCCATAGCATCCATTTGAGCCCGTAGTATTGCGCTAAATTATACCAAGCACACCTCCCGATTAGTCAATCCCGAATCCTCCGACCTAAAATCAACCAACTCCTGGCCAAAAAGATGTCCAACTCCCAACTCAACCAAACCCTAACCACAAGCGCATAGCAGCGAGCGAGAACAGATAAGAGCGAAGGAGTTCCGCGAGAATCTCACCGTCGTTGCGCGACCTCTTGGACAAGGCGCCCCGGTTCTCCACCTGCGCGACAGCACCGAACTTTACCCAAATCAAATGATCAAGCAGACACAAACAAGAATGCGTGAGATACCAAACCCTAGGCCGGGGCCATAACCGATCGGAATTGAAGCCAAAGGGTAGTGGAAGTACCTTGGCGGAAGCCATCGGCAAGGAAACGGAACCACGGCGGCGGCGGCGGCGGGTCGAGAGGGAGGAACCGCTGCGGGAAGAGGAGGACCGGGCACGACAGAGAGAGAGGGCTCGCGAAATTTATTTGTTTATTTCTTTATTTTTCAGAGGTGGGGATCGTGACTCGTGAGCTGTACGTGGATTTGCTGCTCTAGCCACGCCCACGCGCCGTGGTGCGGTGCCGTCTCTCCGGTCCACCTGGCGGAGTCGGTGGTCGATGGGCGAGAGCGAGGCTGAGAAAAAAAAATGCTGCTAAGCATACGTCCGGAAACGCATCATCTCTCCGGACGATTCGTATGTTTTAGTGGTTCAATGTTGCAATTCTACTCTAATATTTCGCATTCATCGTCAATGTTGCAATATTTTTGTTCCAATGTTTCAAATTCACCGTCAATGTTGCAAAGATTTTGTCGCCAAATGTTGCAATGTGTCTGCTCTAGTGTTTCACATTCACCGTGAATATTGCAATTTTTCTATTCCAATATTTCACTTTCGCAAAGATTTTTTGTCCAATGTTTCACTCTCACCGTCCGTTGCTGCGCCTGAACGTCGGACGTCCGGGTGCTAGCAAGTCGAAAAAAAAAGATTGGATTGTAGATATGTGTGAGAATTGGGGGTTGATTGGTTGAGCCTTGTTTAGGCTATCTGCAATGGTATCCCCTATATTTCACCCACTAAAAGAATATTTTTCCACCCCGTAAAATATTCTACCCTCTAAATCAAATCACACCTGCAACAGTACCCTCCATACGAGCCTGTATCCGCTCCCCACCGCTCGGTCCACGCCGTGCTCTTCGCCTCGCCGATCTGCCGTGTCCGGAGCGCCGGAAGCCGCGGTCCTTCCTCCCCACGCCGGCGGCCACGCCTCCTCTTCCTCGCCGGCGGCCGCACCCTCGCCCCCGCCAGACGCGCCGCCTCGCCGATCTGCCGTGGCTGGAGTGGACGTCGTCGATCTGCCGTGGCCATCGCCGCCGAGGTGCGCACCACGCTCGTCTTCCTGAACCGGAACGGCGTGGTCCACGGCGACCTCAAGCCTGCCAACTTCCTGCCGCACTCGTCTTCCTCCACCAATACCAGGAGCAATGTCGCCGCCGGCTTCTTTGAAACGTTTCAAGGCTGTCCTAGCTAGCCAGCACTTTGTGAACTGGCCTGCTGCTCCAGTTTGGTGCTGCATTGTTGACTTCAGCGTGTTGGATAGCTTTTCAATGAAATTAATTTGATTGCTGAACACTTTTCTGTACAAAGGGTGGTGTGGCGTTCTAGTATCCACTGCCATGCCTACAGCTTATACATGACCTTTGTCTGTTTATGTTGATATTTCTTTGTTTTAGCTATACTTTTGAAAAGAGTTTATTAGCACCAAACTATGGAGGACCAAGATTGTACCCTTCTCCGTTTCTTGATTGAGTTTGAATATTATCACCTTATCTTCCCTGGAGTTTGTTGATCAAGCTATGACTGAATTTTCATTGTGGCTGAAAATTGGCAGATATCTGCACCTTATCTGCCCTGCATCAGTTAGCTACAGTGCATTCCAGTAAAGTTCAGAGATGCGACCATGATTTGATTTGACTTGATTTTAAGTACTTCTGTAATTTTTCTGTGATCATTATTGCTGAAGCTTATAGACTCCGAATTTTTCAGACTGAAGCTTAAAGGCTGTGCTCAGATTTACAAGCATCTGTTAATTTGCTTCCAAGAGAATAGATAGCCTTTTCTATCAGAGACCCTTCAGTCAGGAACAAATAAATTTGTTCCTGAATTAAAGTGCGAAGATGCTTCATCCATCGCTGATGCCATCCAGAAGTTTGACATCTGCACAGTTACAGAAGTAACTTCTGAACTGAACAAAAACCATTGTAACTTAAAATTTAACAGGGTAAATGTGCAAGTAACATGTAACTCAAAATTTAATACTATAACATGTGCATGCAGGGACAAAAAGAAGTCTCCTGCTCCAGGTTGTTCTCCATACACTCCATTTGGTGTCAACATATTCATCACAGAACTGAACATTTACAATGATTGAACTGAACATTCCAGGTCAAACTGAACTTTTACAGTGATTGAACTGGACATTCCAGATTCAAATACTCAAAAATTCAGATGCATCGTTCCCCATTTTGCTGTGTCCCTCCCATGTGCTGCGTCATTGAGATCGATAAAGAAATCATCCACCCTACATCAAAGAAAAATTCAGTCAACATATGTAGAAATCTAAACTAATAGTACAAGTGAATCCTTCACTAAAGATGTAGTCATCCTAGGGAACTTAAAACAAAGAGAAGTGCATAACGTGCTTAAAATAAAGAAAAAAAATCATATCAATGTGATGAGCAACTGGTACTTCTTTAAAAAATTTGGACAGGGTCATAGCAGTCGTCATTCTTTCAACTCAAAACCTTGAAAATAAGAAAACCTCATGTAAACTACTCTTTAGCAAATTTTATCAAAAAGCCTTCTCCCTACAAAATCCTCTAATTTCCTCAGTTCCCAACATATCACTTTAGTCATTGCCATCGAAAAAGACAATAGCAGACCCTGCACATACCACCATCTTCATCTAAGTTGAGGCTGCCTAATTCAGCCCAGGTGGTGGTCAATTTGTATGCAGGTGGTGTAACACAAGGCAGGTTGGCTGGTAAAGGTGTGGTATAGACCAGGAGCAACGCCAAAGGCACAAAACCAACAAAAGCTTGGTTGAGAAGTGAAGCAAGAAATGTGCTGACGACCAACAAATGGCAGCATAGATACAAGAACTGCTTTGTATGAGCAATTTAGAGCTGATTTCTTAACTGATGTGAACAAAAATAGGAGAACTGAACATGAACTAGGCGTCTAGGTGCATGAAGTAATAAGAGATCTCACTCTGAATTGTGCAATAATGGATTGAAGTGGACGAGAAAGACCACATTCATGAGAGCTCATTCATGCAACGAGTAGGAAAAAGACTCACTTCGGAGGAGATTGTCTCGATGCGGTGGTCTCCAGGGACGATGCCGTGGCTGGAGTGGCATGGTGAGCCCCCAGCGGAGGTGGGAGGTGGTGACGGCGACGACGACGGGGATGCGGCGTCGGAGAGGGAAGAGGCGACGGCGACGAGGAGGGGGGAAGCGGCGACGGCGACGGGGGAGGCAGTGACGGAGAGGAGGCGTCGATGGCGGCGACGATGACGGGGGAAGGGGCGACGGAACCGAGGAGGCGCGAGGAGATGCGTCGATGGCCACGATAGCGATGGGGAGGGGGACGCGGTGGCGACGACGACGACGGCGGCGATTTGGGGGACGCGTGGTCACCCTGGAGATTTGGAGGACCCCGGGCTGGCCCTGGAGAACCGAGGACCATTTACAGGGTACCGCTGCAGACGTTTTTTTTGGAAAAAATCGCTACAGTAGCGGTTCGGGGTGAGATACAGGACTCCGCTGCAAACAGTCGTCTTAGGCCTCGTTTAGATCGCCAATTTTCGCCAACTCATTTTGCCAACTTGTAACATCGAATGTTTGGACACTAATTAGGAGTATTAGACATAGGTGTAAAAAAGAACTAATTATATAGATGAACTCCACATCGTGAGACGAATCTATTAAGCGTAATTAATTCATCATTAGGCACTGTCATGCTACAGTAATCCATCGTTAAAAATGCGCTAATGACGGCACATATTAGGCTTAATAGATTCGTCTTGAGATGAAGAGTCCATCTGTGTAATTAGTTTTATAATTAGTCTATATTTGATACTCCTAATTAGTGTCAAAAGGATGGATGTTATATTTCGCCAACTTTCGCCAACTTTACCCACCAATCTAAACAAGGCCTTAGTTCCATAACTTTTCATCAATTTGGCACACTAATAACCGTGTCCCTCTCATAGAAAATGCCAACTTGCCACCAACTTGGCACAACTTTTTGAACTAAACAAGCCTTGAGTAGGATTTTGGTATGCTAAAGTCTTGGCAAGCCAAAATTCAAGTAAAAAAGGTTGCCACAATTTTTATTACACAAATGTGAGACAACATCACCTTTTTGGTAACAAAACCAAATTGTGATCGAAGAATTAGCAACTTTTGTCTAGCTAAAACTATGACATGCCAATATTTTGGCATAGAACCAATTAGGCTCTGGGACTCCTTTGCTCCTTGTATGTTTATAGCTCTAATACCAAACCATTTAGGCAAACATGCTATGTGTGGAAGGACTTCAACTTTTAAAAAAATTAGATCTAGGGGGCAACGATTTCGAACTCCTTAAGGGATGCTTGAAACTCAATTTTCGTACCTCCTCGTGGAATTAGGGTGAAACTACTTTTTTTTTAAAGTAGGGTGAAACTACCTAATGACACTAGTTACCTAACCTACCCATTCGCAGAAAGAAAAGACTCCCATCGAGTCTTCACGAAAAGAAAAAGAACCCACTTATCCCCTCCCCGATTCAGTTTTTTCATTGCTTCTGTTCTCATTACTGCTACAATCCAATACATTAACATCAGCCTTGTTCTCGGATTTTTTTAGTCCATCTAAAATGGTGAATAATTCCAATTCCAAATCCATTTTGACTTTCACCCACGTCGTCCAAAAACTAGAGACAAGAAAGAAAATTCCCACATAATCCTATAATTCAGAGAGCTGGAGTCACATTGTTAGCCAAACAAATTGATCAACTTCATACTAAAATTGGGGGAGTGGAGCTGCAAAACAGTAGAGCACTCCCAAAGAGCTCCTATATTATACTACATTTGTTCCATCATATAAGGCGTGAGTGTAATTCAAAATTTGAACTTTGAAAATTTGTTTGATCAATTTTATATAACAAAAATTTTGTCCCACAACAATAACATCATTAGATTTATATTTAAAATTAGTTTCATATGGATACAATTTTATTGCTATAAATATTATAGTATGGGAGATATTAAGAGTCAAATGTCAATATTGCAACTATGCTAAATTTGACCAACCCTTATATTTTGGAACCATATACTGCTAGGTGGCAAAAGAGTCTATCACGAAAGGCAAAGGAAAGATCATCAAGTTGGTGTCTTGGTGATCCAATTTATATTTTGCAAGTATTTTCTTCTTCCAATTCCAATGAAGCTTCATCCTAAATTAGGACATTTTAGTTTTAAGTGGATCCATGTCCGTTAACCCATTAGCCCACAACTAAAGTAGTTCGATTAAACCGTAAATCATTTTTATCTACTATCATTTTAGAGAAGAAAATTGTGCATATTATTTGCTTGCATATGTGTGAGCTACGCTTGGGGTATGTTAGATCTTGGTGTGTATGGTTTCCACATACAACTAAGCAAATTGGTAGTAGTGATATACCTCACATCTGATCGATGCCGCTAAATAGTAGCACACCCTGTAACTTGGATCAAGAAATGGTACCACACTTGCTAGCACATGCATGATGCGGTTAGCGAGGATTGTGTGAAATGATTTTCTTGTCGATTTCGATAAAAAAGCAAAGTTCTTTCGACTCAATAAAATTAACAAAAGAGATGATGTCACATTCTACGACATAAGATGTCACATAATTAGTATTTTATCGCACCAACATATTATTTAGATGTTTAAAAATAGTCAATGTTGAATTTTGGTCTCATGTAAAATCCAATTCATAAGTCAGGATTTTCTATTCATATATATATCCAAAGTAATATGCATTAGAAAAACACTAAATTATATTTGAATAATAATATCTCAAATATGTCGACCATCACCTAATTAAGTTGTATTAATATTAATTTTAGAAAAAACTTGAGTTAGTTAATAGTGTTAACCCCGTATGTTCATAATCTACCTTTGGAAATATAACGACAATTTATAAGAGAATCATCATATGATCTACATGTATATAGAAGAAAAGTTTTATTTAGGAATATTCCTCCACTGAAATCTAAACAACTAGAGAAGTTAAAGGATATTACTGTGCTTATTTTGTTTTAAATAATGTAGATGATTTTGATCGATGACCTAATTAAGGAGCTTAATATAGCGAACACACTAGAGCTCGAATGTTAATTGCAGAAGATATACAAGAAACTTGTGTTGGAATGTGGATTTTACACCTAGGGGTAGTGATGTTTTCTCACAGCTGATATGGTTGGATTTTACACCAATGGGTAGTAATGTTTTCTCGCAGCTGATAGGGTTGATAACAGATAATAATCTCTTCAGAGGTCTTACAGTGAGATTAATCTAGGGATGGTCTTATGATGATAACACATAACTTATCAGAATACTACGTTGACTATGGTTTTATTGACGATATGACCATAAAATATACTGGCATCAAGTTCACACATTTCGGTAATGGTGGTAGAAGGGAGCAAATTATGTATTCTATCTATATGGATTTTCTTTTATTTATATTAAAAGGATGAAGCCATGGTTCCCCCACAATCCTAAAATCAGCCCTTGACATAATTTTATTACATTTCTTTATGGGTCATCCATCATTGTTTACCACATCAACTAGATTTGTTTTATTCTCCCGTTCTACGTTAAGATCAACCATCTTAATCTGTGGTGGAGAAAACTAAGCTATAAATATTTGTTTATAAATGTTTCCTGTTTGCAACCATTAGTGTTTAGCAGTATCAAGATAATACAACTAACAACCATCATGCATCTGAGGTTGAGGATACTTCATTGTGAATTAGATCATATATGTGTGAAAGATTACGCTCTATGTGCTTGCAAATCTTCAGCGTCATACGAGACTACATAGATGTCCTTGCAATTCTAGTGGTGCCCCTAAAGTTATTTTAATCACCACCATCGTTGGAAAGGTCATTTTTCTAGTTATGATCTTTACTATAGTTAGATCATGTCATATATATATCAAAAGAAGCAAGCCAATCTTCTATAATGTTCTCCACTATGTAAGAATAAGATATTTATCATGGAATACTCTAGACGTGGTAATTATATAAATTATAAAATATAATAATATCTAGGAATTCACTAGAGTCGGGACACTTGTCTCAACCTCATATCCCTTGGGCTATAAATAGGGACTCCCTCTCTTGTCATGCAATACAATGGTAGTGTTAGGAAGAAGCGGGAGGGCGAGTTCTAAGCTAGCCACCTAAGGGCATGTTCGACATGCAAAAATAATCCCCTTGGGGATTCTATGCACGTAGGGATAGGGATGGCAACGGGGAATTCCCTGTCGCCGCGGAATGGAGTCCCTTACATGTCCCCACGGGGAGAAGTATTCCCCATCCCCGCCAATGCTCGTGCGGGAGACTTTTCTCTCATTGTCGTCCCCGCATGGGGAATTAATCCCCGTGGGTCCCCAGCCCCATCTCTTATACTCTCTTCGTCCAAATTATTAGTCATTCTATGTGCCATTTTGAGTGTCTACGTTCATGGCATCTTCTATGAACCTAGACATATACTTGTCTAAATCCATAGCATCTTCAGTGACAGGGCCGTCGATGGGCATGTGCGAAGTGCCCGATCGCACCGGGCCCCAAAAAATTAGGGGCCCCCAAATTATTTTTTCAAAGGCCAATGGTACTATTAGGACATGCACAATAGTCTCTATTTTATATACATTGACACCTAAATAGACAGATTTATAATGGGTTGTTTGTTTAGCTGTATGTGTAATATTTAATACTATTCTAGTTGGTGTTATTTTACATGGAGGTTCATGTAAAAATAGTAGACGATAAAATAGACAACAACATACTATTTTCCCATTTAATTATGGTCATGCCAGCTAATTTTGCTTATATGGATTATAAAAACGGTTGTTGTCTAACTATTATACGTGCCCTTAGGAGTCCAGGTGTCATCTGCTGTCGCGCAAACTGCCCCATGTTAACATGCAATTGGTCGACTAGCCTATTCAACAACGCATCGCACGTGGAGAATCGAAGTCGCATTCTCACAGATAGTCTTAACAGAGTGATAAAGAGTCGTCTAGAGCACTGCACTACACCATCGGGCGCTGTGGACGAGGGCCGAGGAGGTAAAGAAAGGGAGACCCTCCTAGCACACTACACCACACCGTGAATCGCCACGGAAGAAGGCTGAAGAGACGACAAAAGGGGCCTCATTTTTCGCTTCGCACCAGGGCCTCAAATTTCTGGAGACGGCCCTGTTCAGTGATTGTATTAAAAAGCTAAAATGACTAATAATTTGGATCGGATGGAGTAGTAAGCATAGAAGTCATGTGAATGATCAATGTGCAGTCACATGGAAATAAACTGAACAAGCAAATATGTGTCGCATTAACACGCTTATTTCCCAAGAAACATCTTAGTCTCATGTCATAAAATCCAAAGAAAATACGAAGAAAATGTAATCAAAGAAACAATCCAATGCTTCACGAAAAGCAAAGAATACTTATCATCTTTTGCTAGTTGCTAACAACTCATTTAACATATTCATTTTTTTATTCGAGGTGTGCAGGTTGTGAGTCATGATTGTAGGGCCTCTCAATCTTGAGCTTGTGTGAGCGTGCAATCATGGAAGGGAGCAGAGCGCATGGGACTATGGGAGGGAGGGAGCATGCGGCAACTACATTCTAGCCTCCTCGCTCTTCTGCGGGTAGCGATGGTGGCTCAGCAAGTGGCATTGGCAATTGTGCTGGCTGTGAGAACGAGCAGCGTCTCACAGAGAGAGGCAGAGGTAGGGGGTTGTAATGGGCGGACAAGGTAGGGTTTACTCCATCGTATACTTTGGGCCCTGCTCACGGTGGGTTTTGTGGGCTGGTTTCGCTCCTTACAAACCAAGTTGAAATTAAGTAGACAGATGTACAATTCAATACTTGTCTTCCCATCCTCGTGAAACCATACCGTGGGGGCAGTGGCGTAGTCAGGGGTATTCATGTGTATTCACATGAATACCCTTGGATTTATATAAGTAATGCAGTATATACTACTAATACATGTGTAACTAACACAAATACTAGTCTAGTTCATAGTCTATTTCATTCAACAAGGAATTCTGATAAGGAAATAATAAGTTTATTATTTTCTCAAAATGTAATTCAACTCCACCACTCTGCTTTATTTCTTCAGGAAAAAAAACATTGGATGTACTTAACCTGCACTAGAGAACAAAATGCCATTTCTATATACCTTATTAAGATTGTTTATAAGCTAAGGGAACAAATTTTGATGCAAGATTACTAAACACCCTAACAATAATCTAGCTATCTTCATTTAAAAAAGATCTAACATATTTTTCTTGGAAGCTAGCTAGTATGCAACTGTTTATCACCTGTCATATTACTATTTGTCAAATTCTCATGAATATCGGAAGAAACTAACAAAAATAGACGAAAGGCATGATTTCTGATACACACAAATGAATATAATTTGTAAAAGCTTGTAGCTTTTCAGCTTGGAAAAATAAAATCCCAAGGATGCAACTTTGATAAAGTGACAAGTATGACCTTCTAGAGGAAACATACTAGTGGAGGCTTTTCAATTCTAATAATCTACATGAGCAACAAATCTGACCTCAGCAGCCACAAATACTAAAAAATGGTACACTATGGACCCTACTTAGAATGAACAACTAATTCTAAATTGAGAAGTGGTGGTGGTTGTTGTTGTTGTTGTTGTTTTTGCCCTGTTTGCTGGATCAACAATGCAACACGAAGCTGGTGCTTGAGACTCTAAACTTTTGGTTTATTGGATTGTGCTTTGGGATCTAATTGTCACCTTTTCTCCTACCTCCCCTAGCTTATCGATTTCAAATCCATTCTTACGGACTCGTAATCGAAGGAGTGTGCTTCTGGTCTATTGTATCAAACGTCGCTAGAGAACCTCCTCTGCCATGGTGGCCTCACCCTATGTGGTGAGCAGGGCTTCTTTGTGGCGGATCCACGCGCCATGAAATCAGGCTCCAGCGGCACAAGTGACTAAGTGAGGTGATGAACTATTCTATTATTCTTTCGTCATCAAGCGGTGAGAGCTTAAGTGGCTCAACATGCCCAGCAGTCGTGGCATGTATCCACTATGTTGGAACTAGTAGGCATACACTATGTTCTCGTTCAGATGAATAATGTGCTATGCATATATGCATACTACATCTGATGAAACATGTTCTGTAACGTCTCGGTTGACCACCCTGAACTCCAGTTCATAAACTTTCCTGTAATGGAAATTTAGCATGACTTCAAGATGGTTGTAGTTTGATAGAGAAGCCGAGGATTGCCTCGGTAAACAAAGCCCATCTTTGGTTTATCAACATTGATGGTGGCCGCTTTCGAAGCACCAACCGGACCTTGGTCACTTGCACCATCACTACTTGGACGCCCAAGATACCAGAGATGGAGTGTGTGAAGGATCGGAGCACACAATCCACCTTAGGGCTTCTTTACTTAAGCCCTTTGCTACTGGGATGGTGGAGGGAAGGGGAGGGGTAACTTGTAAGGATTTAATCCCTCCCAATTTCTTCCAACCCCTTCCAATCCACTTCAAACCGAACAAGGTCTTAGTGAGCTCATCGAGTTTTGTCGCTGGTGCATTCTGTACCATGATTTCCTATACTTTATATGCAACAAGCTAATGTTTTTCACTTTATAGTGCGAGAGTCTGCTATTTTTACAATGGATTGGACGAATGGACGATCATGGTCGACATGAAAAGCATGTCTCTAATGGCATAAAAGCCTGGGCGACGACCAAACAAAGGAGGTGTTATTTTCCATTGAGAGATCAGCGTTTCTACTAGATGTTTCACGGAGGGGAGAGTAGATATTTTTGGGAGTTTCTATTGGTCACTTAGGTCAACACAAAGGCTCCCGTGACTCAAACCTGTGAACCATCGGATCTAAAATCAACGTCTCAAATCATGGTCAGTACTTGTTGTTGAAGTGTCGGCCAACAGTCACCGTTAATGTAGCATCACATGGTGAAAATTATCGCAATAAGACCATTCCTAGTGGGAGTTTGCTTTCTTGTTTTCCAAGAGCGACACACTATCAAATGAGATTTGGCTCAATGGATGAAACCATGTTTCCCAATGTAACAATTGTGTTACACAGTTTTATAGGCAAGCCATAGTATCTAATAACATGCATTTGATCGGTTGAAATCTGATGGAATTGAGCTCATTAGGCCCCAATAATAATTTCAATATGTTTCGTAGTTTTGGAAACAATATATACATAGTTTCATTCTGATGAAACCTATCCTTGCTCTCTCGTCATAGATCTCATGTCATCATTTTTGTCTATGTGATAAACTCTTATAAAAACCCTCACTGAAAATGGGCTAACATGGCATCTATGGCCTTCGGGGCTTTCATATATAGAAATTCATTTATAACTCATATGGGATATCAAATGTGTAGCAGAAGATCACCAGTATGCAAAAGATGATCATACGGCTCAAAAGCAATCCAATATTCCTATCTTATCGGCTGTCGCTTCAATATGGCATTGGCACGAGTGGTGCCAATCAGATTAATTAATCTTGCAACCGGTATCTCATTTGGATATAGAAAATTTACCTTGAAAAAAAATGGAAAGACATTTCAATTTATAAATGATCAAGGGGGACATTCAGCAAGGAACTTTTGCTCCTACTAGGAAATTAAATACTCTAGCCGTGAAAATTATTTATATAGTGAGCCTAGGCGTTCCGATTCCGGCTCGACCCGGTCCACTTACACCCCCAGCGCCCCTTCGTCCTGTGAAGGCCGGCGGCCGAGACAGCATACGTGCCCCATGATGGCCCCCTCCGCCGCGTGCTCGAGGCCATCGTCGTCGCTCCCGTTTCTCTGCGGCTGCACGGTGGACTCCGTCGCCGCAGCTGCCGTCACCGTCCCGCGCACGAATCGCCAGCCATCGGCGTCGGCGGCGTCGTCGTCCTCGACCGGTCTCGTCTCCGCCGGGCGGCAGATCAGGCAGGTATGTACGCGGCCACGTTATATGAACCTCTCTTCCTCTCCTCGCTTAGATTATTTCATACGCGGCCAGTTCCACCTACGTGTGTGTCCGACGATCGATCGGGTTGCGTTGTTTCTTGCTTGAGTAGTTTTAGCATGGGATGAACCATGGCTTATCCCCTAGTGTCAACGCGATAGCACGTGAGTTAGCACGACTTCGCATCGTGTTCTTGATGATAAGCATAGGGCGAAATTTTGCACACATATGGCCATAAATTCGCTTTCTCATCTTGTTTTCTTGAAAGTCGCTTTCTCATCTATTCATGTAGAGAACAATATGTTGCGTCAGCATTGTTTTTGTTTATTCTTTGGAACACTCTAGATCCATTGTAACGAATGATATGGCACAGAAAACAAACCTATTTTTGTAGGAAAGGAATGTTAACAAAATGGAGGTTCGAAAGCCCACACAAAGCAGCCCGGTCCACACACATGTCACATGTGCAACCACCAAAGCCCATAAGCCCCCTTCCTTCCCTTTATCATCCCCGCAGCACCACGGGCTCTCGACTTCCCATTTTTGCCCTTCTCTCTCCGTGCCGGCCGTTGCCGTTGCTCTGCGCCGCTCTCCTGTCTCCCCAGTCTCAACCAGACCACCAGTAGCCGCTCTCTCCGCCGCTCGCTGCAGGGTGGGCCGCCGGGGCCATGTTCTCCTGGATCCTCCGCGGCTGCCGCGACGAGTGCTCCGCCTCCGACCAGCTCAAGCAGGTCTACCTCCTGCCCTCCGGAATCTATTTTCCCCCGTCTAATTCGAAGGAGTCAGAGCAGGAAAATGACTTTTTTTTCCCCTCTTCCTTCCGCCATTTGAGATTCTAGGGGTAGAATGGCAGGCACGAATTTCTGCTATATAGATCAGTCACTTCGCTCCTCGCCGGAACAAATGAATTCGTGCTAAAACAGTGAAAACAGACAAGACTAAGCAATTCGTGTGTCTCATTCTGGTTGTGTCCTCGACCATCCTATTTCTTGTTTCGTGTTACCTCCATCTGTGTGTGGATGGGTGGGGTGGGGGATTCACCTTTCTTGCTGATCTTGTCCATAGTGATGGGTCGAAACGTGTCGTATTGCCGGCCTTGTTCTGGTGCCGATGTACGAATTGAACAAGGCCTAGATTTGCTAATCTGGAGAACCAGGCAACGTGTGTTATTGCTTTTAGTGCATGCAGATTACTACAGTAGAGTGGCAACAGAGGGTTGTAGTGCATATGTACATCTCTCCTTTTCCCCTGCTGGATCAATGTGTGGGTTTTCCTGCTGTTCCCTGGTGTTCTTTCAAGTTTTTTTTCCCGAGAATACGCAAGAGAGCTGCGTATCATTGTATTAAAAGGAAATGTCCATTCAAGTCAACAACTGCTCCTTATGAACACTAGGTTACCAATATTGAGACGGGGATGAAGATGGACATATAGCTAACCAAGAATAAATTAGGATTGAAGTTCATACAGAATCATTTCGACCCATTTGAAGAAATGAGGTAACCAAAAAAATCTATTTTGAACAGTTGTAGCAGTGTTTGTACTTTTAGGATGTAGCCGACGGTGATGCCAAATTCGATATTGGCAGAATACTAATAGCTGACATTCAAGGCTGTAAATTTGCATAGTTTTGTGTCCTAATGTGAGGAAAGAGTAAAAAGCTTTGTTGTTTGCCATTCAGGCATCCACCATACGGCTGTTACTGTTAGGATTGCTTATAATTGGTGGGACAAGTTTTCTTCTGAAATGTTACTATAAATAGCATAAATTACTTCAGTATCTCCTATACTGCATAGTCATGCCCCTGAAGGCTCTCATTTCATTCGTTATTTTGCTTCTGAACTAATCATAAAGACCAAATTTCTGAATTAAATTCAAGGACTGTGATCTGATCTGTTTGGTGCACTTCATTTCTAGTTACTGAATTGATTACTTACAGTATACTCTGGCTTTGCAGGCACGTGATGTCTTTGTGGCAAAAGAGGCAGTCTTGCAAAAGAAGATTTCTCAAGAGGTAGAACGGGCCAAGGAGTTCACAAAGTCAGGAAACAAACAAGCAGCAATGCAGTGCTTGAAGAGGAAAAAGTACTACGAAAGCCAAATGAGCCAAGTTGGAAGTGTCCAGTTACGGATTAATACCAAGGAAAAAATGATTGCTGATCATACGGGGAAGAAATAACACAAAGTGAGACCGCAGCTCTGGAACTAATCTCTGAACTCATCTTTGTTTTGTTCAGATATGTAGTCTTCAAATCTTGTGAAAAGCCAATCTCCGTTGTTCTCTGCCACACTGACACCAAGCTTAACATTAATGTGCCCTTAGCATAAGATGGTATATTTCAGAAAAGACTACCATATTTACTAGCAAGGAAAGACTTCTTTTGATATACTATTCTGCTGGATTTTCTGTGAAATATAAAAATGTTTTTGAATCCAAAATGTGTGGCCCGTCTCATTCCGTACAGGCGTACAGTGCATGTTAACTGAATATAAGGTGCTTGTCATCCAGATTAACTGCATGTTAACTGAATATAAGGTTTGGATGGTTGATGGTTTATTGCCCTATCTGTTAATCAAGATTGTAAAATATTGTGTTTTCTTTATTTGAGATGACGGGTGCATATTCCTCTCTTTGTTGACGCTCCAGGGTTTAAAGTGAAGATCCTTGACACGTGCAAATTGAATCATGTTAGAATTGGAAACGTCCTGTATCTAATCACCAAAACTCTGCATCTTTAATGTCCCACCTGAGTCGATCTGTTGATGCATCCTCTTCCAAATTGCATTCCCTTTTTCATCCTCCACTGTCATGGTTTGTGAGCATATCTGGTGGTGCTCTTGTACTCTCTAACTGTAACCTGTCTTGATTCCGTTTTCTACTAGTGAATGGCTAACACTTGTGCTTAACTTAGACATGTCCTCTTGTGAGTTGATTGAAGTGCTGAAAAGGGGATATCAATCATGCTCTTCTAAAATTTGTGCTTTGTTCGTGTACAGCTGCAATTTATTATCCAAAAGTCGACATTTTTGCAGAGTAAACGACAGGCTGTAGACTTGCAGCTGACCACTGATGTAAACGTCTTTTAACAGCAGTTTGAAGTGAACATTCAGCAAGCTACGCACCAATCATGTCTTTATCCTAGATAGCCTTGTATTTTGATTGAAAGGGCTACTGCTCCTTGGTTGTTTCGTTAGACGGACCCCATGACTTTTTTTTTTTGAGATAATTTATGTTTGCCATTTGTGTGAACATCTCGTTAAATTTGTTTCCCTCTTCGTTTTCATTGATTTTGTGCAAGTTCAACGCTCATATCATACTAGTTATCCTTGGCACGTCGTTGAATCACGCTGCACGAATGGGAAAGTCTGGGATGCATTGGCAATAAAATATCAACTCAGTATGGTAGTTACAAAAACATTTCAACAATATTTGTGGTTGCGCTGTGCGGTCTGGACGCTTTACTCAAGGATAACAATCACCAGCATGAAAACCAACAATCGCCTGCTGGAACCACCTGTTATCCACGAGGAACGAAGGTGACGATGGGATCATCGTGACATCCACGACAGAACGAGTAGGTATGGTAACCGAAGAAATAAAGAAAATACTGGGGCATAAACATAACACCGCTAATTTAGCCACCTGCCATTAACTAATAAAGAAATTTAACGTTTAGAGTGATGACCTTGTACATCCCTACCAAAAAAACGAGCAGTTTGGAAATAATGCAATAATAACAAAAGACTCGCTTCAATGGAGGCACACCATAATTGATGTACAAAGTTTCTTCAACTCTGGCGTCAAAATGTCTCAATCAAGGCATCAGCAGTTCACTTCCAGGGAAAGAGGGGTAAGGACTTCATTGAAACTACGCCGGTGGTTGTCGCCTCCTGCAATACCGCAACGCATAAAATCAGTAATATACAGTTTGGCCAATAGAAGACAAAGGATGAAGAGTGGCATTAATGACAAGATAACTCAGAAGTGTACAGGTAAGTCTCAAAACAGCTTATCCAGCACAAAACATGCCTTACATTTAAATGACACACATTATCCCCATATAGATATACAAATGCTAGCAAATTAGCAAGATAATAATTCAAAACTGGGAAACATTACCTTTTTGGTCGGATGCGGTCCTCTTCAAAATCCATTATTCCTCCAGATTCAGAGAGAAAGTCGTCATGCCCCCGTAAGTCGATGTCTGCCTGCTTAAATTGTTCAACTTCTGCCATCAAGTAAGAAACATGGTTCGGCAACACTATTTAATAAAGTAGTTGCCATTATATGAACACTCAAGAAATGATAAAAGAAATCTAAACAGAGGGCAGTCAGGTGAAAGGAAGTAGGGAAATGAGGATAACAATGTTTAATAAATAATAAGTAATTAACGAAGAATTAACAAGTATAACAAATATTAAAAACTTCAGTTTTCATCCAGCTCACCTTGATTGATTTTTTGGCTTCTTCCACCCTGTCTTCAAATTCTTTCTGGTGCTTCTTGTTCACCTCACTCATTGTGTCCGCCCACTTGATTTTCTCCTGAATTTGATGCAACAGGCTATCTGACGTTCCCAACCTGTGCGATGCCAACATGTTTATGAGAAACTTGGTGATAAGAAACTACAATGCCCTGGTAATACTAGGCTACTAGCCACAACTAGATAATCAACATTTAAGGAATGTAAACATCACTAGTTGACTACGGTATGCCTACCAATTTAACTAAATACTACAAGCTAGAAGAGAAGCAATGGACCTCTATCAACGGAAAAGTTTAAGAATCACACAATGCACAATATCTTGATTTTTAGTTTGCTATACTCAAGCAGACAACAGCTCCTTAGGAATTTTGTGCCCATAATTTCAGAACATCAGCCTAATGCAACAGATTATCTCACAAAAGTAATATAAGTTAGTATCCAGCAAAACTTGATAGAAGAATTAACATAACATTAAAGCAAGTTGTCGATCCCATGACAAATTAATCACGGTATGACATCAGCAGGTTTTATTAGACATAGAATTAAATCAGAAATCATGAAAAACAAATCTTCACATTTCATGGAAAGTAGAAACATTTCACATTCCCTGGAATGTAGAAACATTTAATATAAATATTTCATGCTCCCTGAAATTTAGAAGCATTTCTCAAATAAGCATACACACCAGTCAGACAAGGTGTCTATCATGTTGTTCAGCTGATCAGGCGTAAGGTCCCTTCCAGCTGCAAATTGAACCTGAAATGAACGCAAAGAAGATTTTTTTTAAAAAAAAAATTATCATCTAAACAGATAGAAAACAACGATTAAAACTGATGCTGCAGATACAGATTGCAAGCATCTTACCTCAAAGCACCTTCTCAACTGGTCCAGTTTGCCTCTAACAATACCCTAAATAAACATGCAGAATATCAATCAGATGCCTAAAATATTGTAGGAGATGCTAACAGGTAACATAAAGACCACATAAAAACCACCACAAAGAAGAAACTTCTACCAGAACTCCACAAAATTATGGAACGTCATATGGGTCACACATAAAAATATTTTCATATGACATATTCTTACAGGGATGGTTTAAATTACAAGAGGATGCAAGGACTTACTGAGTACATGCACTCGTTGATGAGGAAGTCTTCGAGTTCTCTTACATTGGAAACGTCTAACTCTTGCATGAGTTGATCATACGGCAGAATCTGAAGAAAGAATTGCAGGGAAACGATGAAGCACATTAGAATTTCTACAGAAAAATTATAGCATCGAACAGAATGTTAAGGATAATGCTACAACAATGTTTCCTCCAACGTTTAGCTAAGCATACACGTAGAGAAAATAAGTATATGTCAATGCCATTTCACAAGACTAGATTCAGCGCACATAGCATAAGGCAATTCTTCTCAAGTCATTTGTTATATATTTGACCAAAGAAAACCACCACTTTTCCCCACTTCAGATATTAGTTCCTAAAAGGACTACACAGAGCTCTAGGCCCTCAAAAGAAAAGGAGGATAGTTAATAAGCAACGGTAACAAACATGCTAGACAGGTAACTACCATTTACATGCTTGATGGCACCCAAATAAGCACCACTTTGTGTTCACATAAAGAGATGCTATAGATGATTGCTCCGAATATCAAATAGGTTAGCCAGAATTTTGCACCTTAGATGACTCTGCCAGAGTTAGCACACTAAGTTGCTTCAGCTTCCGGATTTGATCAGGCAACAGCGCGGGAAGGGATCCAGAATTACCTACACTTGCACAAAGATACATCAGCGAACAGAACAATGCAAGTACCATAAACGACTTCTAAGTAAACCAAACTTTGGCAGCAACCTACATGCACACTGGCAGCAATGATAATCAAACAAGCAGAACACCCCAGCAATCAACAGCGGAGCTCACACGTGGCCCAGTATAAGCCCATAAGCACATCCTTTAACAACTTTATGAACATCTAAAATAGACATTCATCAATCATGATAGTAGTCTGTACAAAGAAAAGTCGATCTCAACAGCTCAAGCTTTTTTGCGGGTATGACAATGTGACATGTGATGCGCTCTCAGCTGGTTGACTAATAATAAATCAAATTTAGATTTGAGTCATCGGCTACGTTGGAGCCCTCTAAAATGTGTATATGATGCGTATTGGTCTATTCATTAAAGACCCATCGCCATCCAGAGTCTCAAAACAAATTTCCGAGTTTCATCCGTTATGTTGGTTTACACAAAAACACAACAGACCAAACAGGACACCACGGGGAAGCCCACAGACGCACAGCAATGAACGGCAAAGGGCAGGGCAATGTGCGAGTTGAAAAGGGGCAGGTCGCGATCTTACTCTTGTAGTCCTTCAAGGTGCCGTAGGCGAAGAGCCGAAGCACGTCCAGCGACGACGCGTACTGCGTGCCAGCGAGCTGCACCAACAAACAAACGAAACAACCAGCCACACGCGAACAGCGTCAGATCGAGCATAACACTGCCAAATCGCTTCGAGGGCAAACGGTTAAACCCTAACCCTAGCCCGGCGGCGAGCGTCAGGGGAGACAGCCGAGACGAAGGGCGTACCTTGGAGAGCGCCGGGAGGGTGAGGAGCTCGGAGAAGGCGAAGAGGGCCGGGTGCGAGGTGGCCTCGAGCACCAGCGCGGCGAGCTGCGGCGCCGACGACAGCGCCGCCGCCTGCGCCGAGAACTGCCCGATCAGCTCCGCCTGCCGCCGCTCCGCGTCCATCGCCATCGCCCCGGCGACGAGTGGGGGGCGCAGCCGCTAGGGTTAGGTCTCGAAGGATCCGCCGGCGCCTACTGGGGTTTCGCTTTCGGCGGCCTTCGCGCTCGCGGCCTTCGCCTGTGTTGGTGCTCCCTCGATGCGGCTTTCGGCGGCTCTGTGGGGTTTTGGTTTTGTGGGGCCCGGCGCGGTGTGGTGTTGTGTCAGCCAGGTCGCCGCGTAGCCGGATTGGTACTCGATGCGGTGTGGACGTGTGGTGTCACCGGGTAGACGGGCCGGGCCGTATCTGTGTTCCGTATATGGCACTGTTCCGAATTTGATACAATTGGCTTATCTACCTCCAATTTATTTGTTCTCAGGCCCGTTTAGTTTCTAAAAATTTTTAAAAAACATTATTTATCTAATTTTTTCGTATTTATCATCCCTCTTACTCTTAGAATACTATTCATCTCCAATGTTTTTTTCTGAACAACATATTTTCAGTGAATCTTTGGGCTATCTAAACGCACAAAAAAAATCTAGCTCTAATTTATTTTAAAGAAATAATACAAATTTTAACCTAGAGGGCTCTCAATCTAATTTGATGGAGGAAGCTTTTTCTATAAAAAAAATGGATGAAGCAGCAAAGAAAAAAATAGAAGTAACAAGATATTGAAAAAAAATTACCATAACTAGATCTTTTTCGTCTTCGACAAGAAGTGGGTGGTAGTGAAGGGCGATTGGATGGTCAGGATGTTGATGTTAGCACGATTAGAATGATGGTTGACGACATAGATAAGTATGGACACGAGACCGAAAATGATGACAATGCCAGGTGAGTGGTGAGGCTGGTCCGAAAGGTTTGATGGTGGGGGCGTCAGGGGCGTGGTGGTAAGAGGGTGAGGAGAAGAAAGGATGGGAGAGGAAGAACGACATATAAAGAGAAAGACGGGTAGAGAGGCGGAGGAAGATGAGGAGTTCTTTTTTATAGATGCTGATGAATAAAGTAAGAGAGGCAACGAGGCATATGGGCTCTGGACATATGTGTACCGCGACAGCCCTCTGTCTGTACATGCCCAACACGAAAAGGCACGAGTGCTTTTTACACAGAAGCGAGTCTTTATACGTTGATTGGTTGTAAAACCATGATGCTATAGTCATGTGATTTCGCTTGTACACGTGGATTGGTCATGAAACCATGATAGTGTTATTATGTGAATGTGATTTCACTTTTATGTGGATGACCGAGCTAGTAAATTGGAAGTTGATGAAGTTACTATGAATATATTCAGGTCCCGATGATCTATATTCAAATCTGCATTTTGATTGCAGTTCGAGCTACGCTTGGTTATGAATCATGCTTTACCTATTGTGCCATGCCCATGCACATATTGGGACTTTAAATGGGCCATTAGGCACTTTCCTTTAGGTGAACGGCCATTGGGCCTATATCCCTCAGAAAAAAAGGGAAAGGAAAAAAAAAAGAAATTTTGCATCTAAAACATGAAGATTGACGTCAATCAACTATAATTGACTTCAGTTAAAAAGTCATAAAGCGGAGAGAATTTAGATAGAAAGAAAGAGTCAGCCGTTCACTCGATATACAATAAGGTTATGAATGGGTAACATCAGCATTGTTTTTCTGGTCATATTGACTCTGAAGCGTGAGTCATGACATTATCATTATGTCCTTTATTAATGGGAGTTTAGCGTCTCACACTGCGCATCGGATATCCATTTTATTTTATCGGAGTCCAGGAAGCTGCGTGAGCGTGACTGCCCTTCCCTTCGATCAACAGAGTTTGAAAAGTGTAAAAGACTAGGATGGTAGGCGCGCTATTGCCGCGCCCGTAAAATACATTTCTTTACAAAATAATATACAATCATGTATGTGTCTTAGATTCAATACTTTACTATTTTTACTATTTAGGAGAATGGATAACCATAAACTATATTAGCAATATCATAAATAATCTTGCTCTCCTAAAATAAATGTTGCAAATACAAAAGGCAAATGGAAAAAAAATAGAAAATGCAACAATAACACACCTCCCGAGTACAAATACATGACTATACTATGATAAGTGGTGTTAGAAACATTATCATAACCTTTACACTAAACATGTTATTTTGAGGTGTAGTGGCTCTAATTCTATCTCAAAGGATGTAAAAGTCTAGTTATACAAAAATATAAAAATCTTAGTAGTCTAGTTAATTCACCGATAAATATAGACATTACGTCTATAGTTAAGCACGATGGGCTGCCCCTGCCATATACCTTTTTATGGCAGTGAGAGGTGAGATAAAACCATGAAAGAATGAGATGAGGTAAGAGAGTGTTGGTTCGCCTAGGGCTTAAAATAAACCCGGTCTCATCTTATGTTGCGTACTAATTAAGTGTATTAAACAATTATAAATGAGGTACTATAAAATCTAATTATGCCATGATTACACCATCTGATTCTCACCATGTGATGCTGTAATGAGCATATGATATTGATAAGTCAATTAATCTTAATTGATTCGTCTTGCGGAAAAGTCTAGAGCTTATGCAATTAGTTTCGTAGTCCTCGTAATAGCATCAAAATATTTGATATGGAAGGATCTATTTTAAGTCCATGGGAACTGAACCCAATAGAAAGACAGATTGGACTGTTGACTTCTCGATTTCATCGCGAGGCACCGATGGTGCGGAAGCTTTATCCGCGTCGAGGCGACGGGGGACATCCTGAATAGAAAGCAGAGCGAATGGCCCATCTTATTTTTTTTACCACGGTAAATTTCATACGTTGCCACATGGTAGGCGAACGGTACAGAAACATCTATAGTGCAGCAAATTTTCGTGGTAACAAATTTCTCTCCGACCATAGAAACGTCGTACAATTGATGAAGATACAAATTTAAAATAAAAAATAAAATTTGGGAAAATAAAAATTGAAAAAGTAAAAATATAAAAAGAAAAAGAAGAAAAGTGGCGGAAGGAATCGGCCAGGGTCCGGCGATTCCTTCCGCGGCATAGATAGGATTAATTAATTAATTATATTATATTATTATTATTATTATACATTTGTTTTGGGCTAATTTGCTTTCGTGAGTGAGTACAGGATGATCTGAGCGTCCAGGCCGGTTTCGACTTCGAGTCTCAAACACTTTTGCCGGTGGCTCTCGCCTCTCGGACAGATCACAGATGACAAGGAAACACGAAGAAGCGCCTCGGTCGCGCGCGGGCCGCGGAGGCGGGCGCCGACGTCCCACCGACGCCACCAGTGCCGTGTCGCCGTCGCCGGTGGCCCCCGCGGGCTCCACCAGACCACCACCACCGCCGGGACCTCCTATTCAAATCCTTTTTTTCCCACGTCCCTGGCCTCTGGTGCTGCCCAAAACCGGCACGCTTCGTGTTGCCCTGCCCGGACGTCGAGCCCAACCCCCAAGCTTTCATATATCTCTCACGCCGTGGCGTGCCGGTGCGGGTGTCCCTGTCCCATCGACGATCCCGACCGCTACTCAACCGTGTCTTGTTTAGATGAGAAAGTTGGTAGAAAGTTAGAGGTGTGAATAATGCATTGGTAAGCGTGTCTGTGAGAGAAGATATAGCTCGATGTGACTGGAAAGTTGATGAAAATTGATGAATTAAACAAGGCCTTAGTCAATCTCGCGAGCTGTTTTGTTTATTGCAATAGTTAATCGTAGATTGGATGGTGGTTTTTTTTTTCTTATAGGCGCATTGCATGGACGCAGACGCAACGCGACGAACGGCGATGTGATGTTTGAGGAGCCCCCGGGGGCACTTTTCTGATCATGAGTGGTCGTGGACTTTTTTTTGCCTCTTTAGGGTGTGTTTAGATTGTAAAAAAAACACTGTAGCATAAGAAAAACATTGTAGCATTCGCTGGGAAATGTGTTTTGTGAGGGAGAAATAGTGAAAAATTAAAATGAATAGTGAAAAGTTGGAATGAATAATGAATAGTTGGGAATCTGAACATGGCCTTCACGGCGGATTTTGGCCGTGCCGTGTGGGGCTGCTGGCTGCAATGCCGCCAAACTAGGAAGGACTAGGGTGGTTGTTTGGCTTTGGATCATATATGGGACCGTACCTTATCCATTGTTTATTTGATTGATATTCTTATATGTTGTTCCATGTAGATACAAAGCGTGTCTGCATATTGCATCTTTAGCTAGAGTTTAGTCTATGTGGTTTCGAATGTTCGGATGCTAATTAAAAGCACTAAGCATGAGCTAATTAAAAAATCATTACTCTAGCAGCCCCTTGTCAAATCATGGACTAACTAAGTTTAATACATTCACCTCATGAGAATTAACTCTATTTTATAATTAACTTATGTTGAATACAATGCAAATTAATTTTATAATTAGCATATGTTGAATACAATATTGTTTGCTACTATGCTAAACGCTATTTTTTAATCAGTGCCAAACTTTGAACCAGCATCGTATGTTTTATAAAGTATAGGTTGATGTAGACGATGAAACCGCACGCAACGCAACGCGGCCATAGATTCAGGATAACGCATAACGCCTCGAATGTCACAAGGATTCCTCAACCAAAACCAGATTTTGAGCGGACGCTTCTTTGTCGAAGCTTTCTTCGAAAGGTGTTGTCGAATCGGTGAGGCTCGGAGCGCTAGATTTTGTTAATTACTCACTCTAGGTTCGTCTAACATGATGATATGGTCACTTAAAGGAAAGTATCAACTCAATGAGTTAGGTCTTGTTTAGTTGGAGAAGTTGGAGAAAGATAGAGATGTGAATAGTGCATTGATAAACGTGTCTGTGAGAAGATGTGACTCGATGTAATTGTAAAGTTGGCGAACTAAACAAGGCACATAGTTGTATACTCATGGCCACGTCGCAAGGCTGTTTGAAATAAAAAAAAATGCATGTAGCCAACGAGCATAGGAGACGGCCGAAAAAAAAGGTTAACGTATAACATCGCATCGTCGCATGTGTGATGTGTCAGTAGAAACGTCAAGATAACTAATCAATTTCGTACATGTCTCAGTAGAAACTTCAAGATTAGTCATCAAATTCTTTGATGGTGTTCGTTCAGAAAAAAATATTTGATGGTGGAAGATAATCTATTTTCTTCTCGAGATATTACGATCAAGCAAAAGTGCAGATGCACGGCCACGGCCATGGCCGAACCTACTCGTGGCGTCTGCCCGTCTTCGTCTTCTTTGAACGGCCGAACCCAGAGGAAGACGGAGGAGCTCGAGCTGGCCCCACAACGCCGGAGCCGGAACACGTCACCGTCGCGCATTTCATCACCGCCCTCGCTTTTATTATTCAAACACCCTCTCTCTCTCACTTCACCTACCCTTCTCTTCCAATCTTCCCACCACCCTCACACCTCCCCCTCTTCCCGGCGAGAGGCCCGGTCCCCCCTCCCCTCCGGCGCGGTAGGACTGCCCTTGCCCCCCAGTCACCCCAGCGCCCTCCGGTATGGCCTCCCCCATCGTCGCCTCGCCGAGCCGGGAGAGCCCCGCAGACACCCCCACCACCGCGCCCTCGCCGGCCTCCCCGCCGCGGCGCCTCGCGTCGGCGCCGCCCGCCGTTGACAGGTCCGGGGGATCCTCCCCGGCCTCCGCCCACTCCGGAGACCAGCTCTCCGCCCCTGACGCCTCGGTGGGTGCCGCGCGCGCTTGCGTGCGGATTCGATCACCGCCGGAATTGCGCGCCTCGCTCTTTCCCCGCTCTCCCGTCTGGTGTCTGACTGACATGGTGCGTTTTTTTTTTATCGTGCAGAGCCCGCTGCTCGCGAGCAGGAGCGAGGAGTACAGGCTTCTGTTCCGGCTGCCGCCCGACGAGGTAATTCGACGCGCGGGCGACTGGGGTCGAGTGACCCCTAGCTCCTTCCTTTGTTTCTGCGATCTAGCTATTGACTTTGGGCTGTGATCGTTCCGTTTTGCTAGAATTTGGTGCTCAGCTAGTTGTACCGGGGCTGAGGGGATTTGATTTCGTGGGGGACTTTGACTTTTGATCACGAGTCATTTTCTAGGACAAACTGGAGCATAACTAACACTGCTGTTTTACCTAATTGCTCTGAACCATGGTGGGATCATGCTGTCGGAATTTGGTTTGATCTACTGAATGTGCCGTGCAGCGGTACTGTTGGTTGAATTATGGGTGACTGTAGAATAACCTTGCAGTGATGATTAGACATTAGTATTGATCTTTTTCTGGATCTGCCTTTATTTCATACTGTGCATTGTGTAGTTTCATGAGTGTCTTCGATGTCGTAATTGATCGACATCTGAAAAACTGATTTTGAGTGAGAACTTAATTGTTTTGCTGACAGTTGATTAAACCTAGTCTAATAGGATGTTGAGCAATAATGGCCTATTGCCATATACATGTATACAACATCGCCTGCTGCTACAAATGCCATGTTTATCTTTTGATTTAAGAGCAATTTCATGAATATCACACTTTCATTTTGCAAGTGAACATGCAGTTTCTTATTTGCATACTCAAACATTTGATGTTGTCCAGGTTCTTGTGCAAGATTTTAACTGTGCACTCCAAGAAAATATTCTGCTTCAGGTATTTCTTTGTAGCACCATTCTGTTTTATTTCGTTAAGTTCCTACATAATCCCCTCCACAACTATATGATAAAATGTACAGATATCTATCATCTGTTATGGCTCCCTGGTATTGATTGTAACAAGGATTTAGTGAAAATTTTGGGTCTCTTGTGTGATTTCAGACCTTTAACGTGTACTGCAAGAATTTGCATATAAATATATAGCGGGCTGCTAATTCAACCGAATCTTGCTCTGATTGGATTTGGTTTAACCAGTTTAGTGTATATATGCCGGAACAGTTATTCAGTTCAAATTTGTATGTCAACGAAACAATGTGTGTCGCATAAACCTTTAATCTAACTTAATGCATCTATGCTTAATCTTTTAAGAGAATTTGCTTTTCCTATGATGTTGTGGCAAGGCTAATCTTCTCCATCCAATTAAATAATCTCCAAGATTTACTGGTTACATGACGCCACCAAAGTTTAGAGATCTACTCTGTCAGTGCATGCTATTTGATTTTTAGACTTATACGCACACTTTATTAAGGAAGGAGACATAATATGAGTACATGCTTCTATTATCGCGTTGTTATCCCAAGTGACAAATAAATGAACATATTTGCGTCTTGTAAAATGTTGGTATGCATTAAATGAGTTTGACATGTTTTCTGAATATGTAGCAATGCCTTGCTGGAAACCTGATAGCATCAAATGGAAATTAACAATTCTCCACTCCTGAAACATGTGACAAAAAAGGGAGGGAGTACCCTTTTAATATTAAATGGATCTGCTACTCTTGCTACTTTACATGTGTCCCTTTACTTTGACATGCATTGTTATATCTTTTCTCTATTGTCAATAAGCCAGGGCCTTGTGCCTAGAAATCTACCAGGTCGTTTGACAAATGTAAAACTGCTGTTAATTTTATGTTTTCATCAGGAAACAATTGTAGTTTTTAATCTCAGCCTTTGCGGTGAACTTTGTTACTAACTTGTGTTATCTTGCAGGGGCATATGTATTTATTTCTTCACCACATATGCTTTTATTCAAACATATTTGGATATGAGACAAAGGTAATAAATGATCTAAAGACAGTTTCACCATATATAAATTTTCTAGTTTGCTTAGTTGCTTGCAGAAATGCTGACATTGTTCTTTTTATCCAGAAAACAATACCTTTGCAGGAGGTGACTGATGTTCGTAAAGCAAAGACAGCTGCCATTTTTCCTAATGCCATTGAAATTGTTGCTGGTAGTAAAAGGGTAAGGGATCTATCATTGTCTAAAGTTCTTGTATCTATACATTATCAAATCTCTTGGACTCATGCTCTGTTACTTCCAGCACTTTTTTGGATCTTTCCTGTCACGTGATGAGGCCTTTCGAATTATAGTAGATGGCTGGGAACAGCATGTTAGTGATGCAAGATTGCTCCTTGAACGTCAGGTTAGCAGACTTGTTTCTTCATGACCGCATGGTAACTTCAATTTGTTAATGTGGAGCTGCCACTTTTAGAGTGCTAGCTTTGTTTCCAAACTGTTCTTGACATGTATTTTACCGCACTATAGGAGACAAAGTCAGCAAGTAGCAGTGAAGAAAATGGTTATGTTTTGTTGGAAGGAACAAAGGAATCTAAAAGAGATGAAGATTCATCACCACTGGACAGGTTTTTTTGCATTCTGAACGAAAATGCTCTACACTAGGATTTCACATCTTCAAATGAACTTATTTTCTCCATAATTATTTATAGTACTTGATTTAAACATATGCAGGTCTGTCAGTGGTAAAGCTATCTCAAGTAGTAGCGCTGATGGTGGTGATTCCAACATCAATATTTCCAAAAGGTTTTCAAAAGTTGAGGAGAATGGAGCCGAAGAAAACATCATTGCACTAAACCCATTCAATTTCGAGCCAGTTGATGAGGCTGCTCCTACTGGTTGGTTGCGACCTTCCTTTTCGTGTCCATTTTTATATCAACTCTTAATTGTTTGCTCGTCACTCCTTACATAACTGTTTTGCTAAACGGTCGTGTCATGCATGTTCTTGCAGTACCTGAATCTTATACTATGATCGCGGAGTCAAAATTTCAGGTTCGCAATATTTTATTTTATTTTATTTCATTTTATTTTTGCAGAAGTATTGGCAATTTCTTTACACCACTAACATCCTATAAACAGGTGCCTGTGGAGGTCCTCTTTAATTTCTTATTCTCAGATGGTGCTTTTGACTTTTTGGATGATTACCATAAAAAATGTGGTGACAAAGGTTTCTATCTATCCTTTCCTGATACAATGAACATCTTCTGGTCAATGAAAGTTATTTGAATTTTGACCTGGATGACCTGCAGATTTTAGTTGTTCCAAATGGCGTTCAGATGACCAAGGAGGACTTGTAAGGGATGTCTCATTTTTGCATCCAATAAAAATTTATCTTGGTAAGTTCTGCTAACAGTTTGACTGAACAAAATCATTCGGCATTGATTATCCTATGATTTGCTTTAGGTTTTCTTAATGTTCATTTTGATTATCCTGGATTGTCTTTAGGTGCAAAATTTGGGACTTGTCAGGAGGTTCAGAAACTTCGTGTTTACAAAAACAGGTTAGTATAAGCTAGTCCCGTTTGCAGCCAATCAGATTGAGTGTTCTCTAAAACCTTTTGATGGTCATGGAACAAAATAAAAATTGAGATGTAGTGCTAGCACTTATTTCAGTGTTAACTTTTTGTTGGTTTTAGTGGACTCAATTCATGTCTCTTATATTTGGCTTCAGTTTGATTTTGTTGCCGTCTTGGCAGTTGATGTGCATCTCTTAACTTTGTAACCTGATGTGCCGTGCCAGCTTTTGTATATTGTCGAACATCTGTTATATCATTTTTTGGTTTTACCACATGCTTGTTGCTTTTTGTTTGTCTCCCTCCTTATTGATGTTGAAACACATGTATTAACTTGGTTTAACTTGTTTGCAGGCATCTAGTGATTCAAACCTCTCAATCAATAGGTGATGCACCATATGGGGACCATTTCACAGTAGAGGTGAGGAATCTAAGATGTCTATGTTGGTTTTTATTTAGCTTGGAATTTCCTTTTTCTAAAACAATGGAATGGAACAATTTTTTATTTTCATTTCTTGTGTAAACTTTTGTTGGTATATGCCATATAAGCATTGATTTTCTCTTAGCCTTAACTCTGTTTGATCTTATTTTTATCCGCAGGGGTTCTGGGATGTTGAACCAGATAGCCTTGATGGGAACTGCTGTTTCCTCAGGATATATATTAATGTAGCCTTCTCAAAGAAAACCATATTTAGAGGTAAGACACCTCTTGTTTGCTGAATGCTCTCGTGATATTTATATTTAGAGTTCAGGTGCATCCTTGTGTCCTGGATTACCAGCACATTGAATATATCACTCAATATGCTTACATGACCTCAGGATCCACCCCACCAACTCTAGTTTCTGTCAGACTTTAGTTTGAGTTAAGCCAACATAACCAGGTTGTTTGGCTCTTTACAATCTTATATCTTTCTAATGGGAAATTTCAGCTTCTGTTTTCATAAACGAAAGCCTAATTTGTTAAGAAAATCTCCCAGTTTTACAGCTTAGGAGCCTTATATTTCTGCAGCGGCGGTGTACTTTTTCTTAATATTTTTATGTTTTTATAATGGCATAGATGAAAAAATATACAAAGTAGTGCATCTGAGTCTCATAAAATGGTTTACCTGGTTACAAAAGGCGTGAGAAGTTTAATTTGTAAGTGTGGTTCAATATGTATCCTTGATTTGGCCAAGCCAGTTCTTCTGATTGGTCATGCTATTTTCAATTAAACTGAGGGTTTAGTTCAAAGGAATGACTCACTATGAATAGAACTGTGGGGGTGATGTTGGGACTTATGCACAGATATTATATTGTTGGTCAGATTCCATGCCTACTAAAGTTTTTCGTTTTGTATAAAATTGTCTAGGTTAGTGCAATTAGTTTATTCCAAGAGCCAAGCGTAAATAATATCGTTTATTGAGATTGTATGTGGTGTCACTATTGCTTAGTTTAAATCTCTAAATCGCAGGGAAGATAGACCAATCAACAAAAGACGAATGCCGTGAAGTTTTTGGGCTCTGGATTAAGCTTGTATGGCTTTTCTCATACCCTGACAATATTTTTAAGTGCTATTTTCCATTTCAAGATCTATATAATCCTTTTCCCATTTGATGTTTGTAGGGTCATGATCTTTTGAAGCAGGAGAACAATCGCCCAAAAGGTATTTGATTGGTTCACATATCTATTATTTCCTCCAGTTTCAACCTTGTTTGATCCATATTTGCTCCTGTTTTCACTGCAAAGAGTTATGGAATAATTAAATTACTACTTTCTCCATCCACTCTTGCAGACACGCCCACCTCAACCGATGCTGGTCTTGATTTAGGGGCTACAGAAAATGGGGAAAACGCAGCTCCAATGGTGAGTTCCACACAGGATGAATCTGGTGCGAAAAGCCTCGTTCCTCCTATTCAAGATCACCAACATAGAACGGGAAGAGATTCTTCTATAGCATCCACTTCACAAGAACTGTGGGGTTCATTAACATCGTACGTGAGATCGAGCCAACTAGGTCCAGTGCTAGCAGTGGCACTGGTGGCTATCATTATTCTAATGCAGGCAAGTATTTTGGATTCTACACAATTAGGTTTATTTAGTCAGGTTGTTCTTACTAGTTTGCACATTCAGGGCATTGTTCAGAAAGGAGTGGATTGTAAGTGGAATGGAGGGGATTGAGTCTAAACTAAACTAATTTTCTCTCCAATCCCTCCCATTCCACTTCAATGCACTAGTTTCCAAACATATACACAGCGATCTGATCACAGAATTTTAAGTTGCATACAAAACTGAACATAGGAAGAATATGAATATAATCAGTGGCATCAAAATGCTAAATGAAGCATTCACTCGTTTCCACTATTCTGACACAAACTTATGTTTCAGGTAACCATTATAGTCCTACTAACTAGATCCCCCCAGGTCCAAATGGCACCTCATGGGATCTCGGGCACTTCAGGTTACAGCAAAGAAAGCATAGATTGGGTTCAGAAGCGCCTCAGCTTACTTAGTGAGGAGATGCAGCTAGCGGAGGTGCACATGGTGAAGATGAGGCAAGAGTTTGCCTGGCTTAGGTCTCATCTGGAGAGACTCGAGAGGCTGAGGGGCAGTACATGACTGGTGTACGGGGGTGTCAAGGGCTGATGATGAACCGATGCAAATACTACTCAGAGATGTAATGTTCAGTGTTATTTCGTTCTTTGTTTTTATAGAGCGTACAGTTGCACACAGGAGAGGTGTAGTGTTGCAGGAGAATCGCCGTAAGGCGAAGTCGCAAAATCTGGGTATAACATTCAATGTAAATAGTTGGACCCTCCCATTGTGCTGGGGGTGTACACTACGAGGCTGTGTCATCTTCGGGTATTGTTGTATACTAAACTTATTATCTATTCTATCGCTCGATGGCACAACACTGTAAGCAAAATCTTCCCTTCTTTCAGGTTACGAGTGTACGATGATCACTATGGTTTACGATCTGGTTATACGGTTTACATGAACGGTTGCTATAAGCAGGCTTGGCTTGAGTAGAAGGTCCGTTCTCAGCAGAGAACGCGTTGGTCTGTTCGATATTTTACCATTCTCCCTTCTGTAGTTCTGTACAAAGAACTAAGCAAAAAAAAAAATATATATAGAACAAAACACTCAGAATTACTAGTCCCACCTCATTATGGATGCAACTATGCAAGTGGGTTGGTATTTTTCCAGGAAGTCTCCAGCACCTTCCACAAGATGAACAACTTAATTAGCAAGGAACACCCTATCTCATTATGAAGGGACTAATTCCATGGACTGACGAGGTACTGGTATTTTTTCCAAGAAATCCGTAGCCAACCTTCCCCGATACGAACAGTTTAGTGAGCGGGGAGATGCAGCTAGCGGAGGTGCAAACAGAGGCCTATTGGATCATAGGGTCAGCAATCTCACGTTTGAGGCATTGGATTGGAGGAAATTTAGCGCCAGAATTCACAGGAACCATAACTTCGCTGTCCCATGAAGAATGAAAAATTGCTTTCTTCACGAGACGAATGGAGTACATCACAGTAGAGTGCCATCTGTTTCAGCTCCCCTCAGATATCAGTTCCAAGACTGAAATCAGAACTAGGCCGATAAAGACAACACAAATAAGTTCAGCGCAAGAGGAAAGAAAAATCCATGCAGGTAACGATTGCTAGATGAAAATTTTGAGACATGAACATAGGTCATAATAATTAACTGCAGGCACAACTCATAACAAGGTTCCCAACTTCTGAAGTACATAGAACATTTCAGAATCTTAACAAGGCGCTCTATTCAGACCAAAAAACACAAGCTCAGATGAGTTCTTGGAAACATCCTAATACTCTCATCACACTCCCTTCAATAGAAGAAACCTAGCACCTTGCCTCCAACATTCTTCCGCCGGGCCTCCTCATGGTCCATAATGCCAGCAGAAGTGGTCAGCACGATGTAGCCAAACTGCATATCGAGCAAGAATGCACAATTAGCACAGTCAGGTGTACAGAACCCCAACCAGGTTGTGGAATAGGATGCAAGCGGTTATACAGAAAAGGAACTTACCTGACGAGACGGGAGCAGCCTCGCAGTCCATCCTTCAATTTCCTTTACGCCAACATCAAAGCGAGGGCTAATCACACCACATTTGTTTAGTCTTCCATTCAGTTCCACCACAATCTTCCCAGCACGGTGGTCATCCACGTATTCGAACTCACCGATGTAACCTAGATAATAGGACACTAATCAGGGACATCCTCAGGAATAAGCAAGTGAAAAAGAGCATATTGAGAACTAACCATGGCGTTGCATGACCAACAAGAACTTGATGATAACCTTGGACGACGGCCTGATCATGACCTGCCTTTTCCCCCTCTTCTCAGCATTGTACATGGACTTCAGTGCATCATTGAGCACACTGACCCTAACCATGTTGTCCTTACCTGAAGGAAACCAAACTGTTTGTTAGGGTCAAAGGGTGGAGTAGCATAGGAAATAACCATTTATATACATCACAATCATTAGTACAAGGAAGAACAGGACAACGCACAAACATTCATCCAAGAATAACAAACCACCCATCACTAGATTGAATTCATTTATACAATTATGGGTACAATGTTGAATACATTATGCATTTCTGTTGGGAGATGACAACATATTTCTCTCTTCAATGGCTCTGATTAAACTGAAGCTACTAGAACAACCTACAGCTTATCCCTACTGTTACGAATGTAAGATAACAACAGATTATCCATGATATCGGCTCTGATGAGTGGTGATTGTAAAACAAATAACTAACTACTCATCACATAAATATTTGCTTGTTTCAATCAGATTGCACAGACTTAATCTATGGTTCGTCAACAGAAGTCGATCAAATAACATTAGAACTACCCCTACCCAATATGCTCTTATGATATCTACACTAATCAGCCTTTGATGAGTTTTGAGATACCAGTAACCACCCACACAGCTTATCAGCACCAAGTGCCCGCCCAATGCAAATCAAACATTAAAATCACCTACTGCATGCGATCTCAGGCATCAGCGTCGAAACCTCAACCCAAAAGAAATCCACTACACTGTATGTGATCCATCTAACAAACCCCTGTCCAGAGTAACAAGGATCGAACGACTGCGACCTGCTGCACTTATTCACCAACTCAGAACGTAATGGACATCCTCCCTAGACAACAGCCACGACTCCAATTCCATCCCACCAGAACAGAAATTACAAGACAATCTTCCGGATCATTGATCACGAAGAAACGTGGCACTCAATTCAGTTATAACGCAAATGGAACGCACAGGAGCATCAGGAATCGAAACCAGCTACTAGTCACACGACTCCTACAAGGACGAAGCCACTACGCAGAGGCAACCATCACCATCTCACGCCGAAACGGAATAAAAAAGCGGATCCGAACGCAAACGACGCGCAGCCGTGGTTGGAAGGGTGGCGGAGGAGGGACGCGTAGACTCACCTCGACGGACGGCGGGACCTCGAGGAGGGCGAAGCGGCGGCGGCGGCGGCGCGGGGGAGGAGAGGCAAGGCTAGGGTTTGGGCCGCAGCAAGGCAGCGCTAGTTATAAGCACAGCCCCGGGAGCGAGGGTTTCCTTCTTGGCCGTCGGATCCCGTGGGTGTATCATGTCTCAGTTAAACTTTGGCCGTCCGATGGTGCGGGGGATTCCAACCAAGCCGAGCTCGCTCACATCTCTGGTGGACGCAGCGCTGGACTGGACTGAACTGGAGTGGACCGGACCCAAAAGCTTTTCAGGTGCAAACCGGGCCTGATGCGGTGATGCCTGAACAGGCACTAGCAGGTTAATTAGCTTTCTTTAGATTGAGTGCTTCATGAATGATTGATTGATTTGGGAGACTTTGCTCTTTTTGTTTACCATTATGTCTGTTGTTTGCTCGGATCACACACCTGTTCAGCGTTTCAGATGGGCAAGAAACGTACACTAGGGTCAGGGAAGTGACACGACTGATCGATCATACATGAGAGGTTACTACAGCCGGACCACCCGGTTAACCATTATATATTGCCTTTTAAAGAAACAATTCCTCCAGATTTTGCAGTGATGGTAACCAACAACTGGCTGACTGGCACGTCAGGAACAACTGCAGGCGATTTCGGCCATCGCGGACTGGGCGTGCCCTGATCGCTGCCATCAGTTCGGACTGGAAGTACTTTGCTGTCAGATCAATGTTGTATTAAAAAAAACAGGGATCATGATATCTAGAATTCTAGATTGTTCATTGGTCTAGCACATTTCTATGGAGTGATCGAAGCTCTGAAACTAGGGTTGTGTTTAGATGCAAAAGATCTTTTGCACTTACTATTCATTCCCCTCACAGAACACGCATCCCTAAAAATTCATTTTTCACCTTTCCTATTCATCCCCCTCACATAACACGCATCCCAGAAACAAAAGATCTTTTCCCTTCATCAACTAAACATAGCCTAGGAAGCAAACCACCCTTTTAAAGACAGTAACCAATTTACAATATCACGGTTGGCCGGTCTAGCACAAGCTGTTTCAAAGCGAAAGAGTTTGTCATATCAACTCCCATCTAAAAAGCACCTATACTGAGTGAGTGTGAACCAGCATACTGCTAATTCTATGGGTTTTTGTAAACCGAATGGTGAGGAAGTAGCATTGGGTTTGCAATGAAACTGCAGCACCTCAGTTTGAAAATGTGTTTATTTCTGCTCTGGTTCTTCCTTATACCAATACATCTCGGAAATGGAAATCGCAGGAAGGTAAAACCATTGTGACTTGGCACCCTGAATTCATTTACAGCGCTAGTACTTTTGTCTACCACAATGCCAGAAAATAGTCCTTTGGACTGCAGGAAATTGCAATCCCAGGTTGAGATAACTGAACCTTACGTCCTTATGCTATTGCTTGTATTTTGTCAATACACAATTTGTCTGGCCTCGCAATTCGTAAATTTTTGCATTACGCCTCAATTGGAAATTTTGGAACACGGGCCGAAGCGAGCGAGGCTTCCTCGGCAAGTTGCTGCCTGTGCACAAAACACACGAAACACAATTCCACCGGCGAGACAGCTGGCACTTCCGCCGCCTCCCTTCCAGAATAAAAGGATTCGAATCCGCCGTGCAACGCCCCAACGCCCCTCCCATTCAGTTCGCCACCGCCTTCTCCTCTTCTTCTTCCTCCACCAGCCCGCTCTGGGCGTGGGCGGCAAGCAAGTCCTCACCGCGCCCACCCCATCGATCCGCCTCCATGGCCGAATCCCCGCCCCCTTCTCCGCCTTCGTGCTTGGAGGACCTCGCCGACGACACGCAACGCCTGATCCTGGACCGCATCCCGTGCCCCGTCGACCGCGTCCGCATGTCGCACGTGTGCCGCGAATGGCGTAAGATGATGCGCCTCCAGCGGAGCCAGCTGGCGGGGCGCCTGCTCCAGAGCCAGCCGCCGCTCCCGTGCCTCCTCCTCCGCGCGCCCTTCACCGTCGGAGGCCTCGTTCCGAGCACCCGCGCCATCTGCGTCCTCAGCGGCTGCCGCGCCCACCACTACCTCAACTTCGTCCCGCCCGACGCGCGCTGCTTCGGATCCCACAAGGGTGCCTGGCTCTTCCTCAGCACCCACCAGCCGAGAGCCCACATCGCCCTCAACATCCACACCCGCGAAGCCCGTGAGTTCCCGCGACACCTTCAGCGCTTGGCCGACCTCGACTACGCCCACAGAATGGTTATTCACGCCGCCGCGCTCTCCCACTCGCCGGAAGATCAGAGGTGCGTCGGCGCCGCCATCGTCACAACCTGGAGGCACCCGGCCCCTGGCGCCTTGCCGCTACGCCAACGCTGCATCGCGCTCTGGCTCAAGGGTTGGTCGGTGGCCTGGGATTTCGTACCAGCTGGCCATGGCCCAGACTTGGATGCAGAGGACGTCATCTACCTCAACGACAGTGACACCTTCGTTTTCGTCACCCAGGACGAACACCTCCGCCAGTACATGCCATGCCGGTATAACATGGAGACGACATCATGGAAGACGTTCCACTTCCGACCCCGTGGACATCTCCACGACCATCACGTCCGCGCTCGCTACCTCGTCGTCTCCAGCGGGGAACTGCTCATGGTCGTCAGGTTCAAGCCTCACCCTAATCAGCCAACGTCCATGTTCAAGGTGTTCCGGTCGAAGAAACGGGACACGCAAGACGCCGACGCCAACTTCCCCGTCGCTGAGTACCCCTGGGCATGGAGTGAACTGGACACGCTGGGTGACCGGATTCTGTTCGTTGGGCATGGCTGCTCCAGATCCTACAGGACGGATGAGTACCCGGGCTTCAAGGGCGGCATCTACTTCTTGGATGACGGCAAGTTCTACGACGACGAGGTGATCTTCGGCAACGGCAATGTGATGCGCTACCCCTGCAGCGACAACGGGAAGTGGTCAGAAGGCCATGTCGAGCGCTGCTTCCCAAGGCCAGACCCATCGGACCACTCTGCTCCAGTTTGGCTTCTCCCTTGAGGCGGCGACAGGTTTTCAGCTGCCCTTTGATCCTTGATCAGTTGATTTGTCTGAGATCATGTCAGTTGACGTGCTGAGATAGTTTCTGATTGGAATGTTCAGATAGGTAGTTTCTGATTGCAGTGCTTAGAGCGAGATAGACGCTTATTGAGAGATTCAGAGTCAGATAGTAGTCATTTGTCAAATTCCCAATGTGCTACTTCAATTGCTGAACCTGAATCCTACTATGCATTTCTAATGCTTTGCCGTTTCCATTCGGTTTTGTTAACTGAATGAATGCAGAACAGAAATTGAATCGGAACTGCATGTGTTTGACACTGAATGTTTTTGTTACTGCTTTGTTTTTTTCCTTATCTCAGTACAGCAAGAATCTGAAATTGTGTGGAAGCTGGACTAGTGTGATTTTGCACTTGGCTCATCTACATCCATAATGTGGTAACTGTTCACTAGCTTAGCATAATGCTTTGGTGTGGTGTAGAAATCCTATATAAATTGTTTTCACTAGAACAATGCTACGGTGAGATGTAAGATCTGACTCCAGGGAAGTACCTTTACCGGTAATAACCAATTTACTGCAATATCAATCTAGCGGAAGTTGTTGACTGAAATGTTCAGAATGAGATAGTTCCCAACCACGTGTACTGCTTCAAGGTGTTGATACTGTTGGACCTGCACACTGCTTTTCTGTGCCTTGTGGTATTTCTATCAGTTTTCGGTAACTGAATGCATATCATAAATGGATTTTTTGCCCCCTCATCTCAATCCATCTTGGGAATGGAATTGCAGGAATCTGAACTAGTATCATTTGGCAACCTTATTCAACCCATTTAGAATGTTAGCACTTTTTCCCATGATATGATGACTGTTGATTTGTTTATCAAAATGCTACTGTCTGGCCTGAACTCTGAAGGTAGAACAACTTCCATCAACTGCAGTCGGCATTATGCAATAAATATTGTGCAATGTGCTTCTAACTGATTTTCAGTGTTGTTTGCTTGTCTATCATAATTCATAACTTGAATACATAAAATTTTAGTGGAAACCGAATTGCAATTATGCTGTTCCCATGTTCTGTTAAATGTGCAATTGAAACTCTCTGCACTTTACTAAACTTGCTGTGCAAATCTCAAATGTGCTGAATGGAATTTCTAATCTCAGTTCAGTATCTTGCTATCTTCATATTACTTTTTTAATCCCAGTTCAGTACCTGGCATTGAAATAAGTTGTGTGGCTTTGTCATTCACAAAATTTACATTATATTGCTATTGATAAATGCCTGGCATGTGAATTGAACATAGATAGATATTATATCTATTTAAGGAGAACAATTGACTCTTATACGATGCGCAAATCTGTCACAGACGCAAATTGGACCACATAAAGCCACACTTGTATGGTGGCCTCATGAATTTGTTGGAATTCTCTCCTTGTATGGTTCCCGTGATGATTTTGAGTCGGATAAAAAACACCTTTGTTTTATATTCCTCACCAGTGATATAAATTAGGAGAAACTGAAAAAAGAAAAAAAAGAAAAAAAATGGAGGAATTATCATTGAGCCTAATGGTCAAAAATCATGGAAGGCAGATTTGGGACTACTGAGTTCGATCGCCCCTCCATCAGTTAAACAAAGTCATCACTAAGGGATATTGCGCACAGACGGACAGTTATCAGACGAACAGGCCTAAAAGCAATACCTGCGATAAAGAACTGCTAGTAAATTTCTTGCATTGGTTGCTTAGATTAGACTGTTAAACCTCATACATTTTGTATACACCATGTGCCTATGTACATGATTACATGACAATCTTTGAGCCAACTAATTACTCTCAGTGAGCGGTAAAAAATATCGTAAGGAGAGTTCGGACACTGATCGATCTACAGAAGAAAAATCCCAAGGCTCTCGATCATGGCGACTATGGCGCCGGGTCGAGCAGGTCGCACTCGAAGTTGGTGTGCTCCAGGAACGGTCCCAGCCTGACGAGCCTCGGGATCACCACGCCGTCGCGCGCCGCGCACACGGCCGGGTTGTCCCACTGCACCAGCGCCCCCACCAGCCCCGCCCTCGCCGTCAGCGGGAACACGCGCGCCCACCGCTCCGACTCGTACGCGCGCAGCGCCGCCTCGACGTCCACGCCCCCGGCGTCCGCGGTGGGCGCTAGGCGGCGCGCCAGGACGACGGCGTCCTCGAGCGCGCAGCACGCGCCCTGGCCGAGGTTGGGCGTCATGGGGTGCCACGCGTCCCCGGCCAGCACCACGCGGCCGCCCCTCGACGCGCTCGGCGACACGCCCGGCCACAGCCACCGGTCCACCAGCGGCGTCCGCACCACGGCGCCGTCTGGCGTGCTGCGCATCACGGCGAGGAGGTCGGACGGCCAGCCGCGGACAAGGTGCAGCGCCTCGCTCTTGAGCGCCGCCGGGTCGGTGATCTTTGGGCCTGCCAAAAACACACCAGTAGCAGCATGGCATGAGTTGTCAGCGATGGATGGCCATTGCATTGCAACTGCCATTTAAGTCGTGGAATGCAGTGCTAGAAACTGTTGCACGTTCTTCCTCTTTGTGTCAAACAAACTTGGTTTTTTTTTTCTTTTCTTTACTTCTTATTCAAAGAAACCATAGCATTTATGGTCTGAATATATATACCTGGATCGTGCCTGTTGAAGCAGATGAACCAGTAGACCTTGGTAGGGGAGACAGGGACAAAGCCGGCACGGACCCCTCGGCCGTATATGTAGTTCACCTTGGGCTGGAACGGCTGGCCGTCGGCGTACTCGGCGAGCCCCCGGAACGCCATGTGCCCGACGTACCGGGGCTCCGAGAAGCCCATCCATCTCGCGATCGGCGAGTTCACGCCGTCGCAGCCGATCACGATCTGTGTGCGTGTCGCCAAAATTTTACTGAATGAATATGAAAACCAAAATTTACTGAATGAGTCTTTTTTCTTCACTGACTTTGGAGAGAATCTGTCTCCCATCCTCGAGTTCCAGCAGGGTGCCATCAGGCCCTTGGTCTGCAATCGATTTCAGTTTGGATGAGAATGATATCGTGCCTGGTGGCAGCTTAGAAGCAAGCGTCTCGAGAAGGACCCTCCTCTCCACCGCTCGCACTTCCTGCCTGGCCAAATTCCCAGCAGAGGGATCAATCAGTAAATAGCTACCATGAATGTGCAGTCAGGATCGGAGCATAAAACTTGAATGTAAAAATATAACAATTAGTCGTAAAAACTAGCACAACCGTGGGAGTTCTTCAGACAACTGTGGCACGATTTACTGAAAGCGGTCAGTGGTAACAACAACAACTGGACCCTCGTCCGCACATAGACGACAAGTACATTTGTACTTATTTTTGTTTCAGTGATCTTAAGGGAAGTGTGCGATCTGTCTGGAACATGGACTATTTGATGTTTCAGTGCCCTGTCTGAATTTCTTTGCAGTCCAACAGTCCACAATCATTGGGTTCAATTCAAAAATACTATCTAGAGCATGCTAATCAGTGAATGCTCTAATGTCTGCATACCATAGTACGGAAAAGCCACCAGGAATGCTCAACGACAGGAGACGGAGATCGCACTTACCCGGGGGCCTCTTCCTCGAAGGAGAACTCGCGCAAATCCCGCCCGCCCGCCGCCGGCGACCTCATCCTCATCCTGCGCTCAGCTGGAAGTAACCTCACAATGAATCTCAGAACACACAAAAGGTCCATCCATGGGACGCGACACAACAGCAGCAGCTTGAATTGATTAAGGCTCTGGGGCCCATGGCGCAAGAGGATCGGAACGCACCCCTGGATCCGCAGGTACTTGGCGCGGAGCTCGTCGGCGACGCCGATGGCGTCCAGCACGCGCCATCCGTTCTTGAAGAGCGTCAGGGACGTGCCGCCGGCGCGCAGTGTCTCGCCTTGCTCCAGCACGGTGGCGCCCACGCCGAGCCGGCGCAGGGCCAGCGCGGTGGCCAGGCCCGCGACGCCCGCGCCCACGATGACGATGGCCTCCTCCGACCGTCGCGGCGTCGCCGAGGAGGTCATGGCAGCCGCGGGGCTGAGGCGTCGCCATCGAGGACGTCGTGGAGGCGGAGACGAGGAGCAGTAGCGGAGCTGAGGAGAAGAGATGGAGGTGACTAGTGCCATGGCGGCGGCGGGTTATTCTGGGAAAAGCATTGGAGAATCGGCGCCATATGACTTCACTTGACGCGCGAGTTCATGTTTGGAAAGCTGGAGGCCACACGTTCCTGACCGAGAGTAAGAGAGCAAGCACAAGACACGTCCACACATGGCTTCACTCATTCACTGCCAGAAACTTTACTAAATAACTTCAGATGTGTAACAAGCACAGCAGATTAATCAATTGTACACAAGCTGATCAAGAGAAAACATGAGGACTAATTGTCCTATTGATGGTCGAGGGAAGAATTTGAGCCTTAGGAAGTTGATAGATGAAAGTGGCCATTTTGGTCTCTATGTGGTAAACCAAACAATCGTTCTGGCTGGTATACTGCTGTCCAGGTTCCATTAATTCCATGTGAGAAGTCGAAACTCGAAAGAATCAAAATATAGGTCATAAGTGACATATTTCACGTTTTTTCCCTAACTCCATTAGATTCACACAGGAACTAGCTGAATCACATGTTGTTCTCCCGAATCCCCAACATCTCTACTCGTGTTAACAGTTGATAGCTAGAACCCATCTGAACGGGTAAAAACGGCATTTACAATCACACATCAAGGTGGGATCAGCTAAAACAAACACGGGGCCACACTTTTTATTTCAGATCATTTCTGTTGGTTTGTAATCAAGACATTAAACCAGGTCCAATTGAAGAAACACGAATGCCACACAAGTTCAGGCATATTCAACTGTTACACCACAAAGCATTAGCCATGACTCCATAGCCAGATTCAACAGATAATTCTTAAGGCAAAACTCAATTTAACAGAAAACCAAGCTTCCAGTATTCCAATTTTCAAAGCTTATGCCTCATAGATCCAGGGATGAAGGTTGCTCCTCCACTCTGCAAGACCTTCAGGGAACCAAAGAGCAATCTCCTTCTTTCCGTTGTCCACGGAGTCACTTCCATGGATGACATTCCTACAAAGTACATGATAAATTTAATGCTGTACCAACAAACATGCAGGATCCAAAAACCATGCATTATTTCAAAAATATTACACAGCTCTGAGTTCCAGGTAGTTTAGCATGATAAACGATAGCCAAACACAAATGATAATCTACTTCTTACTTTAAAACTATTTAAACAGACAAATTACCAGACTTATTTTAGGTACTTGAAAATTTTATCCAAATAAACTTAGGTTCTTAGAATACATATTCCAGAAAGGGGCATGCACTCACAAGCTGATTATTTGATACATCTTATTTGATTGGTAATTATTAAATCCATAAACAACACATTTAGTTAGAGTGACCACAAACTAACAGGACAATGCTCAAAAACTAAAATCAGCGCACAAAGTACAATTGATGACAAAGAAAGGAATGTTCACCTGCCAACTTCCACAGCAAAGTCACCACGGATGGTGCCAGGGGCAGCCTCCCAAGGCCTGGTGGCCCCAATGATCCTGCGGCCAGTCAACACAACATCCTTCCCCTCCCACACCATTGCGACAACAGGCCCAGAAATGATGTACTCCACCAACCCAGTAAAGAAGGGCTTGTCAGAAAGGTCAGCGTAGTGCTGCTGTGCAAAGGACTTCTCCACATTCATAAACTTCATCCCTGCATTATAAAAAGTAAAAAATATCATTAATTGCTTAAAATTCACTAAGACAAAAATACCTGAACAGCTAACTTGTGTAGTCAGATTGATTATTCATACAACCAAAGTACACATAATGAACATTGACCTAAATAGCCTCTCTCACAAGGTTTTATTTTTCACTGCATCTTGAAGAAATCTCAAATTAAATATGTTTTCTGTATGTATTAAATAGCCGCGTTAGGTTTGGCGAACCAGCGGAAAATATCAGCCACTCTAATGGATTTGAAACCCATAAGAAACTCGTTGGGGCGTAACCCTCTTAGCGACGCGCTACATCGGAACCCGGGTGTGGTGTTAAATGGGCAAGGGCCGGGTCGCCATCCCTCCAATGGTGCGTCGTATCGTGCCCTGGGTACGATGAAAAGTGAGCAACGGTCGGGTCGTCGCAACCTTAGTGGCGCGCTACATCTACGCCCGGGTGTAGTGAAAAATGAGCAAGGGTCTTCGCACTTCCCTCGACGGGTGCGAAGGGTAAGGAAGCTAGCCGAGCCAACTAGGATTCGGATAGGTAGTTGGAACGTAGAGTCCCTAACGGGTAAGCTACGAGAGGTAGTTGATGCGGCTATTAGGAGGCGTGTAAATATTCTATGCGTTCAGGAGACTAAATGGAAGGGCCAGAAGGCGAAGGAGGTGGACGACACTGGCTTCAAGCTTTGGTACACGGGGGCAACATCGGGTAGGAACGGCGTAGGTATCATGATCGATAGAAGCTTTAAGGACGGAGTTGTAGAGGTTAGGAGGCGAGGCGACCGGATTATCCTAGTTCGGTTGGTAGTTGGAGACTCGACTCTGAATGTGATTAGTGCCTATGCCCCTCAGGTAGGCCTCAGTGAGAGTGTGAAGAGGCAGTTCTGGGAAGATCTGGATGGTATGGTTAGCACCGTGCCTATCAGCGAGAAGCTCTTCATAGGAGGAGACCTCAACGAACATGTGGGGGCAACTAACGTAGGGTTTGAGCGAGTGCACGGGGGCTTCGGGTATGGTTGCAGGAGCCAGGAGGGAGAGGATGTTTTGAATTTTGCGCTGGCCTACGACTTGTTGATAGCGAATACCTTTTTTAGAAAGAGGGTATCCCATCTAGTGACCTTTCATAGTGGACAACACTCGAGCCAGATCGACTTTATCCTTGCGAGGAGGGAGGATAGACGTGATTGCCTAGATTGTAAGGTGATACCTTGGGAGTGTGTTGTCCCTCAACACAAGATTGTGGTGGCGGACTTCCGTTTGCGGGTACGTGTCCATCAGGACAAACGTGCCAAGATGGCAAGAACGAAGTGGTGGAAGCTTAGAGGAGAAGCGGCGCAAACTTTTAAGGGGAGGATGGTAGAGGAGGGGCCCTGGGACGAAGGAGAAGATGTAGACGACATGTGGCTAAAGATGGCAACATGTGTCCGGACGGTGGCCGCAGAAGTCCTTGGTGTGAGTAGGGGAGGCAAACAGGAAGGGAAAGACACCTGGTGGTGGAACGAGGAGGTGCAGAGGGCTATTAAGGAGAAGAAGGAGTGGTTCAAGCGCCTCCACCTTGATAGGAGTGCAGCTAACATCGAGGGCTATAAGGTGGCGAAGAAGGCTGCAAAGCGAGCTGTGAGTGTAGCAAAGGGTAAGGCTTATGATGACCTATATCAGCGGCTAGGCACGAAGGAAGGAGAGAGGGACATTTATAGGATGGCTAGGATTCGTGAGAGGAAGACAAGGGATATCAACCAAATCAAATGCATCAAGGATGAGACAGATCAACTTCTGGTGAAGGATGAGGAGATCAAGGACAGATGGCGAGAGTACTTTGACAAGTTGTTTAATGGGGAGATTGAGGGTCCTGCCCTTGAGCTAGATGACTCATTTGATGATATTAACAGATGCTTTGTGAGAAGAATCCAGGAGGCAGAGATCGGAGAGGCTTTGAAGAGGATGAAGGGCGGTAAAGCGATGGGCCCTGATGGTATCCCATTGAGGTGTGGAGATGCCTAGGTGATAGAGCGACGATATGGTTAACTAAGCTTTTTAACCTCATCTTTCGGTCTAACAAGATGCCTGCAGAATGGAGGAGAAGTATATTAATACCGATCTTTAAGAACAAGGGAGATGTTCAAAGTTGTACTAACTACCGTGGCATGAAGCTGATGAGCCATACCATGAAGCTCTAGGAGAGGGTTATTGAGCACCGTCTAAGAGGAGCGACGAGTGTGACCCAAAATCAGTTTGGGTTCATGCCTGGAAGATCAACTATGGAGGCGATTTTTTTAATCCGACAGTTGATGGAGAGATATAGGGAGCAGAAGAAGGACCTGCATATGGTCTTTATTGACCTCGAGAAGGCGTATGACAAAGTACCGAGAAATGTCATGTGCTGGGCCTTAGAGAAGCACAAAGTCCCAACGAAGTACATTACCCTCATTAAGGATATGTACAAGGATGCTATGACATGTGTCCGGACTTGCGATGGCGACACCACTGACTTCCCTATTAGGATAGGCCTACATCAAGGGTCAGCATTGAGCCCTTATCTGTTCGCTTTGGTGATGGATGAGGTCACTAGAGATATACAAGGGGATATCCCTTGGTGCATGCTCTTTGCTGATGATGTGGTGCTAGTCGATGAGAGTAGGGAAGGTGTTAATGAGAAGCTAGAGCTATGGAGACGCACATTAGAGTCGAGGGGGTTCAGACTTAGCAGGACCAAGACTGAGTACATGATGTGCAATTTTAGTGGGACTAGGCACGAGGATGGAGACGTTAACCTCGAAGGACAGGTGGTCCCCCAAAAGGCTACTTTTCGGTATTTAGGATCGATGTTGCAACAGGATGGCGACATTGATGAAGATGTTAAGCATAGAATCGCAGCAGGCTGGATGAAGTGGCGTCAAGCCTCTGGCGTCCTCTGTGATCGGAGGGTGCCACAAAAGCTGAAGGGGAAGTTCTATAGGACGGCGGTTCGACCGGCGATGTTGTACGGGGCGGAATGTTGTACGAGGCGGAATGTTGGCCTACTAAAAGGCGACATGTCCAGCAACTGAGTGTAGCAGAGATGCGGATGTTGCGATGGTCGTGCGGGTACACATGAAGGGATAGAGTTCGGAATGAAGACATTCAGGAGAAGGTCGGGGTGGCACCCATTGAGGAGAAATTGACCCAACATCGGCTGAGATGGTTTGGACATGTCCAACGAAGGCCCTCGGAGGCGCCGGTGCGTATTGGGGTCCTAGGGCGGGCCAATAATATAAAGAGAGGTAGAGGTAGACCTAGATTGACTTGGGACGAAGCGATAAACAGAGACCTTAAGGAGTGGAATATTTCCAAGGAGGTAGCTTTCGATAGGAGCGCTTGGAGACTAGCTATCAACGTTCCTGAGCCTTGAGCTTTGTTTCTTGGGCTTCATCTCTAGCCTACCCCAACTCGCTTGGGACTAAAGGCTATGTTGTTGTTGTTGTATGTATCCATAATTTCAATATACGACTGGCCAAACATTGGTTTTCTTATGTTATATTGCTGTGTTCAAGAAATTTTGTTCTACACAGAAATGGAAAAGAAATACTCATAACCTGATGAAAGGCACATGGCATTTAGTTTCAACAATTGGATAACACAATCAGGAATATCCGCTTTTGAGGTTCGTCTAGTTCACGATTAGCCTTTACAGTGCATCAGTAGCTGAAATTAAACTCACATTACTAGGACCATCTCTTTTTTTTTAGATTTAGATTACTAGGACCATCTGTTGTCCAGATAAAAAGGGAACCAATCAGTGTCACGCAGGATGACAGGAAGATCTTCTTTTTCAATAAAAAAAACATGAATCCAACACAGTGTTCCTGTTACCATAGCCCAACGCTAATGATACACCAAAACGTGTTCTCACAAAATACAACCCAACTAAGATGAATCAGAAAGAAAAAGTCAAGATATCATTGGACTACAAATTCTAGGCCTATGTAGATCTAATCTTATCTTAAATGATATTCCCTCTGTTTCAAATAAGTAATTGCCATTCTAGTTTTGCCCGAATTAACATTTTATATTTGGCCACCAATTTTTAGAAATTCGTATTAACAGCATGTGGATTATATATTATGAAAATATTTCTCACGGTGAATCAAAAACATAATTCTTATATACAATTCTCTAGAAATTGGTGGATATGGCTTGGAACAGAACTATAATGACAACTAATATAAAACGGATGTACTAGACAAATCAATATATACAACTACACGAGATAAAACAGAATACGAGGACCAGCAATCGATTTGAAAACAACACCCTTTACCCTTGAGGTAGAATCCTTTCTTCTCGAACCGGCTGATGATGTCTCCAACCTACACAAGAAACCGCGGATAAGAACCCACAAAACATGGCGCCGACACCCCCAAACGAAACCAAAGCTTATCCCAAAGAAAACACCAAGTCGCGGCCGGGACCGATCAATTCTCTGGATACAGGAAGCGAGGGTCAGATCATTACCAGGCCCCGTTGGACGCCGTCGGGCTTGATCATGATGAAGGTCTGCTCCATCGTTGCAGGCTTGCAGCAGCGGGCGAAGCGGATCGGTGGCGAAGCGCAGCGGGTGACGAAGTGCGTAAAAGGAGGTGAGGCTGTGGGTGCGCGAGGCGGATGGGGAAGGAGAGGAGTCGGGGGGTGGCGAAAGAGACGGACAGGCTTGTTTTTGTGCGGGTTCGGGGTTGCTTTTCCGCGGTGGGAAACGAATCAGCCTCGGAATATTCGCTGGACCGACGGGAAAAAGAGAGAAGAAGAAGGGGAGAAATAAACCGGGGACGGTAAACCGCTACGGAGGCCGACGGTTCGAGCAACCGGTTCGAAAAAAAACCCTGGACCGAGAGGCTTTCGGCACTCGGATCGGTTAGTTTCCGGGAGCAATTTGCATTTTTCAGGCGCCCCCCGTCTTCGGAGATGCGGTTTCAAGAATCGTGCGGCTTTGCATCTTTGGTGTCATTATTCGAGTTTTCAATCATTAGCATTTGATGCACCGCCTAGATAAACATAAAAAGTATGTAGTTATATAAACATGCTGATCCGTTGCTTCTTTGCTGTCTAGATTATTAAAGTATTGCACCATTAACTCCTGACACGCTACGTTCTCCTAAATAAGCATCGGATGCCGCACCTCCTGTCCTGAGACTCTGAGAGATGAAAGTACTGAACCTCCCGGTTCACGTTTGTACGCCTGTCTCAGTTTCTTTGTAATCGTCTCTTGGTCCTGGAGAGTGATCTCTATCCCTAAACCTCCGTTCATGCTCAATGCGTGTAAACACTGATGTTGTAAACTGATTCTTGGTCTGGTTTAAGTAAGACTGGGGCATGAGCCCTTAAACTCTTAGAAAAATAAGCATCGGACTGATTTGTTATAATAAGCATTGCGATCCATTACATCTTTGGTGTCTAAATTATTCGATTTTTTTGCTACGTTAGCACCTGATGCACTACATTCTCCTAGATCATCATTGAACGTTATCATCGTGCTCTTTTGCATCTCTGGTTATTAGAACCAGATTATTATTAATTTTTTTGTATCATTAGCATCTTATATTAGTTTACTTTCTATTCGCTGTACGCTATACTTTTCTTTACTATGGATGTTTAAAAGTGGGAATTCTCGTGGACTAGGGAAAGTCAGTTCATGAGGCTCAATCCCAAATATCTATCTCTTCTCTAGGTGGGAACTGGAAGAGAACCATACTTTAAAATGAGAACAAATGATCTCAAATGTTCATCATGTCTTATAATATCACTTCCGACGTTAAAACCTACACACCAAACAGAGGAAACGAATGTTGCAAAGAGACATTGCGGAGATCTCAAGCATTTAGCAAGATGGTTTAAAACCCCCAAAAATTAAAAAAATGTTGCAAGTGAAAGATGATGTGCTGCTACTGGTGGCTCTGGCATATGATTATAAGAAGAATTAGTTGCCTTAGGTTCACTAATCACTGTCCTAGAATTAATGTTGCGGACATTTTGTTTCAAAGAGAGCTTTGAAAAAAAAGTTACAGAAAAAGCAATTAGGTAACTTTCGGTTTGCACAACAACCACTCTCTTTTGCCCCTTCTAGCTAACATAAACATGACTGTGGTAATGTCAGCTTCATGTCCTCAGTGTGTAATGTCGACTTCAGCTTTACAAATGTTTGCAACCGTGGAGCCTGTTATGCACCCTGGCCATCACCTAGTCCAAGTTCAGCGAGTTGTCATTGAATTTTCTCCCCAACTAATGCCATTAATGATATGTAGTGTATAGAGGGACATAAGTTAAACACTGGAGGTACAGAACTTTGTTTGGTTGTAATTTGAGGCAGGTGAAATGCTCGAAAAAGTTAGCAATATAAAAAAAATGGTAGTCACAAAAACCCACATATATTTTTTAGTTTGTTGCAACAGTGATTACCAAAACCAAAAAGCAACTACTGGTAATAGAGAGAACTAATTTATAATGCAACATGAGCAATATGCTGGAGATGCTCTAAGATTCCTAATACTTTGTTTATCCGTTGCTTGCATTTCTAGACCATAAGATTAAGATTAACATTGGCATCTAGATTAGCCTTTGTTATATTTTATTTAACTTACATTTTTTTAGGAATTTTACAATGCTTGGAACGTACCATACGGTACCACACGATACTTTTTTGGCTGATTAATGCTAGCTTGTTAATCTAGCTGAGTATTTAACTAAGTATTTATTATAATACAAAAAATATATTTAGTTAGTACCTCCTGATACCTTTTTTTGATACCTCCTGGTACCGCCTGGTACCGTCCATTTTACCACCACTGGATCTTTGAGAAATGACGATTCTCATTTTTCCAAGCATTGCTAGAATGTTATATCATAATGAGAAGACTAATAAATTCATCTGGCACAATTTTTTTCTTGAGTGGATTTTTGTTTTTACACACAATGTTCTCAAATCGAACCAGCCAAACTCTTTTATACTCCCCGCCCTCCATTTTAATAGAATTCGTTCAACTTTTCTGACCTCAAATTTGATTATTCGTTTTATTAAAAAATTGTGTAAAATATCATTTCTTTTGTTATGTCTTGCTTTTATAATAAAAATATTCCATAAATAACTTAAAATTGACTATGTTTATACAAATTTTTTAAACAAGACAAGTGATAAAAAATAGAGATAAAAAAAATGAAACAATGTCTATTTTGAAACCAAGGGAGTATAAAGATATCAGTTGCTTGGCGTTGAGCAAATTTGAAAGAATAGACATTATCCCAACAAGGAAAAAGTCCTTTTTACAACCTTCAGCTACTATGCTTGTCCAATTTTCAATCTTGATGCTCAAAACCAGAAATCTTTCAATCTTGAACTATCAAAACGGTTCGTTTTTCAACCTTCTTCGGTTTTGAAGGTGGTTTTGCAATAAAAGTTCGTTTTACACCCTTGAACTATAGCATTCGTTCGATTTTCAGCCTTTACCTGCGACAGACTCCCTCGTCTCAAGCATAGTGATGGAGACACATGCGAGCACTGACTCCTCGTCGCCACTCTCCATATACTCCTCTCCGACAGACAATGTTTATTAGGTGTGCGCCTCTGCGACGGTGGTCGGTGGCGAGACTGAGCTGGGAGAAGATAAACATTGAGCAAAGGCATTTGACGTCGCGCGGGAGGCTCTAATGATCACCCATCATCATGACCACAATGGCGATGGTGGCTGCGATTAGATTCACGAACACAAACAACATCACGATTGTGAGCTACACAATTTAGCCACTATGGATGTTGAAAATCGGACGAACGCTATAGTTCAAGGGTGTAAAATGAACTTTTATTGTAGAACCATCCTTCAAAACCGGAGAAGGTTGAAAAGCGAATGATTTTGATAATTCAGGGTTGAAAGATTTTTGGTTTTGTACGGGATGATTGAAAATCGGCCGAGTATGATAGTTAAAGACGGTAAAAAATACGGGAACATATATGGTGGAAACCAACTTCCCATGAAAACTATGGAAACTTCAATCTGGACCACACGATGTTGATCCAAGAGCTCGCCTAGATCAGGTGGAAGGGGTGATTTGAAAAACTCAGAGGAGGGGGGAGGGGTGATTTGCTTGACGTTTTTGCAAATCACCCCTCCCACCTGATCTGGTCGCACCCTTGGATCAATATTGTGTGGCAAAGATTTTAATTTTCATAGTTTGCACGGAAAGGTTGGTTTCCATAGGATACGTTGCCAAAAAAGACTTTTCCCTCCCAACAACCTTTTTTTTTCCCGAGGAAGTATAACAAACCAACAACAATCCGAAAAATAAGAAATATTGCATCGCATGAATTTTGACGTTTTTTTTCTCCCCCCTGGTCACGCCCCAGTACCCACACCCCTGGCACCTCCACTAAAACCCCCCTTGCCGCTAGGGCTTTCACTCCAAGCCTCCAATCTCCGCCGAGGAAGAATCACGATTCACGAGGTAAACCCCATCTCCAACGAATCCCGGTGTTCTCGTTGTTTCCGCTTCCGATCCTTGGAGGAAAAAAAAAATCTTGCTTAGTTGTAGCATCTACTGCGATCCTGGACTGCAAGAGCGCATCCGCGTGCCAACGGGAAGTAGCAAGAAGAGGGGAAATTTTGGGGAATCTTGTAGTGTCGCAGGATCTTGTGGTCACTTGAGGTTTTCGTGGTTTAGATGAGTTTCGGTCTTTGAGAATGCAAGTCGTTTCTTTCTTGATAGGAGAGTTTCCTACCAGTTTGTGAGAGTAATTTTTCCCCCCAAATGTACCATCCATACCTGTTCTTTCAATTGAGACCCTTAAGTTGATGTTTCCTTTTACCATGCAAGACTTGTTTTTATGCTGTACTTCACAGGCTGTATTGTTTGCTTATGGGATGGAAATTTGTCTCAATTGCAGAGGAGTCCTAGAGAAGGAAGTGGTAGACATGGGCAATTCTTGCGTCACTGGTGCTAGTAACCACTATTTTCTTTCTTTCTTATTTTTTTGCTTATTGCTTGAAATTACTAAATATACTAAAGCTCTAAGAATTAGAGCTCCCTCATGAATTGAGGTCCCACATGGGACCTACGTACTATTTAGTTGGGTCCACGCGGGTCTCACCTACTATTTGGGTAGGTGGGACCTAGATAGGACCCACACACTTCAATGTGGCCCACATTTCAATCTTTTTTATATATGAAAATAATTTTTTTTAAAAAAAATTATTCATTCATTACTGAATTTACTTTTTCTCTATCAAAATCAACAATAGGTGCAACATCAAGATAAAAGTTAACAGATTTCTAAGAAAAAATTATACAATGCTTAGAGGACTATTATGATAACAAAAACTGTCTAAATTTAATATTGGATTGAGTATACTAATAATATAACAAATTTATGTCTCTATCATTATTTTATGTTAACTTCTTCTAGATCGACGCGCGATGCGCGTCCACCTGCCTAGTTATCTTAGGCCGATGCAACCCCGAGCTGGACCTGTGTAAAAAATTTACGGCTTCGCGCATCACGCGTCACTTGTGCTATGATCTTTGGTTATCTTCTAGATCGACGCGCATCGCGCGTTACTTGTGCTATGATCTTTGGTTTATCTTAGTGTTGTTGAACTGATCGACAATGCTCATCTTGCAGTATTTCCTTTTTCTCCTAGAATACATTACTAGTTTTTTGTTCTGATGTTTCATATCATATTATTTTATCATTCACTAATTTAGGCCGATGCAACCCCGAGCTGGACCTGTGTAAAAAATCTACGGCTTCTTCTCCAGCAGAGCAGACAATCTTCAACTGGACCATTGACGGCTTCTCCTCACTTCTTGACAAGGGTGCAGGATGGACATACTCCAGTGTGTTTGAGATCATGGGCATGAACTGGTATGCTTAACAGATACACTTGTCTACTCCTTTTGTTGAATCCCTTAGTTCGTACACGAACTTTGGGAGCCTGGCCAAGGCTGACATGAGAATTGCACCTTTTACATCTAACCCTGCATATAGAGGTCTGTCTGAGGTGCATGTATGAAGTAAGAACCTTTTGAAAGAGAGAACATGGCGAGAGCTTGTACCCATCTCACGAAGAAGTATCTCAGTGTCCTGTCTTCACTTGTTTGCAGGTACTTAAAACTGAACCCAATGGTCAAAACTAGTGGTAATGAGACAGAGTATGTCTCTCTCAGGCTTGAGCTGGCGCAAAGTTCAGTGAAACCCAACACTATCATTGAGGCATCTTTCAAGTTCTTTATATATGACCGGTCCTATGGAAAACACAAGAAACATCAAGGTAAAACATCAAACTGCACCTGATAGATATTAATGTTCTATAGCTCAAAATCGTCCTGATTATCCACAGTATGCTATAACCTACAAACTTTATTTACGTTTTTTCAAGAATGTTTACATTTTGATCAGCTACACTCATTGACCCTAATTTTGCCTGGCTTACGACCTATATTACTTGTTTTAAGTAAAACATTATGCTTCTTTTCATGCCTCCATTTAGTCTTTATCTGGAACATTTGTGTCTTCATTTTAAATTCCATCAGCAGCCATATTTTGCTTGAGGTAAATTCTTTTCTCTAAAGAAACGGAAGCATTAACCTTGAATATTCTTTTGGGTGCAGTTATTAACCACAGCTTCCAGGCTGCAAGCACAAGCTCTGGCACCGCATGCATGATAGCCCTGAAGACACTGAAGAAGCAGTCCTCTCAGTTTCTTCTCAACAACAGCTGCACCTTTGGTATTAAGTTTATCAAAGTTGCCACTGTCAAAGCCAACACAACATTGGAAACACTCTTTGTCCAGAAGACGAGCACTTTCAATGATTCCGGAGTTCACACTTGGGAAATCAAGGATTTCTTTGCACTAAAGAGCCCATGCTACTCACCAGAGTTTGAAGTTGGTGGATACACTTGGTACTAACCTCTTCATCATGCAATGCTTGACAATTGTACACGACTGAATGTTGACAGCGACAACTGTATTTTTCTTACTATTCTAAGCATGGATTTTTACTGTATTACTTTAAAAATGATCACTTAAGACTAGTACAGGTGTTTTACACATTATCAAATGAATTATTGATGCTGTCCAATTTGCAGGTTTATCAAGATGTGTACATCTCAAGATGGGAACCACCTCTCCATGTATCTTTCCATGAAAAAGCCAAATCATCTCCCCAAAGACTCTGCGAACCTTGTCGAGTGTACCTTATCCATCAAAGATCAGGAAAGTGGCAAGCACCAGAAATTAACAGGTTCGCCTTTTAGTAGAAATCTGCTTGATGAGCAGGAGTCTGGATACTAAATTATCATCACATATTATCAACTTCTTTTACTGAAAACTGCAGGCCGGTGCCAATTCTCAAATAATGCTCCTAGCTGGGGATGGAAGAAATTCATCTCACTACAGGATTTCAAAGATGCTTATCTCATCAAAGGCAAGTGTTGCATTGAGGCTGAAGTCGCACTCGTTGGCTCCTCCAAGACAGAGTAGTTACTGCAATTCGTGAGGACAAATCATGTCTTATTATTGCTACTAGAACCAGCTATAGCCTATATTAATCCGTCCCCTGAAACATTCAGACTCTGCCTGCTTGCTTGCGAACTTGAATATTTGTCAAACATATGCTCTTTTGACTTTTGGATGATATCTTGTCGCTAAGATCTGCAACCCAAGACCATGGTTTTAACTTAATGCTGTTCTAATACCATATTCTGGTTGAGAAATGAGTAGCAATTTTCTTTTTGTTGGGTGGAGCAACTCACTAGTCGCTGTTCATACTCGGGATTAATCTAGTCCTTTAACAAAGTTTTTACTTAATGCTGTTCTAATAACGTACTCTGGTTGAGACAATTTAGGAAGAGTGCATGCAGCCAACAACTAGCCACTATCATCTGCCTACGCTGCCAACAGAGCTTTTGGAATGGTGGATGTCGCTATGCCTAGGCCCTAGGCCATAACAGACTCAAACAGAGAGGAATTGACTCGATGGTGATGCTGGTCATTTGGAGTTTATGGAACGAGAGAAACAGGAGAGTCTTCGACAACGCCCCCGGCCGTAGCGTCGGTGACATGGTACACCATATTTGCATGGAAGGCCAGCTTTGGGTGCGTGCAGGGACAAAATGGCTGGCAGCACTTGGTTGGCCGATGCCAACCTCACCAGTTGCAGGAGTGCTTCCCTAGTCTCCGCGGAGCCCTGCTTTTCTCTATTTGTTTTGTATTGACCGTACAGTTCCTATAAGTTGTAAGTGCCGTGTGTGTGCACCCGGTTAGGCCCACGTTGTAACATGACATTATTATCTCTTCTTTACAAAAACACGCAGCTCTCCTGCGTATTTAAAAAAAAATTAGCGACTATCAAGTAAGAATGCTCGTAGCATGCAGAGTTACCGTGGAATGGGAGGATGAAACAGAAAGCGCAAAAAAAATTAGCGACTATCAAGTAAGAATGCTCGTAGCATGCAAAGTTACCGTGGAATGGGAGGATGAAACAGAAAGCGCACAATTTGCTTGTAGCATGCAATGCAAGCAACTCCCATAGGCCATGGCAGGCTGGCAGCCAGAGGCACCCATCCGGTGGCGTCACTGATCTTAAAAGGTTCATTCATTAAAAAAAAAATCTTAAAAGGCTCTTGAATTTGGTGGATCGGAGAGCTTATGGTTTCCGCTTGTTTGTACTGTAGATTGATAGGGCTCATAGCGCACGTCAACTCGGTGTAAGGTGTCTCGGCTTTGCCAGCCGTTCATCCTCGTCGAACCCGGAACGCGGTACTCGCCGACATGGCCGGCGCCGCCCTGTCGCAGGCTATTCGTGGCGGCTGGCGTCATTCGACCGGTACGTCGTACGCCATACTGGGCCCGGGGGACATGCCCGGTGGTCCTCTGACGACGGCACCGTCACGACCGAGTGAGGACGCCGGAGCTGGAGTGGACGATGGAGCATGGTCATGCACGAATGCGGCGAGCAGATGCTCTTCACTTCTAGTGGCAGGGCCTTGTGAGTCTGCGGAGCCGTACTGGACGATCACCGTCAACATGAGGAACAAGTGCCTGATACCGTACGAGCTCTACCAGAACGCAAGCCATAGAGGTGCCTGCCGGAAGCTGAAATGGAGGCCAGCAATGATCTGAATTTGAGTCAAGTCATGTATGACAAATGAACCTACAAATATCAGTTGTCAAGAGAAGCTCTTCCTTCCCTACAACTAAAATCTGAATATCTAATAGGAGCCAACAAGGAAATTTGAAGGAATTATCTGAATTTTTGCGTAAAATAACGCCCACATTGCTTCTATTACAGTTCTGAGTCCTTAATGTACATCTCACTCCACTTGTCAATGAGTGTGATTCCATCTCACTCCACTTGTCACTTGTCTAAGACATCACACATTCTCACTCCAATAAATTAGCAATACCAAAAAAATGGTAGTAACCAAAACCCTATTTTTTAATTTGTTGCAGCAGTGTTACCAAAACCAAAAAGCAACTACCGGTAATGCAGCGAAGTAAATTTATAATGGAACATGAGTAATATGCTGGAAATGCTCTAAGATTCCTGATATTTTTATATTTTGTTTATCCGTCGCTTGCATTTGCAGACCATGAGATTAATATCAACACTGGCGTCTAGATTAGCTTTAGTTATATTTTATTTAACTTACAATTTTTTATTATGAAGCTAGAATGTTTTATCTTAATGAGAAGACTAATAAATTCAAGAGTGAATTGCACCCACCATACAACAACTTGTCATGTGGGTGCAGCTAGGTACAACAAGTTTTAAAATGCTTAGTTTAGTGTAATAACTTGATATGTGGGCGTGATTGGTCCAACAACTAGTAAAATGCTCAAGTTAGTGCAATAACTTGGTAAATTGGTGCATATACAGTCCAAACGTTACGACGACGATGTATTTGGCTACGCGCGATCTGTTAGGGAGGGTACACGGCATGTATTATGCCATTTTTTGGATTCTCTATCTTAATAACATGACCAAAATTAATTCTAATTTCCATCATGTATTTATAATTCCATGTTTCAGTATTTTTTTATATTTTTTCACGGTACCATATTTATTTTTTCATCTTACCATAAGGGAATTATTTTTTTAAGACTAATAAAACACCAAATGCTTCATATAAATCTAAACATAACCAAATATCATACAGGATATGAATAAAGTATTAGTGAATTAATTATTGACGTTTTAATTAAAATACAATATACATGCTAGCATTATGAGGTCCATAATTATGATTCAAATTAAAGAAAAGAATTCTTTATGTAAATTTAAAGGACATAAATAGGTGTAACTAAGCTATAATGTTTCATAGAAATTTTTGTTAAGTCAGAATTAGAAGAAATTAATTTTGTATTAACAAAACAAAATATCTCTTAATTGTTTGAATATATTTTTTGAATTTCTAATAAAAGTTATTGTCTTGGATAAATATAATGTCACTGCAATGCGGATATTAGTGGCGATGTAATAGTCAATCTTTTTGTTTTTGGTTTCGATGCAAATATAGTGGCCATGTCTTTGCTATCTGTCGTGGTCAAATACATATCAATGTAACAATTTAGAGTGTGCATGTACTAATTTACCAAGTTGTTGCACTAAGTTTAGTATTTTAGAAGTTGTTGGACCAATACTCACCAAGGTATCAAGTTGCTGCACTAAATTGAGCATTTCACCAGTTAGTGGACCTATTTGCACGTAGCAGACAAGTTGTTGTATGGTGGGTGCAATTTACTCTAAATTCAACATGCATAATATTTTTTTCTTGAGTGGATTTTTGTTTTTACGCACAACCATTACTGGAATCGACTAGTTTGCCTAATGCACCGACACTCAGGCAGAATCTAAATAACCCTCGGCAAAGGATTTGCTGACGGCAACTCTAGCGTACTCGACAAAGTTTGGACGGGGAAGACATCTTTGCCGAGTGCTGCCAAGGCACACGGCAAAATAAAGGAGACGGTAACGACGGATGGTGGTGATAGGGAGTTTGCCGTGTGTCACATTGCAACCACTCGGCAAAGTGGAAAAGAAAATGTTTTTAAAATCACGAAGTGGTGCAAAAAAAAAGTTTTTATAATTTGACTCGGTAAAATTGTGCATCCAGCCCTCGCCCGCAGCGGCCGTGCTGAAGTGTCAAGTCTTGTCGAGTGTCGTACTCGGGGCAGCAGGCAAAGATTTAGTTGGATGGAACGGTGACATGTCTTATTTTTGCCTAGTGTGTGACGTCTAACACTCGTCAAACTAAATGTTTGCCGGAGTGCCTGCCACCTAATACTCGGCTGTTTTCGGTAGTGAACGTCCTCAAATCGGATCAGCCGAACTCTTTCACTCCCCCTGTTTCAAAATATAATTTATTTGACTTTTTTATCTTAAGTTTAATCATTCATCTTATTTAAATTGTGTAAATTATCACATTTTTTGTTACGCTTGATTTTTTAATAAAAAAGACTTCATGAAACTCCAATTTAACTATGTTTACATCTTTTTTTAAATAAGATGAGTAATCAAAGTTGAAATAAAAAGTCAAATATATTATATTTTAAAACCGAGAAAGTATAAAGACATAAATTGCTTGGCGTTGATCAAATCTGAAAGGACATTCCGAAAAAAAATTTGTATCTCAAGAATTTGGACACTTTTTCTTTCTTTCTCCCGGTTGTGCCGTATCCGTGTGAAAAGGGTGCCCCTGGCCCCCTGCTCCGCCCCAGTACCCACCCCTGGCACTTCCACTGAAAACCCCCTTGCGGCGAGGGCTTTCACTCCGCCTCCAATCTCCGCTGAGGAAGAATCGCGAGGTAAGCCCCATCTCTAACGAATCCCAGTGTTCTCGTTGTTTCCGCTTCCGATCCTCGGGGGAAAAAAATCTTTGCTTAGTTGTAGGCTTGTAGCATGTACTGCGATCCTGGACTGCAAGAGCGCATCCGCGTGCCAACGGGGAGTACCAAGAAGAGGGGAAATTCTGGGGTATCTTGTAGTGTCGCAGGATCTTGTGGCCACTTGAGGTTTTCGTGAGTTTCGGTCTTTGAGAATGCAAGTCGTTGCTTTCCTTTTTTTTCTGAGTTTAGTCGTTGCTTTCTTGATAGGAGGGTTTCCTACCTGTTTGTGAGAGTATTTTTCCCCCCAAATCTACCATTCATACCTGCTGTTTCAATTGAGACCCTTAAGTTGCTGTTTCCTGCTACCATGCAAGATTTCGTTTATTCTGTACTTCACAGGCTGTATAGTTTGCTTATGGGATGGAAATTTTTCTCAATTACAGAGGAGTCCTAGAGAAGGAAGTGGTAGAGCCATGGGCAATTCTTGCGTCACTGGTGCTGGTAACCACTATTTTTTTCTTTCTTATTTTCTGCTTATTGCTTGAGATTGTTGTGCACTTGTGCTATGATATGTTTGACTGATCGACATTGCTCATCTTGCAGTATCTCGTTTTTCTCCTAGAATACATTACTACTTTTTGTTCTCATGTTTCAAATCATATTATTTTATCTGTCACTAATTTAGGCCGATCCAACCCCGAGCTGGACCTGAGGAACAAATTTACGGCTTCTTCTCCATAAGAGCAGGCAATCTTCAACTGGACCATTGACGGCTTCTCCTCACTTCTTGACAAGGGTGCAGAATGGACATACTCCAGTGTGTTTGAGATCATGGACATGAACTGGTATGCTTAGCGGCTACACTTGTCTACTCCTTTTGTTGAATCCCTTAGTTCCTACATGAACTTTGGGAGCCTGGCCAAGGCTGACATGAGAATTGCACCTTTTGCATCTAACCCTGCATATAGAGGTCTGTCTGAGGTGCCTGTATGAAGTAAGAACCTTTTGAAAGAGAGAACATGCGAGAGCGTGTACCCATCTCAGGAACAAGTATCTCAGTGTCCTGTCTTCACTTGTTTGCAGGTACTTAAAACTGAACCCAATGGTCAAAACTAGTGACAATGAGACAGAGTATGTCTCTCTCAGACTTGAGCTGGCGCAAAGATCAGTGAAACCCAACATTATCATTGAGGCATCTTTCAAGTTCTTGATATACGATCAGGCCTATGGAAAACACAAGGAACATCAAGGTAAAGCATCAAACTGCACCTGATAGATATTAATGTTCTATAGCTCAAAATCATCCTGATTATGGACAGTATGCTATAACCTACAAACTTTATTCATGTTTTTTTTCAAGAACGCTTTAAATTTTCAGCTACACTCATTGAACCAAATTTTGCCTGGCTTACGACCTATATCACTTGTTTTAAGTAAAATATTATGCTTCTTTTCATGCCTCCATTTAGTCTTGTCTTATTTTCAATTCCATCTGCAGCCATATTTTGCTTAAGGTAAATTCTTTTCTCTAAAGAAACAGAAGCATTAGCCTTTAATATTCTTTTGGGTGCAGTTATTAACCACAGCTTCCAGGCTGCAAGCACAAACTCTGGCACCACATGCATGATAGCCCTGAACACACTGAAGAAGCAGTCCTCTCAGTTTATTCTCAACAACAGCTGCATCTTTGGTATTAAGTTCATCAAAGTTGCAACTGTCAAAGCCAACACGACATCGGAAACACTCTTTGTCCAGAAGACGAGCATTTTCAATGAGTCCGGAGTTCACACTTGGGAAATCGAGGATTCCTTTGCACTAAAGATCCCATGCTACTCACCAGAGTTTGAAGTTGGTGGATACACTTGGTAATAACCTCTTCATCATGCAATGCTTGACAACAGTACACGACTGAATGTTGACAGCAACAATTGTATTTTTCTTACTATCCTAAGCATGGTTTTATACCGTATTACTTTTCAAAAATAACCACTTAAGACTAGTACAGGTGTATTACACTTGATGCTGTTCAATTTGCAGGTTTATCAAGATGTGTACATCTCAAGATGGGAAGCACCTCTCCATGTATCTGTCCATGAAAAAGCCAAATCATCTCCCCAAAGACTCTGCGAACCTCGTCGAGTGTACCTTATCCATCAAAGGTCAGGAAAGTGGCAAGCACCAGAAATTAACAGGTTGGCCTTTTAGCAGAAATCTGCTTGATGAGCAGGAGTCTGGATACTAAATTATCATCACATATTCTTAACTTCTTTTACTGAAAACTGCAGGCCGGTGCCAGTTCTCAAATAATTCTCCTGCCTGGGGATGGAAGAAATTCGTCTTGCTACAGGATTTCAAAGATGCATCAAAAGGTTATCTCATCAAAGGCAAGTGTTGCATTGAGGCTGAAGTCGCACTCGTTGGCTCCTCCAAGAAAGAGTAGTTTCTGCAATTCGTGAGGACAAATCATGTCTTATTATTGCTAATAGAACCAGCTATATTAATCCTTCCCATGAAACATTGAGACTCTGCCTGCTTGCTTGCACACTTGAATATTAGTCAAACATATGCTCTTTTCACTTTTGGATGATATCTTGTCGCTGTTCTACTAACGTACTCTGGTTGAGAAATGAGTAGCAAATTTCTTCTTCATTTTTGGTGGAGCAACTCACTAGTCGCTGTTCATACTCGGGATTAATCTAGTCATTTAACTAAGTTCTACTCTGCTTGAGACAATTTAGCGAGAGTGCATGTAGCCAACAACTGCCACTATCAAGTAAGAATGCTCGCATTATAGTTGGCCATGCAGCCCGAGGCCCGCCGGCCCAGCCCATGGCACGGGGTTTTGGCCCGGCCCATGGCACGGCACGGTGGCAGCGGGCCTGGGCCGGCCCGTCCTGAGCCGTCGTGCGGGCCATGGGCCGCCACCTCGGCCCGTGGCACGGCACGGGCACGGCCCGGTAAAATGGCCGGCCCGGTGCCGTCCCGATGCCTCCCAACGTGATTATGTGAATAAAAGAATATGTGATACTACGAATGTCTGAATGTGAATATGTGATTCTAAAATCTTGCATTCTTGCTTGAAATCTTGAATGTTGAATACTTGAATGGAACTTTTATGTGATTGTGTAGTTGTAATTTGTGAATATCTGAAAGTTTGAATGTTGATGGGTCATGGGCCGGCACGGCACGAGAAAAGCCCGCCGTGCCAACGGGCCGCACGGCACGGTCAATCGGGCCGGGCCGTGGGCCGAGGCCGCGGCACGAGGCACGGTGGTGGCACGGCACGACGGCACGGCCAGGCACGGCGGGCTGCGGCCCGGCCCGGCACGGTGGGCCGTCGTGCCGGGCCGGCACGGCCCGTTGGACATGTATAGCTCGCATCATGCAAAGTTACCGTGGAATGGGAAGATGAAACAGAAAGCGCACAATTTGCGTGTAGCATGCAAGCAACCCCCATGGCAACGCTGGCGGAACTAGCCGACATGGCCGGCGCCGCCCTGTCGCCGGCTATTCGTGTCGGGTGGCGTCATTCGACTGGTACGCCGTACGCAATACTAGTGGGTCCGGGAGACATGCCCGGAGGTCCTCTGACGACGGCACCGTCACGACCTGGACGCTGGCTGAGGACGCCGGAGCTGGAGTGGACGATGGAGCACACTGCACACCCTCCGGTTCAGCGAGCTCTGGTCGCACCGGAAGTATCAGCAGTCGCCGCTGCCGCGCTCCATGCCGGGTTTCCCGATTCCAATGATCATGCACTCATTCGGCGAGCAGATGCACTTCACTTCTAGCGGCAGGGCATTGTGAGTCTGCGGAGCCGTACTGGACGATCACCGTCAACATGAGGACCAGGTGCCTGATATCGTATGAGCTCTACCAGAACGCAAGCCATAGAGCTGCCAGAAGCTGAAATGGAGACCAGCAACCATCCTTCGCGAGCAGTCCTCCATCTGCTGCGAGCTATCTACTACAGATAAACTTGGCCAAACCATCCGTGCACATATGGCTTGTTCAGCTTCATGAAGTTGTTCAGTTCTGCTCCTTAGCTCAGGTGCCTGAATTATGTTTCAGTCAGTCGATCATCACCACCTTTAGATTATTGTGTGCCAATCGTCCTTTCTTCTTCCCTGCTCATCTTTTTGATGGGTCTCATGTAAATGCTGTTAACCTGATGCACCAGCCACGAGTAGTTGGACCATAAGTTCAGTCGATTACATGATCACATCCCAATGATCTGAATTTGAGTCACGGAGTCAGTCATGTATGGCAAATGAACCTACAAATATCAGTTATCAAGAGAAGCTCTTTCTTCCCTACAACAAAAATCTGAATATCTGATAGGAGCCAACAAGGAAATTTGAAGGAATTAACTGAAATTTTATGGAAATTAACACCCAAATTACTTCTATTACAGTTCCGAGTTCTTAATGTACATCTCACTCCACTTGACTTAGACAGGCCGTTTCTTATTCATGAACCACAAACTTCACACCCACACCATGTCACCATACCTCAAATAAGACATCACACTCAAATCAACAGCACACACATCACTCGTATCCCACAAACCACCATGTCCGGGATATAGTTTACAACGATACACTCAAACCAGGGACCAACTACAATTGCAGCTCCATCAACGCAGCGACCCCAACGCTAATTCAACACAGCTCAGAGCTTCACACCAGGAACATGAACCCACTCCAGCTGCACCACGATCAGGCCACTATCAACCTTCTTCAGCTTCAGAATCAAGTCCTGGACGACCTTGCCATCCTTCCATTGAACATGGCTCTCACCGCCAAGGTAGTTTACACCAACTGGATAGATCGTCTTGATCCTGGTCCCATTAGTGGCATGGCTCAAATTCAACTTCGCAGCGTCATATATGTCAGTTATGTTGATCTCCGCCACACCCATGCTGTCGTCTGCTGTGAATTTGTCCTCATCAAAAACTTCCTGCATGGTATTAGCAACTCAGAAATCAAGAATACTTTCCTTGAGTCATTGCATACATAGAAATGTTTGTGGACAACTCGGTTCATATCTGCAGCGATTATCAGTGGACCTATGAAAGCAATGGTTCATATCATCCATATTTTTAGGAGAAACTTTTCTCGAAATCGTTAATTCAAAAAATTAAATGGTCTGTTGCACAGTACCGTAGTGATCAAGTCGTATTCTTATGTTTCCATAATATGTTTAGTTTCCAGAGAGCAAAGGCATTGAATTGAACCAATTGAATATCAAACTTACTAGGTGGACTGGTTTTGTAGGATTTGTGACAGAGAGCTGCAGTACTTCATTCCACACTGGGTTGGGATTTTTCTTCTGGACACTAGTCTTCAGCTTCTGTGCCATCAGCAAAACGAAATTCCATCAGAAAGATATAGAATAACAGAAAAGAAAAAAAAATACATTGAATAGGCATCCATGACGTTGGAACAGAAGTCAAATTAGATAAAATAGAACAAGCGCTTTCAGAATCCCAAAAAACTAGTTAGTGCATTATATTATCGCATTAGTCGGTAATCGTGCCATTCACAACAGTGGACCTAAGTGCCTGACAACGTACAAGTCAATATAATACAAGAATTACAAATATATATTTATGAGGAAGGTCGTGTTAGCAAAATGTCAAGAGTTAAACCCCCAGGAAAAATATAAAGGATGGTAAGTAATATGGCATTTTGATCCGGAACTAGTTGCAGATCACATAGACACTACTTATAGTACAGGTTCAGGCTTATCTTTTCCAAACTTGTGGAGGATCAGTATCCAGTTAAGTAGAAATGTTATCACCCAGTTATCATTTGTATACTTCAAGGTGAATTTGCAAATTTTGGTTTCGTGCTCTGCCCCCCAGTTCAACATTCCTCAAACTGCAGCATAGCCCTTCCACAGTTCACGCCTGTTGATGGGGCTGGTTAAGCGAATCCATAGGCAAGTTAGAACTGCAATCAATCAGGCACAGTTTGTTAAAATTGCCAGGATTTCGATTCACTGATCGTTGTACAGCAGTAGACAAATCCTGGCACCGCGTTCAACACCTCCCCATATATACCCAAGGGGTCACTCGACAACCAATCCACAGAACAGCGACGGGGAACAAGCATGTCCTGAAAGGTCCTAAACGCGAGCAGATTCGGATCGAAGTCCATACTGACAGACAGAGACATATGAGGCGCCTAGGAGGCTAGGACTAGGAGATCGGGGAAGATCGATCAACATCCCCGACCCCGTTCCCCATCGCGCCGCAGTGCTGACCTTGGACCACGCACGGCCGCACGGGTCGTCTGCCGCGAACGGGGGGATCCAGTCATCCAGCAGGCAATGCTGCGGAGAAGAATGAGGGGGATAGGTGGCGTCGTGGCGAAGGGGAGAGGGAGAGGGCGAGCGGGGACGAACCTGGGCGCCGTACTGGAGGACGACGTAGGGGTCGCTGGTGTGGGTGAGCGGGTCGGCGATGACAAGGTTGTTGCCCCGCAGCACGCGGACGTTGAGCTTCCCGATCACCTCCTCCTTGGACGCCGACGCCATTTCTGCTGGTGGGAGCGAGGCGAGCTGCGGGAGACGATAAGTCGAGGGCGGAGGCTCCGATGGGAGGTGGGGGACGGTCTGCTCGCTGGTGGATGCGGCCAACGGCGGCCGGCCGGCGCCGGGTTTTATAGGCGGCGTCGCCTGCCAGAGGGGCCCTGCGTCGTGGACAATTTTGCAGCCAATAATTGTGTCTTGTCTGTTGACACTTGACAGGGTACTAAAAATCCCATATGCGAATGGGCTTATGAAAATGAAATTGAACACTATGTCAACTTACCATATGAAAATGAAATTGACGTATCTTTCGAAAAAGAAAGAAAATGAAATTGATGTATTTAGTACTATCATTGAACATTGAATGAATATACAGTCATCATCAGCGACTCAGAAGAACCTAACCAACCACGAAGTTAGTTTTTCCCCCTCAACTTGAAGAGGTTGGCTTCCCATTCCAACTCCCAAGTTCCCAACTGTTGTAAAGAAACATTATCTATCCGCAAAAAAAAAGGAAACATTATCTCATCTTCCTTTCATCCACCTTGAAAGTTTTTTAAATTTTTTATGATTCAAACGTGTGTCTGTACAAGTGAACCTGCACATGCACGGATTCACCCTAACAGCGCGAGGATTTCCATCTTTCCAAAGGTCAGATCTACTTAAAAACAGAGGACACCCTTCTCCAAGAAAAATATTTTGAGGAATTTTTTTTTTGAGGAAAATATTGAATATCTACTTGATTTTATTACATTTATACTGATTTCATGTTGTTCACCCCCTGTCAACACGTTCCTGGTTTGAAACGTTTATAGTCTATTGAAGGATTTATCGTACATTCATACATTTTTTTAGAACAATCATACATTCATACATGTTCAGGCAAGACAAGCATATAGCAACCGTAGCCTCATATGATTGAGATCCACTAGATAACCACGCAGATATAGCTACGGGACGAGAATTGCGGCCAGTAAAAATCTTTTAATTATTATTATTATTATGTACGTTGGCATGTACACGCAAAACCGCAAAAGTAATGAGCAATGACGTGGCGCTCTCTCTAGCGCACACAGCCGGAGCAGGATCTCCTGCTGCAAAGGGACAAGATTGTAACACAAATGTTGGTGAAGGCGTTCTGAATTTCTGAAACAGGCAATCGCACAGGTAAGGGTTTGGTGCAAACCGGAGCCCTAAATCGACCGAGTGCGTTGTGATCACATCAGCAGATGATGGCCAAAAAGAAAAAAAAACGTGCTAAAGTGAATTAAATCTGCAGGAGACTGTTAACATTGTGATCCGTGCTGCAATGCTGGATGTATGGTGCTGAAATTACATGACTTTCACGAAATTAGCGACACAAATCTTAACATTCCAAGAGCAATGATCTGCCAAGAATTATGCATGGGCGTAGGTGGAGCTCAATCTGCAGGCTGCATCAGTGTCATTTTCTGCCAGGATCACGGCGCGATCTCCCCGGATAACCTTGCGCGGATTGTTAACTCCGCGCGCCCCGCGCGCTAGGAATTCGTCGCCGGGGAGCTGCCTCACCCGCCCCGCCACCTGTCACCGGCGACCCCACTCCTCCTAGCCCAGTAGGTGGGCGTACTGCCAGCTCAGATCCTGACCTTGCAACCGCTGCGAATACATTACTCTGAATTTCTGACCGTCCGATGCCACTGCCCGACGCAAACGTACAGCTAGCCGTCGCGGCCGGGGCTGTGTTCCGATTAATAAAAGTACTTCTCCAACAAGTTTTTTCTATTCATCTCACTCATAGAGCACACTTTCTAGTACACTATTTATCTAAAAAAATATTTTTTACTTTCAATCTGAACGCAGCCCGGAGTATTCTTTGCGGCCTTGCGCAGCTCGTGTGCCGTCGCCGTCCGTAGACTTCGAGGATAACCTATGCTCACCCGGCGTCATGGGACACAATAGAGATAGACTACTGTATGAGTAGTACTATGTGGACTGCTCTCGGTCAGTCACCATGACAAATTGCATTTCTGTAATTTTCTAGGAAGCATTTGTCCAGCTATTTAAATTTCCTATCTAGTTTACCTGGAAATTACTCCTGGGTTTTTAATATATTAGCAGAGTTCAGGATAAGAGAATATAACACGATGATGGATTTGTGGAGCTGGTGTGAACTCTGCAGACCGACTCGTTAGTGTACAGAAAAAATGTGCATCACATGGTAGTACATAAATGTGTCATTTTCGACCAGCTGGCTCGCTCCCGTCCTCAATCAATGATACGTCCTTCAGGGGTTAGCAAATCAGAGCTCAGAGCCACGTCGTACCCTCTTTTATTTTGCTCAACGAACCTGCATCAAGCTCCTATCGTAGGTGTTATTAGATAGCTGGAGACTGGACTGATCACAAAAGTATTTCCAAAGTCAATGGCTTCTGCCAAACGATAACTGAACGTCTATTTAGCACCTGAGATAACAAAGCAAATTCTATCGAGGGATTTGTTTTAAACAGATTCTATCAAGTTTACCTTATCTTACTTTAATTTAATCATATTTATAGAAAATATATGAGAATTATCGAGGCATAAGAAAAAAACTTATTTTTATCCTAACATTTATTACGAGATTTTCGGCCTGACGCTGTCGACAAAGCGGTTTGGATGTTCAAAAGGCTTAAAACGTGACGTGTACATGACCCCATACATCTCTCTGCTCATGGGCCGGACCGTAAGTTATGTCCACACGGCCCAGAGGGAGCGTCTCTGCTTCTCCCCCAGATTCCGGCCCACGAATATGATGCCAACGTGGTCGGTCGGTCATGACGCCAGCGCCACAAAATTGAATACGGCGCGCCAACCCAACGAACGAGTGGGCACGAACGCCGCCGCCACTAACGCGCGACGCGAGCGTGCCCTCCACCACTCCGCTTCGCAGCGTCAAAACCCATAACGCGATCCAACCCACCACCACCGCCTCGTCCTCTCACCACCGCCGTCCCACCTCAGGCGCACCGCGCGTCCAGCGATCAGCCATGGCGAGGGACTCCATCCATGGAGCGTCATGGGAGGAGACCTTCCGATGGCAGCGCCCCCCGCTCCCGGAGGAGCCACCGCCGGAGGTGAGGGACGTCTCCATCGACCCCTTCTCGCTCCGCCAGTTCTCCCGGCTCGACATCGACAGGCCCCTTCCCATCCCCTCCGTCTCCGTCGACGACCACCGCGCCCATGCCTCGCCGGCTCTGCTCGACGACGACGCTGGCGCGCCGGGCACCGAGGTGTCCTCCACGCTCGCGTCGGTCGCCGGCGAGCTGAAGCCTTCAGCCACGCCCAGTCCGCTCACCGAGGCGCAGCCGAGGAGCAAGCTGTCCGCCGCTGGCTGGGAGGCGGAGCTGGCGGACGCCGGGCTCGACGTCGACCTGATCTCGCCGGAGCGGAAGGCGAACGAGCCGCAGCGATGGGGCAGCGACGTGCCGCTCATCGCCACCGAGTACTCCTTCGGGCGGGGGAAGCAGGCGGCGAAGCACGCCGCGGGCAGAGCGCCGCCGTTCACGTGCTGTATGTACGTGCCGGGCCTCACCAGGAGGGTCAAACCCCCGTTGTCGTCGTCGTCCACGGCGACGGCGGCGGCGCGCTCTTTTTCGTCGAGCACTTTCGGCAAAGCCACCGCCCCCGCCACCACCATGCTGCAGGCCGACGACCCAGCACGCTCGTGCTCGGCGCGACGCAGCAGCACCGTGTCGGTGGCCGTGTCGCTGGAGCGGTTCGACTGCGGCAACCTGTCGTCGGCGTCGGCGTCCTCGCGGGGACTGGGACTGGACCTCGACGACGAAGGCGAGGCCGCCTCGTCGTCGTCCTACTTCGACCTGCCGCTGGAGCTCATCCTGGGCTGCGACGACGACGGCGACGAGCCGGTGTGCGCCGCGTTCTTGTTCGACAGCGACGGTGTACGGAAGAGCGTGCTCAAGAGGAGGCTGCAAGCCGGCGTCGGCATGGAGCCGCGGCGCCCGTCGCTGGGGAAGGTTTCCACGGACTCGTCGGGCAGGACGTCCACCCATCACGTCCGGGTGTCGTTGAAGTCGAGGTCTCCAGCGGCGTCCACGTCGCCGTGAAAGTCCCCGCCGTCGACGGCAAGCATATTGCCGGTCTGAACTCTGAAGGGCCAGAAGAGAACAATTCAGCCTTCAGTGCAGGGCAAGCCGACGTAGTTGTCTGATTAGCCAAATCGTGTTTGCCCCATTGATTCAATGTTCAGTTCTCTAAATCTTTTGGGTGGTTGCTAATCCTGTACATAATTTGCTGAATTTAAGCGTCGTGGATTAAAATCACCAGTTTGTTTACCAACGCGGAATGGGCCGTGAGCCCACGAAGAGTTGCAAGGCCGTGAGTTCAACACACTGCAGAAACTGAAACGAAACGATATTGGAATGAACATTTTGATTGCAACAGAACACAACATTCTCGAAATGAACATTTACAAAGATAGAACTGAGACTCAGCAGAAACAGGATCAGCATTTCGATTAGAACTCTGTTTTCCTTTTAGGGCATTACAAGCACACCGCTCTTGCGCAAAAACCATATTTACATTTCCCCCAAGAACTAGCTTGTATACTTTTTAGTGGTGGTTAACAAAAGGTAAGAAGCCTCCTCAAAACCAGGGTTCGCAAACTCCACATCTAAAGCTGGGAGTGCCGGCCCCTTTTTGTTTCTTCTTTCCTAAATCCTAAAGCTCAAAAATTCAGCTGCGCCCGAACAACATCATCAATAGGAGATTGACAGATTGGGCAACTCCTGCCGCTCGATTTCAGCTGATCGGCGCAATCGAAACAGGCGCACATATGCCCACACCTGATGGATATCATAAGTGACTTGGTTAGAGCATTTCCACACAACAATGTGCACACTTTATGTTATTGAGTATGCACGAGAGCTGAGATGTAGGGTTCTTGTAAAGATGTTAGTACTCATAAAAAGAATAAGATACGACTTAAAGTGAGTCGAAGTGCATGATCTATCCCTGCAAATCATTACCTGTAAAGTAGAGAGTCAACTTGCATTCGGTGGCAGATGCAGCAACAAGCCCTTTTTGCTGCTATTGTGTCGGGTTGGCTTGGCATCAACCCTGTTCAAGAAACGGCATCAGAAAAAAAAGGGCATGTGAGCATAAAGGTGTGCATCAATGATTACAAATGAAATGCAGTTAAGATGGTAGTAATGAGCAGTGGGCACTAGCAAAGATAACCAAACAATTCATGTGGCAGTCTACAGGCTTCATTACAGAATCAGTTAATTCAGCAAAGCAACCAAAAGGTACCATACAAAGCATTGAAGATATGCAGCAGTGAGCTGGTCCAGGCCAAGATCTAAGCAACAGGACTGCAGCATATAGTCTTGCTTCAAAGACTATAACAGCTCTTTCCAACTATTGCCTCCCTCAAACATATCTATACTCTCCTTTTCTTGAGACCTCGCTTGACTGGCCTTTTAAGGCAACCTAGCTCACATGCACAGGCATATCATAAAGGAGCAGTTTTATTTTAACAGCCGGCAAGAGGTCTGCCAAACATATATTGACAGAGAAGACTAAAGAACCAAATTTACAAGTAAAAAAAAGGAGCAAGAATCAGAACAAGAGCACAGTATTGCCTTGAAAGCCAAATTTAACATGTAACACTGAGGACACTGAGGACTTGTGTGATAGCTCTCAGCTCTCACATTACATCCTTCTTTTTGCAAAAAGACGGTTCCTACTTCCTATATGGAAACTATGTCTCTTTAAGTAGAGTGATAATTTTGTTTTCATTGCGTATAGAAAATACAAACTTACAAAAACTCTGCCACAACTCACCTGCCTCACGAAGCGCACTGCACACCTCATCTTTAATGGAGTGCTGCATCTTTACTTGGGATGCAATACAACTTTCCACCAGCTTCCGCAGTTCATATAATTCATGATGAATCTGGGACATTTCACCCCTTACCCTGACTTCCATTTCCTAGAACAGAGAATATAGTAAAAATTTGAATTTTCCACAGCTGACATTAAACAGCAGCACACTTACAAGCAAATTTTGGTTATCGTGGCGTTGACTTCCAAATGAAGAATGCTGCCAACTCTCTTGCTGATGGGATCCGAGATGTGTAACAGGTGGTAATGAACATGGTGCAGATGCCTCCTTATCAGCATCTTGGATTTCATCATTTTGTCTCCAGTACATGCGTTCATCATAGTATCCTCCAAAATCATCCATCATCCGTTGTTGCCTTTGTTTGTGAAGGACTGTTAGCAACAGCCGGTTCATTTTACAGCTAAAGTCACTTTCTAGAGACTTTGAGACCTTTTTGCTGCACAGAAGGAAAGAGGCCTTTGTTCATATCATGGTTTGATTGCATATGCAAAATTGTTTGAACAGTATGGTTTTTGTTTGAACAGTATGGTTTTGATATTTGAATTTTAAAAAGTTGTTACCAGATTACAAAGCCATTAATCCTAAATTACATGTTGAGCTGAGTAGAAAACTAACAGAAGTAGCCTGACCAAATTACATGTCACTACTGTCACCATTGTAGGAATGATGTCCGATCAAATGGATATGATTTTGCAAAAGCAATATGCAAAACAGTTAGACTGGAACTAAGTCCAAATTACCTTTCAAGAAGATTGCAAATGTCAGCATTGTGGGACAAAGCACGGTAGTCTGATTGTGTGACAACACATAATGACCTCCATGAGTTTGGGGAGTCTATCCAGGGGCGATCGTTAAATTGAATCTGATTATGATTCTCAATATCCCCCATTGCATCCTGATGCCAGCTATCTGGACTCATGGTATCTACTGGTGCAGGCCAACCAAGACTGCTTATCCATAATCCTCTCTCTTCCCAGGAACCATTCATGCTTTGGTTGTCTTCTTCACGTAGATTATCTCCTCGAGATGACGGAGTTTGTAGTTCGTGCAATGTGCTTGTGGTGCTTGGAGAGATATCTTCAACATATTGACTGTCATCAATGGTACTATGGTCACCGTACCTTGCAAAGCCTGATGCTTCAGAATATTTCTGACTATGGAAACAAAAGCTTCCCCTGGTTTTCATCTGCTGATCGCACTGTAGATTTCCCGAACCATCAGAATTAACAAGGCCTTCAACAGATATATCACTTGACTTTTCCTCCGCTGGAACTCTATTGATACAAAATTGTTCATCGGCCACGCACTTTCTGAAAAGAATATTCAACATTAAGCATAGGTAAATAATACTAAGGTATAAATATACAAATATTTCAAATAATTTTAACTTGTTCTATAAGCAATGCAATATAGTTCTTTACCCATTATTTTGTTGATTGTAACTATTTGCTTCTTGCAAGTCTGTGTCGCTGCTACCATACCTGCACATTAATTGGAGAAATAAAATCACCTATAAGAAGTTATAAAATTTGATACTTAAGAAGGTTCATACTCATTGTCATCATACAACTAAAACTAAATCATTTAGCTTTTAGTTGACAATGTAAGAACAAAAAACTAGGAGGGTCAAGTTTTAGACATGGATGTGCACAAGCACAAAAGAAGAAACCTGCTAGGTAATCATCTCTAGTTCTCTGCATGCCAGCCTAGACTTACGCTAGCCATCTAAAGTGGAGGGTTAAGAATGTAACAGTACCTCAAGGTGTTATTCTCGGGCACATGTTTTGGTTGATGTGGCCTAACCGGTTTTAGTAGAGTCCACAGTTCATCCTCAACTGTACCTCGCTGGCGCAATAGCCGCAGACGAAGCATGGACTGCAAGATGTGAAAGAGCATCTGCGGATCAGATACAATTGAATTCGGCATAACATGCTACAAGATACTACTTCAAGGAATAGTCTAAATCATAAAATACAAATGCCATTATGTCCCACGTACATTAAAAACAAAACTGCCATCGCATCTTCATTGTTGCATATTTGCACCCAGATTAATGATGCTTATACCAGATCAGGAGAAAACATTTACATCAGAACATAGCAGAATCTTTTTGAGGGAAAGGAAAGAATACTTTTCTCCTTAAGAAAAGAATAACGACACAAAATTCGTTTGTGCCCAGCATATGCAACAGGACGTCACAAGCAATCAAAATACTTGCACAATACTTTCCACAAACAAGATCCACTCGCAAGAAATGACAGTACTTCTGCAACACACTACTATACCACTACTGACATGCCAACAAACCTGCCCACAAGTTTCCCTGCCAATGCAGCTTCCTGCTTTCCTACGTACCAGTTCCATGCACATAACTATTCGCTGGAGTTGGAGTGAAGAATAACCAAGAGGGTTCCAAGTAATTGAAGGTACGATAACAACTAAACCAAACCTAAAAGACATGTCATTAACGATTATTGAAATTTGAATGGTACGTGCCCTTAACAAAGCACCAAGACATTATTACTCATATTTATGTGCCAGGTACATGACATGATATACCAGCAGTGAACCTGCCAAGGTCATGTGCTCTGATTCATGTGGCCTCTTGACCACAACCGTGCAGAGACAGACAAACAAGAGATGTTATTTGCCCGAGACGTGTCACCCACTAGATAATGCGTCACAACCTGTGTTACTGACCCAGTACTTTCATCGTTTCTTTTTCTTTGCAAAATACTATGTCCAAATTTGCGTCTTCTTAATCTATCTCCTTTTCTCTGGTCCATCTTGACATCTTAACAGATCTGTGAAAGTGAAGTACGCCCATATAATGCCAAACAATTTCGTGGTCTTTTGGCGGAACTTTCTAGTTTCTACACAATTTCTCCAGAGCTATCACCACTGATAAATACAGTAAATAAATAGATTAAATGCACCTTACTATAAATAACTGTCAACTTTTTTCTTCACAAAAAATAGCCCTCAATTTATTTCATTTTGGCTTGTACTGACATGTCAACGAACCCGGCGAAACGAGGCATGATAATGGACTTGGCACATGACATGATCAGAAGCAGCGCAAGTTGGGAAAAAACGGATCCACCAAACTCTCATCCAACCCCACGTTTGGGGGTCAAAATCAACAGCTCACACTTTTTTGGCTCGCTTTAAACAAGGATTTCTCGATCGAGAAACAGAAGAATATCCGAGTTGATTAATAAATATAACGAAGTACATGAATTGATGATGAGCATCGGCAATTTGATCCAAAACGCACAATGCGACAAGAAGGTAGCAGCGAGAAGGTATTGTTACCTGGATCCTGCCCTTGTGCCCGAAGCGGGAGACGGCGTGCCTCTCGGCGAGCGCTGCGACCTCGCGCCTCCGGCGGTGCGCCATGGCGGCGGCGAGCTCCTCCATCGCTCGTCGGCCGCGCACGGTCCGGACGACGAGCTGGGGCGGGCGTGGCCCATTGATCGGGTGGTGCGACGAGGAGGCGCCACTGCGCATGGGCGATGGCGGCGCGGACTGCGAGAACGAGACCTCGGACTTGGCGACGTCGTCGAGCTCCTCCTCGGGGAGCGAGGAGGCCCCGCTGAGCTTCTTGACGATGCATCCGACGCGCCCCCGCGGCGAGCTGCCGTCGGAGTCGGAGGGCGGGTCGCCGGCGCAGGAGCCCGGGCGTGGCGTGGCGGGGCCGACGGCCTCGATCTCGCGCCATCGCTGGATGAGCGAGGAGGCCCGGGGCCCCGCGGGCGGGAGCTCGGAGGGCACGGACGAGGACGCGTCGGAGGGCGCCGGGGACGGCTCCCGGAAGACGGCGGCGCGCGCGGCGACGGGGCGCGTGGCGGAGGCGAGCGCGGAGAGCTCGGCGTCCCTGGCGCGGCGGCGCTGCTCTGCCGGTGCCGGCGCGGCGGACGCCGTGACGGCGGCGGCCGCCGCCGCCCAGCGCTCGAGGATCTGGCGGCGTCGCCTGGGCGTGGGCTCGCTGGCGGGCGCGGAGGAGCAGTGCTTGGAGCCGGCGTCGGGGGAGGAGGAGGAGGAGTTGGAGAAGGAGGCCGCTGGCTGCGTCGCCGGGATGAGGATGTTGAAGAAGCCCCTTGACGGGGTGGGGCGGGAGGGGTCCCTCCACTGCGCGGTCTCGTGCGGCATGGCGGCCACCGAAGAGGCCATGGCCCGAAATGGGGCGAGAGGTAGGAGGAGGAGGTCAGGACTCAGGAGCGAGAGAGCCGAGCCGAGCCGAGCCGAGCCGGCCAGTGGCCGCTGGCGGACGCGTGTGCGGTGGTAGATATACCCGCGCCCCCCTCCCTCGCGCCCTGCTCGCGATCCTCGCGGGGGAGGGAGAGAGAAGGTGGGAGCTGGGAGGGAAATTTGGCGTGGCTGCTAAATTTAGGCAGAGGAAGGAACGAAGGCAGGCAGGGGAAACGGAAAAGGAACAAGACGATGGATGGAAGCGAGAGGCGGGAGGTGATCGCGCCGCGCCGGAAGCCGTTGCAGTGCGGTCAAGGGCCCGCCGGGCAGGCGAGGCGATGGGGTTTGGGGATTCCACGTGGCCCTCGCGCCCGGCAACCGTGGCGGGGCTGGCACCCAAGGCGAGCGGCAGTGTGCCGGGTGGGTGGGTGGCTTGGCTGCTCGGGTGCTTCCGCCCCGCGCGCCGTGCCCTGCCCGTGCTCTCGCTTTCGTTTCGAGGAGAATGTACGCCTAGCCTTGCCGCCTACTGCTGCGTAATACTCCATGCTCCCAGGTCATCAGTCTTGAGTCGTCTCAAAAGTTGTAGTTGGCGGCCGCTTCAGATTTTCTTTTTCTTTTTTCCTCTACGCTCCCGATCCAAGCAAAGCATTTCATGGGTATTCCCAAAAGCACCTGCGCCTGCTGGCCGCTCTCGTTTCCATGCACGCCAAAGACCTGCGCGTCTGTCCTCGGCCAGGGCTTGCCTGAACCAACGGGCGCGCGTTCCTGGTGCAAATTACCGTGGCCGGCCATTGCATCAGCGCCAAACAGGTCGCCGTTGACGTGGCGCGAGGGCTAATCGCTGCTGCCATCGGTAATTAAGGACCGATAATAACGAGGGCGCTTTCATGCTCAGTTCACAGCCGTGAGGGCAATCCGAGTCACCGCCGACCACGCACGCAGGCGCAGCGTCAAGATCAGAAAAAGGACGAACCTGTCAAGCACAGCGCGAGTCTCCGTTCAACTGCCCGAAATAACCATTATTGTTATTAAGAGCTGACTTAATTGTTCTCATTTAACCTCGCCAAAAAAAACTGTTGAATAGTAAGCGTTTAGTAAACGTAGATGCCAACGCACGTTACTGAATGGTTATAGAAGGAGCAAAGTGCATCCACCATACATGAAGTTATCTCATTGTTTTATTTTGGTCCAACAAGTTGTAAACATTGCATACACATGCATGAAGTTGAATCATTGTATCATTTTGGTCCAATAAGTTGTAAACGTTGCACAGACATGCATGAAGTTGCATCGTTGTAATATTTTGGTCCAACAAGTTGCAAATACTACAAATACTAAGCATCGATTCATGCAGCTGCTTTAGTATCATGATAATTGAATACAATTTTTATAGGCTATGTCGGCACACAATATGATGTAAGCATGGTCTATATCAATTTTATGTTTTGGACATCATGCACTTATACCCTTCTAAATCCTCATTAGCATGCCACACCTACGAAATACGGATTTCTAATGTACATTGAATTGTATATGCACACCGTGAAATAATTGTATGGTAGGTGCAATATTTGCAATTTGTTGACCAAAATGATACAATGATGAGAAGTTGCATGTGTTTGCAACGTTTACGACTTGTTGGACCAAAATGATACAACGATGCAACTTCATGCATGTGTATGCAGCGTTTACCATTTGTTAGACCAAAATAAAACAATGAGCCAACTTCATATATAGTGGATGCACTTTACTCCTATAGAAATCCTCTGACTTTCAACGCATGCCCAGCCTCCCCGTTTCCAACTCCAAGAGTGTATACGCCATCATCAAAGACCTGTTAGGTACGGTCTTTGTGTACACTTAATACAGATCTAGTAAAGAAACAACTCTTCAAAATCTAAGAATGGCCTACCTGCATCAATCCTGCGTACCAAACGCCGCACTGTTTCCGGGATTTCTGGTGTGGTTCGCCGGTAAGATCGAGGGCTTCTGACTCCCCTACGTACGTTGCTGCGGAATATTACGTCGGTATCCGGCCAGTTTTTCTTGCGAGGACTGCAGATATCCGTACATGCTGTCAGATACTAGCTAGTTCTCCAGTCACGACTCGCAACTTTTTTGGGTGGCTATGTTTAGTTGTCTGCTATTCATCTCTCAGAAAACACGCTTCCTAAAAAAGTTCCCCTCTAACTCCTTTCAACTTCCTATTCATCCCTCTCACAAAACACGATTCCCAGAAAAAAAAAGTTCTATTTACCTCCCCTCCCAACTAAACACACCATATGCGCGTATGGCTCACGACTCGTTCTTTCTTCAGCAGTTCAGCACCAACAGCAGCAGACAGCAGTGATGCCAACGTGCTTCGTATCTCGTCCTGGCTTTTGCCTTTTGGCATGCAATTTCTACTCGCCGTCATCCTCAGATGATCAGATTCAGATCGTTGTTCCTGACCGGACAAGCGTTGGCCATATTAGGACTTCCTTGACGCGTCACAAGACTTGTTGGAGAGGATCTCTCCCATGTCCCAAGTCATCTGAGATTCAGCTGGCTACGATTCTACAAGGAGAATGCATGCGTAGTGCATGAACGAGCTCAGTTAAGCTCTTTTTTTTTTCTTAACCGCCAAACTGCAGCTCCCAGTTAAAATTGCTTTCAAACATTTGCAAGCGGGAATACTGAAAGAGAGTCAGAGACAACGCTGAAGGCCGGTCGGGGCAGCAGGCAGCACGCTGTAGTCTGCAGTACACCGCTCCAACCGCAAACATGAATACGTGCACAGCTGCCAACACACTTCGTACGTGTAGAATTTGTCTCTGGGATGCACCTGCTCCAACGACCGTGTACTGTGCTGTACTTATGCGTGTGGTGCCCAACTGCCCAGCATTGGGCTACCTCTTGGAGCCAAGAACATTTGGATTTTTTAGTAGAGAGATTTTGAAATTGAAACTCGACGAGCGGAAAAGATCGAGATTATAATTTCCGGCGCTCACGGCGATGCAATTAATTGCCGCGGCGCCCCCACGTTCCTCCGTCCTCCAAGCTCGTGCAACCCGTGCCGTGCTGCTGCAGAAGGCATCACGTACTATTCCCTCTATTTTAGCCGGCCGGATGCTTAAAAGTTAGGATACATTTATCTGGTCTAACTAAGTTTATGAAAGAATAATATTTATAATATCAAATTAGTTTTTATCAAATTCATCATAAATATATTTTGATAATCTAATTATCCGGTATTGTGTACTCTCCATATAGGAAAAAGGAAGTTTTGAAGAAAAAGGAAATCATTTTAAGATTATCCTAAGTCGAACTTTGTAAACTTTGACTGCAAATACTTTTTTTTTATGTGTTAAGTTTAGAATGTGAAAATGATATGAGTATATTTGTATTAAAATATAGTTTTATAAAAATACTTTTTAAATTTATGTTATAGATATTGTATACCAAAAAGTATTAGCCTATGTCAATGTCCTAAACGACTTCCGTTTCCTATATGGGGAGTATGTTTTTTATATACTTCTATTTTCTACCAACATAATTAAAAGATAAGAAAAAAAGACTGACTTAAAACAAACTAAAATATCTGGTCTTCGCTTTTTTTTTACTAAATCCGGTACTAGCTTTAGCGTCAAGTTTTGGGGGATTATTGGGAAAATGGAAATGAAGACCACCAATATCAATTCGTGCCTAGCGGTGACTTGTGTCCCCGGAAACCAGTTGCCTCGTGGACACTATCAAGTTATGATCCAGTCATCCCGTACCAGCCCACCACAACTCTACGTTACCGAATATCTGCTACGTGTACGGTACGCGTACTTGCACCAGTACACGTAAGTACAAATGGACGCAACCACGTAACAAGACCGGGTAATAAATCTTTTTGAAAGAAAGACAAACCGGGTAAATCAAAGTGATTCATTCTTGCAAAGCCCAGCAGAGACCAGGATTCACTGAATCGTGCCTGGATGTAAGCCCTTGACGACGCAACCTGCATAGCCTTGTTCCCGTAATATATAACGGCCAACAGGGTTTCAAAACCTCCGTTTAGCCTGTACGTGCATGCATGCACGCGCCGCCGGCGGGGCTTTTCGTCCAGTCAACTAGCTGTAGCACACGGCTTGAAAAGACACTAGATGAGAGTAGAATCTAGGCTAAATTTTTTCTAGCCAGGGAAGAACACTGTGCTCGAGCCAACCAACCGATCCGTCTTTTCCTTGGACCCATATGCGTGAATCAATTGAATGGACTTTCTGGTCAAGATCCACGAGCATGATGGCGTTTGAATCCTGCCCCATCTTTTACGCGCAGCGTCGAGTTTCTTTATTTGTATATATATGTAACTAATTTTATACCAAAAAGGGCAGAGATAGATGTTTATGGTTTGATTAAAGTGCAAGAGCCTTTCAGAAGAAACCTAAAGGTAACTCTAGTCTAGTAGCTTGTGGTGTGTAGAGTATGTGGCCGATCCCATCATTAGGCACGTAACTAATAAACGAGATATGATCAATATGATGCTTGCCATCAACTCATCAAGAGCGTTGCATCTTAATTTGCTACGCACTCTAGCTACATACATACTCGAACAAAAAGAGAGCGCACGCCATTTTTTTTTCCTTGCACTTGATTAATTTTTGGATGAAACGAAAGGAAGACAAAAGAGAAAAAAAGATGTGACTTTGACAGCGGATGCCTAATTTATTTGCTTATCAATCACTGGACTTCGTGTGGCACGGCTCCAGCTCGTCTGAGAATTAAATTCTTAAACATGGATATTCCTAGATACGTACTAGCTCCGAGCATTTGTGGAGTTTCTTTTTTTCTAACCTCTCGAGAGTATCTGAATGAATATCATTTTGTTTATATCTTCTAAAAGAAAAAAAAGACATAAACAAGTTTATTCTTTGCGATTGTAGACTTGTAGTCGACTTTAATTTGTTTAGTACTCCCTCCGTTTGTCCATATTCTAGATTTTTTTTTCTTCGAAAACGTAGATATTCTTGTGGAGCCGAGGGCCCAAGTTTACCAAAGAGGTTAGAAAGCAATTTGATGTGATCAGCTCCCTCGCCCTCTTTGAGGTGTGTTTAGATTGGAAAAAGATTCCCCGAAAATACACTGTTCACCAAAAAACACTGTAGATGAATAGTGTTCTTGAGTAGAAGAGGTAGGATGAATAGTGAAAAGTTAGATGAATAGTGAAAAGTTGGAGAATCTTTTGGGAACTAAACGGGGCCTTAGTCTTTACCGGACGACGAATTCGTGTCGGTTCTTAATTGAGCAGGTGTGAAACCGTCGCCGTTGTTGCCACTGCTGCCTCGATCAGTGCCTCTATCACATCAAATCAAAAGGGAAGAAACCTTAGTCGTCACACACACGTACGGCCGCTACCAATCGATGTCAGGCCGATGCTTCACGACCAGCAACCCCGTGTTCATCACCTGCTGTACATCATCGTTGTTGGAACGGTCTAATTTGTAGTTAGTACTAGCTAGCATGCACACAGGAGAACGATCAGCCACGGCGACGTGGCAGTTGGATGGGTGTTCCGTCTTCCAGCTTGCGCCCATCTCCCAACTCCGACCGCACACGCGCGCATGGACGGCGCAGATCGTCGTTCTACGTGGCGGCGCCGGTGAGGCCCTTCGTGCCCGTCATGTATGTCGGCATGTCGCGGTTGCGTACGGTTACTTGAGTCCCCGAGTACGTGTGTGGTTACTTTGGTTTGCATCTATCCAGAGAGGTTGTCGACTTCTGGTGTACTGTACACAGCACTACACAGCAGGTCGATTGCTGTATATGTATTATTCTTTCTCCAAAAGAAAATAGCATGGTGATTTTTTATCTGCTTCTGCCTATACTCTCCTTTCCCCCTCATTATGTGAGTAATATATTGTACAATTGCTGTTGTTGCGTAAAGACACGAGTACAATGTACGCTAGTCAACGCGATCAAAATGGCTTTGACTCCATAGATGGCAATTAGAAGAAGAAGAAAAATATCAGGTTCAAGAAGAATCTTTAATTTGTTGCGTGCTTCGTATAGCATGGAATATGCATGCAAGTACCACATGTGACATGGGGTGCGTATTGTGTTCCAGTTTTCAAAGGAAAAAAAAAAGAGGGTGGACCAATAAGGAAACAAGTGCTAACTTCCACAAAACATATTTGATCCATCACAGGCGCATAAATCGCAGGCTAGTACGTAGCGTGTGGCATTGACCGGAACAGAAGCTTCCTCGCTGACATGGCCCCTCACTCTCTTTGCCGTTTTCTTTCTGTTCGCTTTCGCTCTCGATCTGAGGATCTGAACTGAGCGGACTCGTTTTATATTATTATATTACTAGATCAGTCCTGCAAATATAGTTTTAACCCAGAGACCATTGAATTCTTTGACAACCTCCTCCACTGCCAATCCGGAGTGAGTCAAGTTTTCTTAGGTTTGAAAAATAATTTTATAGAAAGTGATTCGCAAAAAAAGTATAGAAATATTATATTATTATTTTTACAAAATATAAGAGCATATTATATATAAAAATATTTCATGATAAATCCAATTATAATTAGTATATGCAGATTGAGTTGTTGGAATGAGAGAATTCCAACTTTTTGGGAACAGTGGGAATAATTTATTCCATATACACACGCGAGCGTGGAAATATGAATTTCCCCACCTTTTGGGTGGGTGAGCTGAGTTGCTGCTAGCCTGCTACTGCCTCTTCTTCTTTCTTCTTTTCGAAATGAGCTTCTCATTCTTCTTCACTCAAATTTAAACATCACTCAGAAAAAAATGCAACACACACGGAAGCATCAAGAGCATTTTGATGCACTATTTTAGTATATTATTATTTTTTAAAACTCGATTTAGTAGACTACTACTACTGATAGCGTAGTAGCAGTAGGTCTGTGTGTTGTTGGGACGGCGGGTGGTGCGCAGCCGAGTACGTTGTGGCGAAGGTTGGGATGTGTTCAGATTCATGAAAAAGTACTTCTCCAACAAGTTTTTTCTATTCATTCCACTCATAGAACACGCTTTCCAGTGCACTATTCATTTAGAAAAAGTACTTTTTACTTCCAATCTGAACACAACCTTGCTGTTGTGCTCTGTGCCGGAGAAGCGGGAGGAACACGGCCGCTGTGCTCTCGCTTCCCAAGAGAACGAATGTGCCGCTACGGCAAGCATAGGTGACAGAAAAAAAAGGTGCCACGGATGTTGAGGTCATGTTCAGGTTCTAAAAGTATTTTTTACTTTCTATTTATCTCCTTTACAGAACACGTATCTCTAAAAATTCTCTTTTTACCTTTTCTATTCATCTCTCTCACATAACACACATCCCAGAAAGAAAACATCCCAGAAAGAAAAGTGCTTGATTTCGGTAGAGAGAAGCTGACGGCAATCCTCGTTTACAAATTACAAAAGAAGAGAAAAGATATGATCACCAGTATACACGAGCCTGGTTGCTATTACTATGTTGTGCACGAACGCGCAGCGATCGTACGATGCTGTATTTGCAGCGTAGTTTTCTAGTACGAATTGGTGAGCCCACGAGCCACGGCTTGCTCAGTTTCAGACTTTCAGTGGCTGCACTCAGCACAACAACAACGGTGATGTGTCTACATGTGCACAGATACCTTGACTTCCCACCATGCATCCTTTTGAATTTTGATAATCTCCGTCCAGATCGAGGCAGCTAGCTCGTATAAAATTACACCCTGAACAAAAGGTCTTTCGTTTAGAAAGAGACTCAAACTAGTACTATATATGCATTAATATTAACCTGCAGCAGCATATGACAAAGTACTGATGAAAACCTGAGATTACTACAAGCCTATAAAAATATTACTACAAGCCTACAAAAAGCCTATCATTAACCTTCGGCCCAAAATATTATTCATAATATATGTGAATATCAAAATCTGTGTATCTAGAAAAGCAAAAAAAATATTTTGGGGCGAAGGATAAATAGCCAGTGCATTCGCTTTACCACCACACCTACCCCCTGTAAATATGTACACCGTATACCATAGCGCGTACGCGAAGAATTCTCCAGGCACGCACCTACTTCGTCATGTACAGTCTCGAGATGCGTACGTTCCCAACACCTACCGCCATGAAAATCACTCCCCTAGATCGAACACCAACCTGCTAGTTGTGGTTCGGTGGCTTAACGAATGACGATCGTGTCCTAGCCTCCTAGGAAACAATCACGTACCGTATCAGTTGTCCCAGGGAACACTTTTCTCGGTCGTATGATTCTACTATCAAACTACTCTACGCTACCGATGATTGTCTCTGCTACAATTTGCACGTACTGATCCGTGCACGAGTAACGCCACCAATATATATAATCGGTAGCGTAGAGGGCAAAGTGGTTAGAGTTCATACGCATGATATATGCATACATATGCTGTTGGCCTGTTGCTGATCACGGCCGTACCAGAAGAACAGATAGATCGACAAGGTCCATCCCATAGTCCCATCCATTATCCAAGTGCTACGAGCCCACGACGACTACGGCGTCTCAACTGAGACCCAGCGGACCAGCACAGGATCCACGCCAAACGTGTCTGCTCCCAGCAGCCAAACGGATCCTGGCAAAACCGCAAAAGAGACCAGTTTCTTTGTATGGTGCTGTGCTAGTTCCAGCTCGGAAGCACTTGCTTAAAAGACGGATCGGTCTAGGACTAAACTTTCCTATAGCTAAGCCACGCAAGAACAATGCTAGAACCAATTTTTTCTAAAACAAATCGTCGACTTTTCGACGGATGGACGGGGCGGACCCATATAAACTTCCTAGTCAAGATCATCCAGAAGGCTATATATATATCGTTTCACAGGCTTTCAGCCTTTCCTGCCCCAACTTTAACGCGCAGGCCCAGCGTTGTGTCTACAATAAATTTGTCAATGAAAGCCGAAGGCGGGATGTCTGTGATTTAAAATTGCACGATCCTCAAGGGAGAAAAAACTAAGTAAAGGTGTATATATGCCGGCGGTCTGATGATCATTTGGCATTCCTAAGAGATGTGTCGTTGGATCATTTTAATTTTCTGTTCTCCTCATCTGAAGAGTAACAATGTAGTAATGCACCCTTCTAAAATTAAACAACCATGTGTTATTTTCTATGTGTAACTAATCAAACCCCTAGGGTTCAGGTGCCTCAAATTGGTGAAAATTTGAAGAGATTAATTCCATGTGAACATGTATAAACATAGTATATACATTGAGGTTGGCATGTGGGTCTTATGAACTATGACAAGGCCACCAAGACTTAAAATAAAAAAGTTTTAAAATATACTCTCTTACGTATCCTTGTGATGATTGTCGTGGATGTAAAAACGGTATGCAGGTTATTTCTGAGTGATGCTCGAGGCGCGTATCGGGGACTACAGAATTATTTTTCCTAAGCCAGATTGGTTGATGAATGATAACCTGGTTTAGCCATGATAATTAATTTGGACTGTTCCTTTCAAGCCTCCAACGTTTGGAGAAAAGATCGAAAGTCTAAAAACTCCAATAACTTGGTAACCTAAAGGCATCAGATTATGTTATACATCCATCTTGGAGCACAACCTTTTTTTTTCTTTTTGAACTGTTGAAAGCACACTTTAAGTAGAATCTAGGACTATGTTATCTTAGATAGGCCGAGGCAAGAGCCCTGCTAGAACCGTACTGATTTGTTAATTTGCCATCTTTTTGCTGGACGGACCCATACACGTTCTAGATTTCCATTGTCAAGATCTAGAAACAAGCGTGCATGAATCTGGGTTGCTGAACCCATTCTTTTCTGCCTGCCCCATCTTTTAATTTACGAGCACAGTCGTGTTTATTTAATTTATGTAACGAAATTAATGAGGCCAAATGTTTATTATGGTTTAATAATCTACTAGTATTCCATATTACTAGTATTCCATATATATGGGCCTACTTTCATCAGAAAAAAAAGTACTCCCGCATGAGAAAATACGTCGTTTGGACAAGATGCCTCCGAACTCACGCTTTCTCATGACTAGACCGAGTGATAAAATAAATTTGTGTTTAGTTTAGTGTCTAACGGTTTTCTAATTAATTATTTTCTTAAGAAATGTGTCGATCTTCTATGTTTCTCCTCAAGAACTCCAGTTGCGTTTTCTTTTGTAATTAACCATCCAAAGAGGCTTGCACACAAACAATTCTACCCCACGTGCACCTAAAGAGACTCGGCAGTAAATCTTAAGATTAACAAATTTATTAGCATAAAACCTATTAGTAGCATAGTTGCATGTCCTAAGATAAATTCTGTAAAATATGAGCAAGCATATGCTGGACCCAACATATGCTCTATGAGCATGTTTGGTTGGAATCCTGGAACATTTGCCTGAGAAAAGTTGTTGCCTGTATGTTACCTGTGAATTGGTTCGATTTTTGCTGCCCAAGCAACTGGGAATCCGGGAGCGTGCATTGTTTTGTTGAAGATATAAATTAGAGAGACTATGCAGCTGAATGGCAACGAGGCAGTCGATTTTGATGGCCTGGCGAGGAGAAGCAACTGCCTGATCCAGGCTACTATCGAGGACTTCAACTTACAAGCGGAGTCTAGTCAGGTGTCCGTCCATCCGTCAAAGCAAAGTTGGCCCAGGGCTCTAACCAAACATGCCAATACGTACCCATTATTGCCAACTTGCATTCGAGACAGGTGAATGCACGCAATATAGTGTTTCGAGGACAAACGCTATCTGCCATGAGCATATTGATGGATCGTATCAAAGCCGTAAAACTCTCGAGCCAGCTGTAGGCCTGTAGTGTGACGTTGACCGGAGAAGAATTGAAGGTTCGTCGCATATATGGGAGATGTTTGCCGTTTTCTCTGTGTTCGTTTTCGTGATCTCAATATATTCTCGGAAGGTAATACATTCTAGATCTGCCTATTACGTTTGTTTGTTTTATTAGGGGAAGATCTGTCTATTACGTGCTGCGTGGTATCGTGAAGTTCTCTCCCACACCCAAGTGGAGCAGTGGACCGATTCGTCGTTTGTCCAGTTAAAACGGGAAAGCCCAGCAGCAGCAATAACAACGAACCCACGACGAGTGCTACAATTCATTGGGCCCCCAATGCAATCCGCCAATCCCCATGGGTCCCTTGCCTCCCTTTTATCTACTACTCACCAAATAGTCGATCGATTATAGATTTTTATCGCTTTCCAATCGAAAGCAAGTCGGCACTTGTGCATGCGAGACGATGATGATCGATGATGGTGAGCAAAACGCATGTGGTTGCAACGTAGCATTCGTCGTCTGCCGGGGCCACGCCTCTGCTCCTCATGCGGCGACGGACCGGATGGATGGTCCAGGGCCACCTCCGGCTCCGGCGGGGACCCCCTCGCCGCACGCCGCCTGCCTCCCCGCTGCCCGGCAGCCGGGGTTGTTGCTCTGTGGGAGCCCGGAGCCCAGGCCCCAGGGCCCAGGGGGCACTGCTAGTGTGCTGGCTATAATACTACTAGCTCATTCATTCGCCGTGTCACCACGCCCCTGTCCGTCTAATCTGATCTAATCAAACGGCTGCTTGCTTAACTGAAGCTGATCATTCCTAGCTAATTAAACGAGGAATTAATAGCGTAGCAGTTTATGATTAGCCGCTGTTTTATTAGGAGCCCCATCGTCGATGGCGATTGCCGACGTACGACACACACGTACCCGAGAGGAAATAGCTCGATGGATCGATCTGATGAATCGGCGCCTTGTTGGAACTAATGGTTTCCTAGGAGAATCTCTGCGACATTCCTGCAAGTGCAATGTATCGGGTCAATTTGGGCATGTTTAGTTCAGTCCCGCGTGTCGCCACGCATCTTTCAGACGGTGGCACCAAGACGACGACGATGCATAGGTGGTCTAGACCCCTCGACAGGTTGCCGGCTGCCGTCGTGTGTCGGTGTGTGTCCTATTGCTGGTGGAGTCGAGTGCTGCGCATGCTCGGCGAGACGGAGTCACATACTCACATTGGCTCCTTTCCTGCGGCGGGGCTGTTGGCTATTGCCGTCCTCGTTTCCATTTTCTCAACTCGGGTTTCAGATAGAGGCTGCTCTTGCAGAGGAGCAGAAAAGGAAGAGCATCTATGGTTAGATGGGCCTGGAGGCTCAATGGAGGCCCCGGGCTGGTGTCTGATAACTGACGACGATGATGGGCCATTATTTTTCAGGCCCTTTTCAGCCCATTATTTTCTTTTCTTCCTTTTGAGGGCCCTTTTTTTTTTTTGCATTGTGTTTCCTTTCCGATTCCTTGTACAGTGTACTCAAGCTTGGAATTTTTTTTTAAAAAAAATCGAAATTTGCTGGAATGGCGCACAGGCACCATTCGTCCATCTCCGCCGCATTCTTCCGGTGTAATGTGTTGTTGATTCAGCAAATGGCCATCACGTACAATTCGCAAAGAATGCTGGACACTTCCAATCGCAGCTCATAATCGTCAGTCGTCACTCACGACTCCAAACAGTCATTGCCAATATACACGGTACACGAGCATGAGCTTACAGAAACATCACTATCATCGGAGCAGATCAAAAGGATAAACCTCAAGAAATTGCACTGGAACCAAAAGAAAACAAGAAAACCAAAATGTAAAACCGGAGATCGAACCAAGGAATCTCGTCACGTTCGATCCGCTAATAACAATCTCCTCATCCGATCACCCCCATCAGTAGTTGACGGCGGAGCACTTGCGGCGGACCTCGCCCTCGTTGCCGGTGAGCACCTGCACCTCGCCGAGCTTCCTCATGGAGCGCGCGAACAGGTGGACGAAGGCGTCGGACGCCCCGGGCTTGGCGAACATCTTGACCAGGTCCTTGGTCCGTGAGTCCTCCACCAGGCTCTGATCCGTGTCCAGCAGCCCCTTCCCGTGCAGCAGGTTCTCGTAGTACTTGTTGTCGAACCTCGTCGGCGTCTCGCAGTCGAGCTCCACGTACTCACCGTCGCCGCCGGCGCCGCACCGCCGCCACAGGAAGTCCCCGTACTGCCTGTCCAGCGTCCCCTCCTTCCTGCGCGCGCACATCCCCGGCCTCACCGCGCCACACGTTGCCCGCCCGATCGTGTGCGCTCCTGCAACGATCGACAACCAACATATGTATATAAATATATATAAAAAGGTCATGCTAGCTCGATGGAAACGCCACGTGTCCCATGGCCAGATCGGAGCTGACGACAGACACTGACCGGAGAGGACGACGAGGTCGAAGATGGTGAGGCCTTTGGACTGGAAGAAGCGGATGAGCTCGGTGACGCTCTGGCCGTTCATGGGGACGAGGCGGTCGGCCTCGGCGGCGATGGAGTCCTTGCCGTCCTTGCGGCCGTACTTGAGGGACCAGTAGGGGACACCGACGGCGGTTGCGGCGTCGCGGGCGGCGGCGGTGAGGATGTCGGCGCAGGAGACGGTGGCGTGGCACTTGGCCTCGAGCTCCTTCTTGATCTCCTCGATCAGGTCGAAGCCGCGCAGCGTCCGGCTCGCCTCCGCGTACTTCTCGCTCTGCCCCGGCACGTCGATCAGGACGGACCCGTCGGTTCCCTGCGCCGAACAGAGTCAAGCAGAGTCAGCATCATGGATGATGCTTGTTGCCTTCCATCATCGCGAATCAAAATCGATTGCAGCATGTGGTGGCGGTGCAATAATTAATACCTCGACGGCGAAGTCGTGGAAGAAGAGGCGGATGAGGCTGGAGGCGAGGGTGTAGTCGTGGCTGATAGCCTTCCTCACGGCGTTGTGGACGATGGCCTCCATCTGAGGGCATGTCTTGCTGTAGTACTCGGCGTCGAGGCCCTCCACGGGCTTCTCGTACGCCGGCTCCTGGTAAGGGCCTTCTTCTTCCTCGCCGCCGCCGCCGCCGCCCTTGGAGGGCTCCGGCGAAGCGTCGTCATGGCCGCCGCCGTAGCCGTTAGCCCCTGCCGGAGCGTCGTCGTGGCTGACGCCGTAGCCGTTAGCCACCACTGATGTGGCAAGGAGAAGGAGCAACGCCAATAGGGCGAGGAACCTCATCATGCTCGGTCGATCGTCGAAGGGCGCAGAGTCTTCTTCTCGAGACCGATGAATCGACCTGGGATTGCTTGGTTGGGATTCTTATACAGCTGCTACTTGTTCAGGCCGCGAGCTAGCGTGCAGTACATGGGAGCACGTAGGCGAAGCAGAGAGGGACAACGTGAGAAGCTTACAACGACGTGGTGAGCAAACACATTTGGATTGGTGGTATAGAAAATGGTTTGCACGTAGGGGAAGTTGTTGGATTGTTGTAAGCTGCTGCTGTTGGTATTTGTCAAAACATTTGAAAAATCGTGTGTTTTGTATTGCAGATAATTAAGGTGGTCGTTGCATAGCTTAGTCGGCATGAATTTTGCAAAGGCTTCACCTGTCGGGGGATCATGCTGGCAATTATTGGATGTGGTAGTATCTTAGAATAACGGAGTCAAAGGGACACAGACACATCCCACATCACGGTTTCCTATTGGTTTTTGCAGATAGAGAAAAATGAGAAACGAACGCTCAACGACATTTGCAACTTACAAGCTTGCTATACATTTATACTTTGCACTAGTCTCCAAAATTTACAATGAAACACCCAACAATCGACCTTACTAGCTTTGGTGCACTGAAATGCCAAGATTGCTGGGGCCTGTGGGGGATGAAATCCTAGCACATTTGAGCAGGTTGACTTTAAATTGCAAAAAACAGCATTCAAACGAACACAATAAATTTAACCTACTATACAGGGTTCACAAAACCGGTCAAAACCAGTCGGTTCCCGCGGGAACCGGTCTAACCGGTCCGGCCCGGTTGCAAAAAAAACTCCGGTTACCGCTCCCAAACCGATACTATAAAACCGCTCCCATCGGTTAACCGGCCGGTTTCACCGGTTAGCCGGACCGGTTTTTCCTTTCACAAAACCGGCAAAACCGCGGTTTTTTGAACCCTTATAGCATTTGTATACTAACAAAACTCTTTGATAAGGTCAAATTTACAGGGTCCTCATCAGTGGAAAGAGTGCTCTGGCCTGTGTAAACTCTATTGTACAGATTGAACGCTTTCTATTCATGCCCCAGGGAAAAACAAATTAGGAACTCTATTTCTACAACATCTCAACCTTCCTTAGACTAGCTCTCAGCTACCTCGAGATTTACTGCTAGTAAATCATTCCATGTATCCGTTAATCCAGGCAGACACCAGTGCATGCAATCGTCGTGCTTTTTCCCACCAGTTGTTGAAGGATGAGCGTCAGCTCTGAATTCACTCATGCGAGTGATGTCCAAAACTCTGAACGTAGACTGTCGAAGAGCCTTCATCAAGTGTTTGTTTACCAAGCGTGCTTCTATGTTCGTTCCATTGTTGTCCAATGAGAAAAATTCTTCCACCTGAACGATTCAACCACAATATATTAATCTCAAAGAAAAAAAAATAGATTATGGCAGAACACTGAGATGATTGGCCATTCAATGATTTAGTGAAAACAAAATAAGTTCAGCAGAACTGGCATGTCACATATGCATGTTGTTGGAGCACGAATAAAGGGAAGAAACACATTGATAATTAAGTACTTCATTGAATTATTTTCAGTACCTCTTCTGAGGATAAAGGCTGGTTACGGGTACAAGATCCACCTTCATTCCAGTCACCACCTTCAAAATGTCTAGGGGATTGAGTGCGGAAGATTTTCAAAGCATTTGGTCTCACTGCTTTCTTCAAAAAAGTTACCTGACAAATTATTTATTCAGAGCACAAGAAATATACATTTTGAGTACAATTATGATAGACAGATCAGTAGAACAGAATCTCCGTGTCTTATGGCAGTGTTATTTTTTCACACAAAGAAATGACAGATCAGGATTCAGTTACAGATGATTTTCAGGCATGGATAAAATGGATATTAGATATCTGCAAAGGTACTGCAAGAACATATAGAAACATGACAAGACAAAGATATAGGCCTACCATGTGTTGAAGAGCCAGATCCAGTCCAGCATCAGGCAGCAAAGGAGGTACAATCGGCTTGCCTTTCTCAAAAAACAACATCGGTGACTGTATTGGATCAAACTTTGATGGGGCAAACCACCTATGTATTAAAACCAAAGCAATGAAGTCAGTGACACAAATATCGGCACATGACACTTTGACCACGATATATAAAAAAAGGATAGGAAATCAAAGCTGTGGTGGTGGGATGCCACACTGTAACTTTATCTAGTACATCAAAGCAGTCAAAAATCGATATTAGCAGTGGCTAAAGTTCAACTGCTCAAGATGTCACAGTTATATCTGAAAGATATACAGTAAGCCGAAGAAATTTGACAACATCACTCTCTCCCATCACTAAAAGGTTCAGGAAAAAGATATTCAGTGACAACTAATAAATCATATAAGCAACTATCAATAGTCATTCTTTCTGATGTATTAATTTGCCACAACATAAATTGTGAGTAATAACTAGTTGAGTGCTCTATGGTCACATTTTAAGGGGAAAAGAATTGCACTTCGGTACTTAATATGTAGAGCAACATGATTTGTTGATTTGTCAACTAAATACACTGGGAATCTATAAAACATTTAATCATCTTAACCTATTGTTCATTTGTGCAGGGGCTGGCAGGGATTGGCATGAAATGGCAGCAAATATAGTTCCATGCTAATCCACATCAAATAAAACAAGGTCTAACTTGGCGTGAAGCAATAGAATGTTGATTTGATGCTTAACTTGTTGATGAATAATGTTGTCGACATACCAATGCCCAGTGTTGAAAATAAGAATATCATGGAAGCTACATGCCTCTATCCATGTCTGGTCAGGAATATCAACATCTACTCTGAAACCTTGTTTATATCCAAGAGATTCCAGAGGGCCTCCATTCGGACTGGCTGACCACCTGCACAATAAGTGGTATAGGTTTGATCAAAGATGGCAAATTTGATGGGACAGTATCACCGTTTATTAAAAAAAAGAGTTATGCTTATGACTCGGCCTCTAATGAACAGCAAAAAGGTAAAAAGAATCAAATAAGAAAAAAGTTGTTTGAAAACTAGTGGACTGATGAGCACATAGTTTTATTAAAATTAACCCATTTTTTCTTAAAGCAGGCAGCAAGAATACTCCACTGAAATATTTCAAAATTGCAATGCATCCAAGTTACTTAGAATCCTATAAACTTGAAATCAAGGTATCAGTGTTGATAAATAAAGATACGTTATAAATTACAGTAGAAGTAGATCATAAGGCCAACAAATGAAATAACACTTCTTACCTACCATAGCGTACCAAAAGATTTGTCCTGTGGTATGCCACTGTAAGGTTATAGCGGAGGAAGGTAAAACCACGGTCTGCCCCTGCAGGACGCCACTTGCGAACCTCGCCACTAACTCCCCTGAGCATGCAGACTAGTGAAACAAACATGTTGCGATTCAATGAATCTCCCACAAATCCTGCAAAAAGGGCATCAGACGACTGTCAGCACATAATGGCAAATTTCAGATACTTCAAATACATTATCTCGACACAAGCCGAAAAACTGAATATACCAGCTCAGAATTTAAGAGTTTGGATCAACCATGCTTCTCCCTTTTGGGCAATTCTAATCACAAGCATGTAGCATGATGGAACAATGGAGCATGCCACCATAGCAGCACACTACCGCTCTAGAAGATAAAAATATGTTATGCCTACACATATTAGCTAATGTCACCGTTTAAGTGTCTGATAAGTGACAACTACATATCAATCTAACCTTTTTTTCGAGGATATCTTCATATGCAACCAGATCACCACATGTTGCAAACACAGCAAAGCATGCAAAATGTCGCCACATTACTTGCATTCTGACAATCAACAGCTAAGCAGCTAGAACAATGCATCATCGCAACATTCTACACACGGCCAGACAACCCCTAGCTCCCGAATCGACTGCCTCTAAATTTACCGGCGACACCTCGTCCCTAGCAAGTCGCATCTCAATTCTCAGGCATTTCCCAGATGTGCCGAAACGGGAATGGGAACTGACCAATATTGCTGTCCCTGTGGCGATCCAGGAACCGGCGCGGGTCGAGCCGGGGCAGCTCGCACCCGGCCCCCGAGGGCCTCCACCGCCACCGGAGCAGGTCGCGGCCGTTGCCCTTGCCGTTGGCGATGCAGTTCCAGCCCTTGAAGATCTCCTTGCAGGTGTGGTCGTAGCGGAGCGCGGGCCCCGCGGAGGCGTCGCGCACCCACTCGCCGTCGGAGTAGTCGCAGGACTGCGAGGGCCTGCGGGGAGCGGGGAGGGGCCGGAGCGAGGGCGAGGAGATCAGGTGGTGGAGGAGAAGCAGCATGGGCAGCAGGAGGAGAGCGAGGAGGAGGGCGCGCCGGCGTGGGCCCCAGGCCGGGCTCCTCGCCGGCGGCGGCATCGGAGGGTAGCGTGAGTCTCTACCTCTCCGGCGAGCTGGGTGGAGGAGCGAGGCGAAGCAGATCGCTGGGCCTACACGGATCCTTCCTTCTGTAAAGTACTGGGCCAGAAGGGACAGAAAAAGTAGCCCAGTATTTAGCAGGCCGATAAATATCGAATTTACGGGATGGGCCGATTCCGTAATCGTCGATCCAGTGTGATGGATTGCATAGATAGACTGGCTATGGTCATCAACAACAACAACAACATAGCCTTTAGTCCCAAGCGAGTTGGGGTAGGCTAGAGATGAAACCCAAGAAATAAAGCTCAAGGCTCAGGAACTTCTTATGGGTTTCAAATCAATTAGAGTGGCTGATATTTTCCGCTGGTTCGCCAAACCTAACGCGGCCCTCCTCCTTTACCCGGGCTTGGGACCGGCTATGTTGAAACGACTCAAGAAAGTCTTCCAACCAACATAGGCGGAGTTATAAACTGGCTATGGTCATGCTAAAAAAAAAAGATAAACTGGTTATGGCGAATAATCCATTTGTTGGTGTGATTCGTGTAAAGAATACACAAATACAAAGTTTTGTCTTGGCTAACAGCAGAGACCGCACACGAACGCTTGGTTTAGCTTGAGTGTGGCCGGATAGGCAGGCCAGAGCAAGAGACAAAAGATCCAGGGTGGAAAGCGCATCGCCGACAGGCGTGTATATGTTTCATCTGTGGCATTTCAGCCCCCAGCTCCCAGATCTGACTTTGCGTCTTATTTGAACGCGTAGCATACTGAGCTCTGCAGATGCAAGTTCTTGAACAAGATGCCCAACTCTCTGTTACAGCGGTAGTCGTATGGAAATCTGCTGCAATTGCGCGATCGGCTAGCTGCAGGAGCAGGTGCGCGTAAAACCGTCGGACCAACCCCAAGAATGTTCTACGGGAAGTGTAGTCTAGGGGAAGAGCAAGGGATCGAGAGCGAGCAATGACCTGGGTCGCTGGGTTGGTGTTAAAACTGACGATCGAATCCACGTGGTAGTTACCATCGACTGAAGATCTCGCTCTCCTCGAAACCTGCACTGGTCAGACTTTAGTGTATCTTTGTTCTTCGGTTGAGACCTCCTCACATGACGATGAAGACGATAGAAGCAGCTGCTGCCTGCCTGCCGGTGCTGGATCAGCTCGCCGTCCTGTCCCCTGCTGTCCTTGTCTCACGGCTCACGCTGCGTTCAGTCCCGCCTCTCACGCGGTGTTTCTTCCAGTGGCGTCGTCCTACTCCTACCTGCCCAACCTGAACGCCACGACATAGCATAGCATCGATCACCATCGGAGACCGTAAACAAATGCTCGGTTTCAGTGTGTGCACTGCATGCCCATCCGATCTGGAGGTTGAATTCTTGGCCGCATAGGCCATCGCAACTGACAAATCATCCCACATGTAAAGGGCGACGCCGTCAGGAATGTTTGTTCCATCCGTGGTTTTCAGCTCCAGCTCACAGGTCTGACTTTGCGCCTTGTCAGAATTTCTGAAAGATGCTCGTGCACACGTGTTCGCCGGTCAAGAAATCGATTCATCAATCTCCAGCTGACTGAAACCGATCCTAGTTTCTCCGTAGTGGATTTACCTGGAGGCGTCCATACTGGTCAACACAGCGTTTGCAGCTGCCAGCCTGCTACTCTCAATGCTTGCTAGGTGAGGGGTAAGACAGCAAGCAAGCAAAATGACTGCTCAGTCGTTTATACATGCGAAGAAATAAGAGTAAACCCTGTGCAATGTTACAACGTTATAAGCGAAGAAAGAAGAGATTATCTTTCTTTCCTCTCCCAGTTCCTTGTCTGACTTTGCGATTCCCTCGTTTGCTCTGACAGATTTTCAGGCTTTCAGCTGCCTGCTAACGCCGTTCATACAATGTTGCAGAGTAATCCACGAATTCAGATAGCACCAGTCCACCAGACGATGGCATACTTTATCTGTTCAACTCTGAGACCTTAAAAATACTGACACGGCACAATCATTTTGTACTCCAAAATCTTGCGGTTCATACGACCAAAAGTCACATCTGTCGCTGTCCTAATCGCGACGAATATCACGCAACAAGTTTTCAACTTTTTCATGTCGCTGCCACTGTCGTGCATGCATCCTACATGCATGCATTGCATCTTTTGCTGAATGCGCACATGAGATGTCTATTCCTTTTAAATTCCATCTGACCAAGACCATGTAGATTTACATGAATGGTTTCAATCATGTAGGATATTATTCGCACAGAAAGACATTTTATATCATCAGATGAAGAAATGCGCGTTATAATGTCAGTCAGCATAACTTGCTTGGGCGATCATCAGCAATCTAGAGTGTTTGGTATCTCTTGTCGATTTCCTGCTAAGGTATCATGTTCTCGAGAGCCATTTTGTTCAACAAGGCATTGTTCCCAAAAAAATTTTGGATGTACTGAACTCTGTTCATAGTTCTTCATCCAGCAATGTTCGGTCACTGTCGAAGCAGCAAATAAAGCCTTGACAACACCTACCCATGCTGCTTGATAGATCTGCTCCAATTCAGAACAGTGAGCTAGGAAGTTAGAACCACCTGAGTCGAATCATGCTGAAGCTTGGGTGATCGATTACCAGCCTTTAATTTCTGTCTGACAGGTGAAAAGTTGTTAGAATCAATTAGCCTGTTGGTGCCTGGTCATCATCAGTCAAATATGGGCCTGATTGTTCCTGCATGTGCTGGTGTTATCTATCATTCTATCTGCACTGATGGAGAGTTTTTGTACCTTCTCGCCAATCAAGTTGGCAACGAGCACAACATATATACCATACCACTGCCTATGCATGTATTCTTCAGAATGTGTCTACGGTAAATCATACCTAGGCACCTAGCAACGGTTAAAGCGCTTCAGAGTTCAGAGGACATGATCGTGACAGACACAGTACAGTGGAGCACCGTATCTCTGATTTTCTAGACAACGATTCTAAGTGGTTCATTATGTTATATTTCATGGGTTTACATAAATAGATGACAACTAAGTCAAGGAGGAAATTGAATTTTTTCTACTAGTTCGCATGTTGCCTTTCCTGGGTCGAGTTATATAAAAACAGAATGAGTTTGGTTTGGTACAGTTAGTCGCAGCTGATGTTGATCGCTGCCAAAGGTTTTTCCCTAAAAAAGTTGTTTTTCTTTTCTTTTTTCAAGTGCTGCAGGTAACATTCTTGCATTGCAGATTCATTTTTATACAAACAGAACACACTCAACTAGGCCTGCTTTCTTGCAGATTTCAAGCGTTGCAGGTTAGCGTATAACCAGTCCAATGGCTACAACCACAGGCTTCTTTCTTGCACGCCATTTTGCCTCAGAAAGTTGCACTAATTTGTACTAATGCATTGAAAACTTACACTTGTTTTCTTGCCCGGTCGGTTGACCTATGTCTCAGAACTGTGATTCATCATCCACCCAAGCTATACAAAAATACGCATCAGATTCAGACTTGTTGAGGTGTCATGCCTCCATCCGTGATGGATTTGATGTGATTCATCTTGTTCATGATATACTATATGATGATGTTAGGTTTGACTAAAGTGTCAAATACTAGCACACTCAACAAGTATCTTCAGCAAGGAAAAGGACTGCAGTCTGGACTGACATTAGTCTAGGGACACAAAATGGCAGCAAAGATGCTACTAGCTCAATTATCAAGAGCAAGTACACGAGATGGTCTAGCCAGATCATTATTATAGTGTGCTAGCTGCCGAGGGAGAAGGAAGAGGATTAGCTTACCGAACTGGGGCTTCACCATCAAGTAATCACAGAAGAATTTTTTATGTGGGGGGATTGAAATGAAATGTTGGTGCTGACTAATATCGCCTTTCTACGTCTCCAAATCCTCCTCCCCGTATAGAAATCCAGAAATGCTACATGGGAACTCTGATGAGTGTGGGCAGGTTTAGAAGCACTATAATTTGCCTCAAATCTAAACCAGGCTAACAGAATAATGCTGGCAGGTGCACCAATAATTTCCAAATAATTACCTGGACAATTGGCCAAACAAAACCGCTTTAGATTATAGCTGTTTCATTTTGTTGTTGTTTAACCCATTTGGCGCAATTTTGTTGCTCCAGTAAAGTAGCAGGTCAGGTCAGTATTCAGGGACATTTGGAACGCATGAATTCTTCAAGATCTTTTTGAGAAATGGACTGTTTTTGTGGCGCAAAAAAGGGTTTTGTGTACTAGTTATATCTCTTAGTATGCAGCTACATCACATTTTATTTTTAATTTCGGAGCCTCTATCCTAGTGGTTTAGCAGAACAACAGACTAGGTTTGAATGCTCACTGGAGCTAATTTATGGAGCTGGAATTAAAAAAAAAAAACCTCCCCAGCAACAATCAGGGTTCGAGGAGTTTTGTCCACCTGTGGTTGCTAATTTTTTTTTTCGAAATTTCATTGCCAACCATTTCACCCACTATAAAATTCAAACATTCCTCCTTTGATAATTACTTTTGAGCAGTATACAGAATTCTAAAAATTTCCAATGGTATGTATTAGTTCTGTGCCAATATATATAGTAAAAAGCAAGGAAGCACTTGCAATAGCCAATATGCAGAAAAATGTCATTGGGGTTTTCAAGATTTCGTTTGTTCCATTTTGGGTTTTCCTAGGACTTGCAAATTAATTTGTTTGTTGTAAAAAATATCACATTGGTTGGTTTGGCATGACTACCATCGTATGACTTTAGGTACAAAAGAACAAGATGATCAATATTCAAGACATGCATCATTCTGATAATTAGGAAGCTGCATGCAAGTATGGATCCAGCCACTACAAAACCCAAAGAGGATTTTGCTTTCACATGCTTCACTGAAACGATGGCTGAGGATCACAAAACTACAAAGCACCATGGGCTTAGTTTAGTCCGCTCCAAAATATACTAACCTTACATATGAGACCTAGTTGAGTTGTTGCACTAGCACCCAATAATTCCCATCTGAATTTTCAATTTGGTAAAAAATCGTCGCTGCTACAGAAATATGCTCATTCTTTTACAATTACAAAGATGAAACGCACATACACGCATGTACAGGACACTTGTGCACACATAACACTGAAAGCACTGGTATGCGTAACAGCGTAAGTAATAGGCTCCTGGATTTGAATCCTGAATTCCTGATGAGCAGGGCAGGGGTGTACCTTCACATCATCAACACACCAGGTAGTCCGTAGTCCACAGCCACAGGTTATTCGATACTCCAGCTTGCAACTACAACGGCATTGCAATTTCCACATTATTATTTTAGCTCAGCTCCAACGAACTCGCTCTGACAACGTACACTCGTTCTGAGCTAACGAGGTATTTTTCACTTTCCCCTTTTTTCTACTTTTGCGCTGCATCTTTTAATCATGCTGCAATTATTTTGTTGGCCTATGCTTTTTCACAGAAGTGTCTTTTCGTGCAATTCTTCAGAATGGAATCCTCGGATGCGAGCTCGAGACGAACATGCCATCCTATACAAATCGAAATGACGGAGAGCTAGGTGTGTTGCTAAGATAAGGGCAACTGGGCAAGCAGCATGGCAAATGACCAAACTCCAGCTGCCCGTGCCGCCTAGCTTGTAGGAGTGTGTGAGTGCTGAGTGCTGACCAATAGGTACATGCATGCTGCATTGCATCAGGCGTGCCAGGAACAGAACAACCCACGGGTGATGAGATGATCCATCACCGAGTCAGAGTGGCCGTGGAAACGGTGCCCAAGCCGCGTCCGTTGGTGTGTGTTCGTCTCCCGTGACCTCACGCTCACGCATGCCGCCGCAGCTAATAGCAATCATGCGTGCGCCAAGCTGGCGGTGGTGGTACGTGATGTCGCCGCTGATTCCCCCGTCGTGGCGCAAGCGCAACCACCCTAGCCAGCGGTCCTGCTGATCCGATCCTGCAGGACAGCAGGAAGGGGTCCAATGCAAGACCTGAAGGTAGGGCCGTGTTAGGGCCGTGTTTAGTTTCCAAAAGTACTTTTTACTTCCTATTCATCTCCCTCACAGAACACACATCTCTAAAAATTCCTTTTTCACGTTTCATATTCATTCCCCTCACATCCCAGAACAAAAAGTACTTTTTCAACTTCAACTACACACAGCCTAGTACTTGATGAGCAGCTAGCTAGCCAATCCAGAAGATCACAGTCACCGTCATGTGAAGCCGAGACGTCCGGCTCTGAAACCATCCTCGGCGTCGCGATCCGGAGCAGAGCAGGTATCGTTAGTCGTAGCCCAAACAAGCGGCCGGCGAGACGGGACCGTCCTCTTCCTACGAGGCGTTCACACGCCGTACTGCACCGTACCAGCGGCCCCTCGGTACCCTTGTGAACATAGTCCGAGCGAGGTGGCCTTGGACTTGGACAGGGTCGCAGATTTACGTGAGTCACTCCCGCACCGCACTGTTGTGACCGATCGACCCCTGGAGGAGCAGGCACGACCAGACCAATGCAAGTACCACACACACAGTCCCCCCCTGACGCACGGTCGCGTTCATCTTATAACCTGCGCCCTCGTCGCCTTCCTCGTCGAGTCAAAAAGGCGCCCACGTCGCGACGCGGTGTCGCGGCTCGCCTCACGCGGGGACCCTGCGTCTAAAATCTCCGCCTGCCCCGGCCCTGCATCGCGTCGCGTCCCTCGCCGCACCCGTGACGGTTACCACCTATCGATCGATCGCCGAATCTGGCGGAGAGCAAGAGGGAGAGAGGCCGCCGCAGCAACCCGAAGGGCATTGACGATTATCTGGCTTGGCGTCTGCGCGTGAGCCGTGCCGTGCGGCCAAGGTCTCGGGCCGCCGTGCCCTACCATGAAAGGGACGTGGAACGGCCGGTCGACCCGCCGCCGGGCCACGAGTTGCGTTGCGATGCCGCCTCTACGCGTGTGCATACACAGGTGCGTGAAACGGCGCCTCGACGGTGGCAGAAGCGCCAGTCGAACAACCAAGGGGCAGCCAAGTACGTAATCCGGTGTAGCTCGTGACTGTGCGCATGCACAGCACGGCCGGTGACCATTGCTGCGACGCTGGTCGCTTCGCTCGTTGTCCTTAAACCACTCGCTATTCAGAGATATATAATACTACTTTGTATATTGCATGTAGTATGCATATATAGGTTTCTGCCCCTTTTTTTTCGTCCGTCGTACGGACAGTGGGGTCCACCTGTCAGCCACCAGCCACCCCTGCCTGCGTCGCGCATATCGTTGTCCGGTTGTCCCTTGGCCTTCGTCAAATCGAGTTCGAATCCACCACCATCAAAACACGGAATCGCCAAATCATCTCAATCCTACTACTAGGATGCAGAATCACTAGATCAAAAGTCGATTGGAACTAGATCAAAAGTGGATTGGAACCAGGTCAAGGTGCCACGTAGTCCACCACTCAGCCTGTTCGATCTGAGCATAGGACACAAGAACGATTTTATCATATAACAAAACTAGCGGCAGATCATGTACCAAATAAAAAAAAATAGAGAAGGAACCTCAGATCGCAAACAAAGCCTAACTACAGAAATCGAATTGAACACCACACTGACCAGTCGCAAAATCACCGGAGATTGTTGGGGCAGGGACCAGGAGATTGTTGAGGCATGGACGAACGGAAAAGCAGCCCATGTCCTCGCACTGTCATCGAATCGTGCACGCACGGCAGCACGACGCGGGTACGAGATGGGAGAACCGGCGTGCTCTATGCTCGCACAAAAAAGCAAATCGGCAGCTCGAGCAAAGTAGAAGCAACTGCCGGCGTTGAGACCAAACCAGAGGTGAGGTGAGCGGACGGAGTCGAGCACGAGGGGGCCGCAGAGATGGAGGCGGCCAAGACAGGCGGATGAGTGGTGGATCAATTGTGAACGAGCTGTGTCTGTGAGGCCATGAGGGAAAGGATAAGGTTGAACGGATGTGCGAGAGAGTTCGAGTGAGAGAGAGGATATTTTGCTTGGAATGCTGGAAACGTTGCTGGCAGGTTGGCCCCACAAACTCGCCGTGTGGCATGCGGATGCGGCTGAACAGTCACTAGGCAGAGAGGCCATGCGTACATGCTACTCTCTGCACGTGTATATGCAGTTCTTCACAACACTTATTGGATCATTGAGGACTGCATGCTTATAGCCTAATGGACACAAGTGCTTTTGTTTTTTCCAAATGGAATTGTAAAAAGCTCATGTACATCATTTGATAATAATCATGAAAAAGCCTTTAACATCTTGACAACCTCTTAGGCGTAATCCATATTCATGATCCCACATGTCAAAGCGAAATTAAAAATAATATAATTTTGTTTGTACCTGTAGCAACACACGAGCACATTTACTATTAATATAAAAGGAGACTACTATAAAAAACGGCTATTGTAGCAAGAAAAACAAATTTAACGCCTATTTTCTCCAGATGATGGCACAATAATAAACTGATTTGGAAGCACATGACGTCCCGTAGCAACGCACGGGCATTTGTGCTAGTGTATATATATAATTGCATGGATCACTGTCCTGTCTGGCAGAGCTCAGCCGGCGCCATGTCCGCTGCCGCGCGTTGTCCGCACGCTGCGCTTCCTCCCGACCGGTGCGTCGTCCTAACTAATCCTACGCAACTCCTAACTATCGGACTCCAAGGCCAAATCCGCCTCCGCTATCTGTTGATCTCATCCATCTAACCCTTGACTCTGCTGACACTCAGCTAATAGCCAACATTATCATCAGATTCCATACGCAGCAGATGCCTGATTGCCTGCAGACTGCACACGCCTGGGTTGAAATTCTCGCCGCGTAGGGCAGGGCAAGAGACAAATGACCCGGGTGTAAAGTGCATTGGCGTCAGATATGCCTGTCGGTTTCCCGTCACGGGCTCTGACTCCGCCTCTTGTTTACATGTTACACGGCACCTACTAGTCAGGTGTCTGAAGATCAGAAGATAGCGGTCAACCGGATTCGAGACATCTATCATGTGTGATGGATTTTACCTTGTGATGTTCATATTGGGTCAGAACGGCATTTGCCGGTGGGTGGTACCCGGGGAACCTCACGCCGGCGAGTGTCGATCACAGAACACGCACGTCCTGGTGGAGAATGGTTCAAGAGACGCAAGACAAGAGGTTTATACTGGTTCGGGAGTTATCCCTACGTCCAGTGAAACGGAAGACAGGCTGTATTGCTCTCTTGGCGGCGAGTTACAACGAAGGCCGGTTCAAGCCTTGTATGGGAATAATGTGCGTGTAGGGGACTAAGTGTTCTAGAGATCGAGAGTCCAAAGAATTGGATCCCCTCGCAGGGGAACGTCCTCCCCTTTTATAGCGCAAGGAGAGGACGGCTTTACAACATCGTTTTACCTAATTACCCTCGTGGGTCTGACGTTACCGACGGTTACGCGTTATCGGCCTAGTGCGCTGCTGACGACCCCTTCCTCAGCCGCCACGTGTCCTTCACCTTCCCTTCGGCAGCTTCGTGGTAGCTTCCTTCTTGGCCGCTAGCGGGGCGGCACACATGCAGCTACCTTTTTCCAATCACAGTGCGGCAGATCAGCTTTATCAGATGGCAGGCGGGCAGGTGATGTCGGACGTCGGTCGGGAGAAGGCGTAGGCCGCACGCCTTCTCCTTCCCAAGCCAGGTTTGACTTAGGAGAGTCTTCGGGACTCCCCTTCTCCTTTCTACCGTGCGTGCTTAAAGGTAGGCGGGACTCCGCGCAGGGGTCCGCCTTCCTGACTAGAAGGGCCAGGGGTCGGGCGTGGCGGATATGCCCGACTCCTGCCCCTCCCTAGCCGACCTGAGGGTCGGG